>CM040618.1:129583608-129975731 GCA_022817965.1 Solanum lycopersicoides
TCAAATTAATTGTTATAATCACCCTTTGATTTAATTATGTCCCGTAGCAAACTTGGCCAGTCACCTCTCTCCCTCAATCTCTCGCTCGCCACCTCCTCTCTCGCTCGCTTCCTCTCACTTTTATACAAACACAAGTGTATAAAATATGTTTCTATTTGTATAAGCGAGAGGAAATTGTATAAATACATATATTTTTGTCCCCTCTCTCCCTTCTCACAGATCTCGCTCGCCACTCTCCCTAATCTCGCTTGCCACCCTCGCCTCTCTCGCTTATACAAACAGAAACGAAATGTATAAATTATGTTTCTGTTTGTATAAAGCGAGAGAAAATTGTATATACATATGCAAATACATATACTTCGTCATATACACTTATAATTATACAATAAAAATACTCATCTGCCCAGTTTCTTTTGTCTTTTTCTCTTTCTCTTTTTACACAAATTCAAATTGTATATAATTTCTCTCTTTCTCATTTTATACAATTCGATTCAATTGTATATTCCCTGCCCAAGTCTTTTTTGTCTTTCTCTCTTTATCATTTATACAAATTCAAATTGTATATAATTGTTTCTATACACTATAATTATACAATTCATTTTATACAACTTCGTTTACAATTCTGCCCAAGGCTCTTTCTTTTTCTCATTTATACACTTCATTTTCTACAATTCGCTTCAATTGTATATGTCTAGCGAATTAGACATTTATATATTTGTTATGGATGCAATTATGCATACTTGCTATAGCATACAAATATAAAATTTATGTTTGCTATGTGAAAGTTGTCCATTAATTAATACCATACTATTTTAATTTGTCACACTAGAGATGTTCAACTATATTACCACGTCACATTGAAAATAATGTGTTCGGAAGAGCGTAGGGTAATTTAAAAATAGAATCAAAATTTATTATTTGGTTGAAAAAAAAGTTATTGGTATATTAATAATGTGCTGATTTAGGATTTTGATATAATTTCGAGTTTTTGTTATTGATTTTTAACGATTTGAGGTCTTTCTTGATGAGTTAGTCGATAACTCAATGACAAACTATTTTTTAAAATAAATAAATAAATAAATATATATATTATTATATATAATATATATTATATTATATATATATATATATTAATATATATATAATTGGTATATAAAGTTTTTGACTAAGGGTTTAGTTCAACTTTTATTTTTTGCGGTAACAAAATTTTTGTTATTCCTCAATGTGTTTGTGTTTGCTTTTGAGTAGCAATATGTTAACTTATCTACATGATTCATTGTCACTTTGTCTAAGTGGTTTTTGATTATCTTTTTTTTTTTTTAATCAAATTTTAACGGTTAAAACAATAGCTGATGAGTCAATATCCTAATTATTTTATAACGATTTGACATGTCTACAGACCGATAACTAATAAGTCAACAATAAACTTTAATATCGTAAACATTTTCTCTCAATAAATATATATGTAATTAATTCCCCCCTACAAAATTGAAAATTTTATATGTTTATACTATATGTGTCATGTATTCAATAGTCATATTTATCTTTAAGGGGTCATTTGATCTAAAAGATAAAAATAAATAGTTTAAGAATTAAAAAAAATGATGTTTTGATTGATTTTCATGTGTTGGGATAATTCGTTCCACCACTTATACTTAATCATAAGATAATTAATTTTAAGATAACTTATTTCCAATCAAACAACTCTAATAATTACATTTATAACTATGTGCTCTTCACTTGCTAAGCATCTATGCTCTCTCTAATAATCTCGCTAGCCCCCCCCCCCCCTTCCTTTCTTGCTCCTCTATCCTCCTTAGCCCACCCCCCTCCCTCCCCGCCCGTCATTGTATTTATGTATTTTGATGTATATAATGCTAGTGATATAAGAGTAAATGATTTTGAGTGAAATCAGAATATAGTTATTTGTACATTTTTTTATTTTACTATTTGTATTTTGTATACATCTAGACTATATTAATTGATATAATTTAAATATCAGCATGAATACAAGTGAAATTATAATTTAATGAAATACAAATAATACAAAAGCGAAATGATATAAGTGAAATTAGTGTGAATAGATATAATCTATGTATTTTATGTTGTTTGTATTTCTATATACATGTCAACTGTACCATAATACAATCTAAATGCATATATGAATATAATGTATACCGTCGTCTCACACTTCAATTTATTTAGAATATTTTATTATTATATTTTTATGCCACATATCCCAAACTGTTAATATAAATAATAAATATATAAATTATATCTAATTACTAATAGAATCCAAACAAATTAGATTTTTTTCAATCTGTGTTATAAACCAAAAATTACTGATTCTAATAAATTGTTCAGAAACACAAAGTAACTGAAATTTATATAACCAGTAAGAGAGATGAACAAAAAATTAATTCACAAAAAACTAAAATCTGTAAAAACGTACCAGAATCTGATTTTTTTTTAAATCGAAAAAAGATCAAGTCCACTGAACTCACAGTGTCCCCTTAAGGAAATTATTCCCCTCTAGATCCGAGGTTTGATTTGGAATATAACCTCCCAGGGTAAAATGATCTTAATCAGCAGAGTGTAGATACCAAAAACTCTATTGTCAGCGAACCAATCCTAGCAGGGAAAGTAACCGAAAAAAATGTGTGCAGAAGAAGAAGAAAAAGAAGATCAAAAAATTCGTAAATAAATATTCTGAAGAATGAGTGGTTTATAGGCAGAAGAATAGGTTCCGAAAGGTTGCAACCCTTTCAGAATCCTCACAACCATTAATGAATGGTTTGCAACCTATCAAATGGTAAAGACTGTTCCTGAAGGTTTCGAATCGGGTCGGGTTAATCAACTAAAAAATTAAAACATTTCGGTTAATTTCAACTAAATAACTGAAACGTTTTTCAACTAATTAATGAAAGATATTGGCCATTTAATTTAATTAATTAATTAATTAAATAATTAATTATATATAATTAAAACAAACTTTGTCCAAAAAATATCTCTCGATCATTTGCCGAAGCCGTAGCCGAGACGAGCGACGACAATGGCGAGAGGGGGGTCCCTCTTTCCAACCCTTTTAACAATTAATAGGAGTATTTCTGTATTTTAAACTCTCATATTTTCTTTCCAACATCGATGAGGGACAAATGCCTTTTCATTAAAGCATAAGAGGACTTTCAAGTTTTCAACTCTTTAAGTTCTCAACTTTTCACTTCTCTCTTTTCCATCAATTCTTGCTACATACCCAACAATTATAAAAAAGACCCATTCTATTTGTCCGTTTAACTATAGGTTTCCTTTCCTTTTAAGAAATAGAAGTTTAGAACAATGATTGTTCTATAACACTTGGTAATAAGGGTCCGACTTTTGCTCGCTATAGTTTCCCGGTTATTTTATTTTATTTATCTTTGTTTTTAATTTTTTATATATATAAGAAAATCATAGAATAAAGCAATTTGCCCCACTTGCGTGGATACTGGGGAATCAGCTTAAACAATCTTCAAGACAAAGGCCAAGGTACCTAATCATTAAGCATCAGGCACATATGATTATTAGCATGTCTAATAATCCTTGGATTACTATTTCCATTAAAGAAGAAAACACAAAAAATCGCTAATTAAAATATTTGAAGGGCAAAAACACAAACGAAATTATAGTTAACACGACTCTTGCAGGTCGTCTTCATCATTCCTTTTGACTGCATGCTTTAAACCTCAATTTTGATCCCAATTTGATTCCTAACTTGGATGGAGGTGAAGACTCTCCATCGGAAGCAGATTCTGTTAATGGAAACTCTAAACCTAATTTTCTGGTTTGTTAATTGAATTGAAGTGCAAAATTTGGTTAGAATGTGGAAGTTCGCGAGGTCTGCGGAGAAGTTGTTTCTCGCGCTGGGCAATCAAGAGGTTTTGCAGTTCTGGTTGAAGAAGAAATTGGGGAAATTTATTACTTGGCGATATTGATCTCGATCAGCTCGATGTGCAAGCCAGGCCGGTATTATTCACTCTCTGATCTTGCCCTCAATGTTGATTATCTCAATCAAAAGGTTCGGGCTTGTGTTTTTCGTTTTTTCCCGACAAAACTGGTTGATATGAACTTCTCTATAGCCTCTTTTTCTGATTCCGCGGAATCTGAATTTGATACTAAAACTTGTAGATATTTTTTTGAATTTATTTTATCTGATCTCTATTTATCTTAAAGAGATAAGATGAAGTTTAATCCTTTCTGTAGTTTTGTGGGTTATGTTGTTAACGGGTAGGTTTATATAATTCTTTTAACTTCAGAGGAAGGTAAGGGTGGTTGAGGATTTCAATCTGGAACCTGGAGAGTTCTGGAGACTGATTGGGGTGTTCTAATAGTATGTTCTTTAGTCGTGGGCTTTGTCTTCCTCTAACTTCAAGAACCCACTTAGTTAGTTGTGATATATCTATGAATTCTTTTGCATCTATTTTATTCCATTCAAGTCCATTTTATTCCAAACTAGATTGATGCATTTACCGAAATCATGAATTATCTTAATTTCTAAATAATTTGTCTTTAAGGCAAATCAAGTTATCAAAAGCTAGAGCCTATTTGATCTAGCAATCAATTTTCCTACACAGGATATAGTAGAGGTGCCCATTCAGGGCAATTCAAAACTGGATATGAAATTTCGGTTTTGAATTTTTGATTCTTTAGATTTCAAGAAGTTCAACACCGCTAGAAAAAGATTAAGCGTTCCGCGATAGCGGGTATTGATTTTTTGCCAAGATTCGTTTCGCGTATTGATAGTTATTGGTTCATGAATAGTGAATTATCTCCAAGTTTTTGAGACCTATTATAGTTGAGTTGCTTTCTTTTTAACCACTTTTTGAAAATTTCGCATTTTTTAAGACCGTAGCGTCCGAGCCAGCGTCTACATAATCGATTAATTCCACGGGATACCAATAGCACCTCCACTTAGCGAACAAGTACTAGGTAACTCTTCACTGACTTAGGACATCAGAAGATCATCCAGTAGTGGTGATGCCGCTGTTGTGACCATGACTGACGATCAAATACTCACTCGTGATATGTCTTCGTCTATCTCTGCATTGGTTTGTCACCTGGACCCTCAAGCTCACAACACCCGATTGAACAAGTCCCCTGAGTGCACCGTTGCATTATTGTTTATCATATAAACGAATACAAGAAGATATCTGCTAGAATCACTCAAGAAAAATTAGATGAGCGACATAATATTTGTACGCGATGTCTGATTATCTTCACAATCTAAAGGATTTAATTCTTTTCTCAGATATAGTCAAAAATTCAATGTGCCAGATCTGCAGTCAATTTTTTTTTTAAAAATTAATCCTAAATCAATCTTTAAATTGAAAATCCAGAACAAGAAACCAACGAAAAGGAAAAGGATAGTCGCTGGTTTGCCCCAAACTGCTCAGCCATAATAACAAGTTTTTATCACAAAAAACAGCAAAAAAAAAGAGATGATCCTCACATCACCCAAACTTAACGGTTAGTGCTAACAACAAGGCAGTAAGGCCCACTGTGGTTAGTAAAAAGAAGAGCCTGGTCTAACACATTGAAACTCTATGGAGGAAGGGTATTCAAATAGCCTCAAGATATTTTTTCTTTGAACTGAATGCGAAAGTCAAATAGAGTCCTTGTGATTTTGTCGTTGTGTATAAGTTGAGGATCATGCGCCATACTTGGGGGTAGCTCTTATCCAGCACGTTACTAGGCAACAAGTGGGGTCTATACCAGATACATACACAACGAGATCTCCGTAACTGTGTTGGAGACAGAAGAGGGTGTGCTAGCGAGAGTCTCAAAAGAATGGTGGAGAGCAAATTCTTCAGTGTTTATGGTGAATAATGTTGAAGCGAAAAGAAGAGAAGGTGTTCTTGCAGATAAGATTTAATTCTATGCAGAACATCTGATAGTGGAGTTTTATTGAAAACTTTTCAACTTTTTGGTGTAAAGAAGCAATGTAGTTAGGATAGCCAGATCAGTGTGATAGACCTTTTTGGTCTATCAACTGTGAACCCTCTTAGTTTGTTTTTTGAATCCCATAAAGTTACTGTTGATAACCTTTTGGAGGTGGCCAGGCATATCACTGGTAGTACAAAGGATTTTACAAATTACCAGATCCCTGACATGAAAGTAGTACGCCCATTAATTCCTTTTTAGTTTTAGTGTGTTGCCTATGTTGGCATTCTCTGGACGTTTGCATTGGAAGAAAAGATAAGTAAAGAACAGAAATGGCAATAAACTCATGGGAAAAAAAGGAGGGATTATTTTATCTCAAGATAATAAATTTATAAACTGTACGGTAGAACTATACTTCACACTCGCGTACATAAGGAAAGTAAAACCAGAAATAGCTATGATAGAAGTCCTTATATAAACATATGGTTTTCTATGAACAACACCTAACTTCTTAACAAATAGGACACCCTCGTGGGTGATCAACAAGAGAAGAAGTGAGAACGAGCAATCACAATTACTTGCAATTGATACAAGATCGCATTCTCGTATCCCATATAAAAAACGCTCCTATTCTTCCTCCTTCTATTTCCATGTAAGTCTAGAGGAGAATATTCCATCCCAGGTATAACCACCTCAGCCCCCAAAAAATGGAGGAGAAGTATTAAGAGACAGAACAATATCTTTAGTTCTTTCTTCTTCTCTTCTAAGGGTTACTCCTGCCAATGAGCCCATTGATGAAGTTCGAGTGTGACATAATAGGGATTCAAAATCATCCCTTGAACTCAATATATTTTTCTCTGCTTTATGAAGAGATGGCAGAGCCAATATCTCCATCTTGAGGTCCACTTTTTAAGCCTTTGTAGCTACAACTCATTTATTCTCTTTGGGCAGGCGTATCATGAATTTGCTAGCATTAGCGTGTAATTATCTGAAAATAGAAGTGTTCTATAATTTAAAAATTAGTATGATATTATTTTATATAGAAAGTTTGGATTCTTTGGCAGCCAGAGAAGTATTCAAGGTTTAGTGTTTCTGTACGCAGGAAGTAACATGCTAACGCCCTTCACCTGTGTAGCTTGCTGATTGGACGTACTTCATGGGAGTGTTCCTGATCTGCATATATGTTAGCCATTCCTGGTTTTCACCTATTTAACTATGCGATTTATTGCCTTTTTTTTTTTTTTTTTTTGTGTGGTGGTGAGAGGTGGCTGGTGTGGTGGTTTGGAGAAGAAACAACATCATTGTTTACTCAGTTTATCTAATTAGTGGTACTAAAGCATCAATTATAACTCGACCTAGGTATATTTAAATGGTCTTTCCTGCCCATATCCAACCCGCTACATTCTTCCTTGTCTTCATTAGCCAAGAAATGTTTTGATTTTTTTTAACTGATTATGAACTGTTGCATTTTTGCATCTTCAAATCTCCTTGGATCCGGATACAGTTGTTTTCCTTGTCTACTTATAGTTTTGCAGGTTGTTTAGCGTATGTTGGGTCAATGCAAACGACAACCTAAGTGGTTTTTCACATCACAAAAAGGGTTAATAAATAAGAGATACATAAGGACTTAAATCAACAAAAAAAAAATAGTAATAATCAAACGCCTTTCACTCATACCTTTCCAGCACTTTTACCAGAATGAAGGTACTCAACAGCATCGGCAACTGAATGTAGGCCAACAAATTGTTTAGGATCTATGCCAATCTTCAAAACATAGATGAACAGATAATTGTTAGTACTTTATTAGCCAAACCACTCTTTGAAGTACACAAGATAAATTCATCAAGAATGAGTGGATAATAATCAGTTCTATAACAAATCCAACTCAACTTCTTCAAGCCATGGTAGTAGATAGGTTAGAAATTTGATCCGGCAAAAATATACCAACCTTAAGCTTTCCAGAAGAGAAAAGATTAACCAGTCTATCCAAATGCTCTTGCCATAGGTGAGCATATTGTATCAGGAAAAATCCAGCCTGAGAACAAACTCACAACCAAATAGTATCAGGAAAAATCCAGACAGAGCTAAGCATGATCTATAAAATAGAAAAAGGCAAATTAAGCAAGATGATCACAAGCAATGCCAAAAAATCCTAATTGAGATCCACAAACGAGGATCTGACAACATATATCCAAATCTCTTAGGACATGAAAGAAACTTCTTTACTAACACCACTACTTTGGGTAAAGTTAATAATGTAGGTAGTCATCAGAGTCGCATCTGACCAGGATACCTCTCTATTGTCATCGAACAATATAGAAGGTTCTCTATGGAGATACAACATAACACCAAATATGGGGGGACAAAGAGAGAACCTTCTTCCTCCATTGTCGTCAAAGATCCACATGAAATAAAATAGGTTTTTCGCTCATCGTAGAGCTTTGAATTCCCTAAGAGGTCTTTTTTAACTCACTCAAAAATCTACTAACTTCTCATTCCAAATCAGTTTAAAATTTTAAAAATTAAAAATGCAGCAGTTTTATGGTACAACCAATTCAATTTTTCAGCAAGAATTTCCTAGGGTTTCGAAGAACAGAGAGGTCAAACTGTTATCGCTCAATCAGTGAATTAGTTTAAATAGGTCATCACGTCCCTTTCAGTCCATTAGTTACAACAGTTCCCCAGCTAACTGAACTTCCCTTCCTTACCTGCGTATGATTCACGTGCAATTTTCTCTTATTTTTTGGGGGTTACAATCAGGACCTTTACAAATACCCCCCCCCCCCCCCCTGTTAATTATCCTTGAGGATGAAATGTGGTGATGGATATTTAGCTCTCATAAGGGACAACTGCAAAATTGAGTTTAACCCTGAAGAAAATAGTCGACTAGTGTAAGATTCCTGTTTATGCTCTTGATCCTTCTGGTCATCGTGATGGAGAGACGGCATTAGCTAGTTTAGAGTCTAGGAAAGAGATTGCGAAATGTTTGGATTATTCTGGAAGGCAGCGAAAACATACTGGAGTAATGGTTAGACAGAATGTTGATCCAAAAACAGTAAATGTTGCTACTGAACTAAGCATTATGTATGCAGTTATTCTGGAACTCATCAGGAGCAGACTATCTACACCATTATCTGTGTTTTCATTGACATTGGTACTCGAAGCTTCACCACTCGCCAAATTTTGTTCCTGTTAGGAACTATGCTAGCACTTCATCTCCTACAAAAAATATACATGCTCCCAAGCTAGGTGCTTGGATTTCTTAACAACATCAATTTCTAGTTGGATTTTTTGTAGTTGATATCCTTCGCCATGGCTGCCATTGCTGTCCAAGAATCGATACTCTGATAAATTGTCACCAATTCAAAATTGTAGCAAGAATCTCCTAAAGTACCAAGGAAGAAGGGTCCCCGAACAGAGATCTAGTTTTTCAAAGAATAGGAGGAGAGATCAGAGAGAGAGAGAGAGCACTTATAACATGATTCCGTTAGATTTCTTGATCTTCTATACTAATGACAATAATTGACTAGAGGTGGCATCTAATGAAGAAAAAAATTATAATATGATTGCCTTGAAAAATATGTTGATGCGGATCCATTTCAAATTAACCTATCAAACTCCCAGAACTGGGCATGATGATTGATTATGTATAAAATTTTGCAAACTCTTTCCATTCCCAGCCTGGGAGTTCCTGAAGATAGGTCCAAGAGCACATGGTTTTCATCCCTCCTTCAGAGTTCAGCTACTGTGGCCTTTTTATCTAATCAAAACTAAACTGAGGAACTCATCTTCTAACCTTTCAGGGCCAAATTCCAGCACCATAACTCAAACCTAAACCAGATTTGGTTGCTGATTGCTGTTACTAACATCAAAAACGAATGAGCAATCCTTGATCATCTCACCATAAAATACCCATTATGCTTCCCTTCCCAGAAAACCACCCATACAATCAGCACCCATATTTAGTAAAAATAGCTTCCTCCACAGGTCTTCCTCTTCACATGCAAATTCTTCACAACCACTTCCCGATGGCTTGTTTGAAGATGCATATAACTACACATCCTTCTCATATGAGGCTGTTGCCCTTTAGGCTTTACCACCACACCAAATGAAATCAAACATACAGATTAACGTGAAGAGTGTTATGCGTTTGTAATCAAGCATGAAAAATAAAAGTCGCAAGATCTAAAACTCATACTTTAGTTGTTCTATAACTTGAGTGAAAATTCATAATTGCAATCAGCACATTCATGATATGATACTGTGTAAGGAGCATATAAGATCACTGAAACAACAGACAGCAAGACATACCACCGTTTGACTTTTCGCTAGAAGCTTTTCACAAATTCCAGTGTAATTCCGAGGTTTCCACCCATGTTCTCCTTGATACTGAAACCAGAACTTAGTGAGTTGGCTTTCAAAATCAAACTAACAAGATAGGTGTGTTGAGACACCAATAGAAATTGTATTTCTAAGAGATCATCACAGCAGCCAACAAGAAAGAGAAGAAAACAAGATTAAATCACCCAAAGAAGAATAAGAGAGTGCACCTATGAGAAGTTCACCTGAGAAATCATTCCAATGACAACAAGTCGTCCATAGACAGCCAATGCATTCAAGCAAATGTCAAACATCTCACCACCAACGGACTCGTAGACAATATCAGTACCTTTAGGGAACTCCTTTAAAACCTGGTAAAGGAAAAATGTATATACAAGTAATTATAAAAAGTACCTCTAATCTAAATCTAAGACATCATTTGCTCACCCATAAAATCAGAACTACAGAAAACATTTAAGAACTTGTTTCAAAAAGGATTGACAAGGAAAATAAAACAGCGTACCCACCCTTAGCAAATACTGCACTAGGTACTCATGCTTTGCTGCTAATATATCTACACGGTAATGGTCAACTTGCACTCTCCACCCACTACAATGTTCAAAATTCCATTTCATGAACTTAAAACATCACAGAATCACCTCGAATGACACTCTGTTTTGCACATATTGATTTTATCTTTACACATGTTCTGGGCCCTTTAGGTAGAAACGTTACAACAAATGAGACTTCTGTATATATAAAGCGTAGAGTGACAGAAACTCATCTATATCAATGAGCTCTTGGTTAGTGATAGTAGGTGAGAGAAATTCAGCAACTCGGAACAAAATATTCTACCCACGACGGCTGGTGGTGAAGGTGTACTAAGCCTGGCAGCGGTACCGGAACCGGGACTGCCGGACCGGTAATTACCGGAACCGGCACGGAACCGGGATCCACCACCCGGAACCATACCGGAACCGGGAAGGACCGGTAGTTCCGGCATTTTTGAGTTGTACCCGTCCCGTTCCGCCAGGGAACCAGTACCAAACCGGACCGGATTCCGGGACTGGCGGTTTTTTTAAAAAAAAAAAAAAAATAATAAAATCAATTAGAACTTAAAAAATTAGTTTTAAAAATTGAATATAATTTATATTATAATAATTATAAATTTAAAATTAATAATATATAACTTTAAAAGTTTGAAAATTTAAAATTCAAACTTTAAAAGTTATAAACTTTTAAAATTCAAACTTTAAAAGTTTGAAAATTAAACTTTAAAAGTTATAAAATTTAAAATTGAAACTTTAAAAGTTTGAAAATTTAAAATTCAAAACTTTAAAAGTTTGAAAATTTAAAGTTACATCTAAGATGGTTGATAAAATATATTTCAACTTAGATATTTATAGTGAAAACGATGAAATTCCTCGTTGTCAACAAGTTAAAGATAGCATTAAAATTGAAGCTAGAAAATTGTATGAATTATATAATTCTAATATAAATTTATCAAGTGATCAAGAACCTGAAAAATCTAGGAGTAGACTTAATGAAGATAATATTGATGATTATTTAGATTCTTATCTTGAACTTTCCCACAATAATAGAAATGATTTTGATGCATATGTTAATCAAAATACAGAACCTACTGACGATGTCCTAGCATGGTGGAGAAATCGCGGCAAAGGTTTTCCAAAACTTCAACATATAGCTCGAGACGTATTTACTATTCAAGCATCTTTGGTAGCTTTGGAAGGCGTTTTTAGTGCGGCAAAGTTTCAAATCGGGGGGTATAGACATTCACTAGCAGCAGATAGCTTGGAGATATCGGTATTGTTAGAGATTGGATTAATGCCGAAAGAAGAAATTTGGGTCGTGAACCACTACCGACCAAATTTCAAAATGACGTCGATGAAATCATGCAAGATTATAGTGACGACGGGATTGAAGCAATGGAAGATTTATCTATTCAACCAATTCCCGATCATGTTACTATAGAAATGTTAAATGATTTAAGAAAGGGTCTCTTTCGTAGCACCGACTATTAAATTTAAATATTGAATTGTCTATTAGTAAGAGTGATAATTCGAGATCTAATTCAAACAAAACCCTTCCTAGAAGGTGGTTGTGTAGATTAGATCTTTTAATACTCTACTAATATTTTTGTAGATGAAATTATAATATAAAATAAATATTAATAAAAGTCTAGGCTATTCGCCTTAACTTTTTTTTATTATTGTATTAAATTTTATTTTTATTATTGTGAATTTTAAATTTTATAACTTTTAAAGTTTGAATTTTAAATTTTATAACTTTTAAAGTTTGAATTTTAAATTTTCAAACTTTTAAAGTTTGAATTTTAAATTTTCAAACTTTAAAAGTTATATATTATAAATTATATTCAATTTTTAAAACTAATTTTTTAAGTTTTAATTGATTTTATTAATTTTTTTTTAAAAAAAACCCACCAGTCCCGGAATCCGGTCCGATCCGGTCCGGTTTGGTACCGGTTCCCTGGCGGACCAGGACGGGTACAACTCAAAAATGCTGGAACTACCGGTACGGTTCCGGGTGGTGGATCCCGGTTCAGTGCCGGTTCCGGTAACTACCGGTCCGGCAGTTCCGGTTCCGGTACCGCTGCCAGGCTTAGCTACAACATGACTTATTTTTAAGGCAAACTAGTGATTCTGTAAAACTAGAGGTTCTTGAAAGATCCCCATTCAACAACTCTTTTCCCATTAAGGATTTTGGCATTCATAAGAACTACCCTGGAGGGGTTCCATGCCTTTCCTCAAAGAATTTTGAGGCATTACATGTTTAGTTCAAATGCAATAACACTTGAATGACAAAACTAATAATATGATATTTAGCCAAGACAACATTGTGCAAGTTATAAGCACATATAGCCAGTGAGTTTGAGAAACTTAACAGCTTTTATATCTTCCACTTTGTAGTCAATGACTCGATCGACTCCCAAATCCTTAAGAAGCTTAGCCTTTTCATAACCTCCACAAGTTGCAATTACTGTGTTTCCAGCTAATTTTGCAAGCTTCCATAGCAAATAGTTCAGTATGTGTTAGTAACCTTAACAATATGACAATGAGAAGTAACAGTACAATAGAATATATATATATAGACACAAGAAACAGAAAGAGAAGATATGACATAATTTCACCTATACAGACACTTCCAGAGGGAGAAAATTTTGAAATGTGCAACGGGAGGACATAAAAAGAAAATCAGCACAACAACTAGAAAAAAATTAATCTAGTAATTAAGAAGCATTCTGAAAATTATTAATTTTTCCAAGTTCCCTGTTCATTTTTTAAGTTTAACCTGCACGGCTAGTTCCCCATTTTCAAAAGAGAGACAAAATACAAAAGATAAGTTGTACAATTTCACTCAAGTTTGTTTGATAAGAATGGTATTCACGGCAAATTATTTGACGGGATCAAAAATATTTTATGATAGGTCAAAAAACACTTATTATTTTCCTTATTACATGGCAGAGCACACTTTTATTATCTTATATATGTTGTGGATAAGAGGTCTTAACCTAACTACTCTTATTATAGGTTCGTTTATCTTTTAAGCTATACCTGCACTGCAAATTGCCCTGTTGCTCCTGCAGCAGCAGTCACGAGGACAACTTTTCCTGATTCCATTTGAGCAGCCTACAGATACAATGGTAAATAATATAATCCAAATAAGAAGAATGAACTAAAACGTTCATAAATCAACCCCCAACTGTTATGAAATAGAGTGCACACTGTACATGGTGTGACTATAGACAGTCCTTTTTCACCAGAGGCAACAGAAACAGGGTACAAAATTCTTCAAGGAAGATTATATTAACCTTTTCCAAAGCAATTGATGCGGTGAGTCCAGAGGTAAGCATTGCAAGTACTTCTGGAACTGGTTTTGCTACAGGAAGGATGTGCTTGGAAGGGACCTGAATGTAGAAGCCAAATTACATAAACTCGCCAAGTAAAATGAAAGATTAGACAATTCAAATGTGATTAGAGTAAATGTGCAGAACTGCAGTTACCATGACAAATTCAGCATAACCGCCAAAAGTCATTATGGCAGCAGGCATACCAATCTTTAAATCTCTAACAGCATCACCAATTGCAGCAATTATTCCCACGGCCTGCAGTACAGGAGGCTTAAATTTGAGGCAAGCTAATTCAGGAGTAAAAAGAATATATAATGAAGAAAGCATGGAAGTACTCCAATTTAAGGAATTAAATTATGATCAAAGTAGAAAACTAACTTTCATTCAATACTCCATAACACATTCAGAAACCAATTCAATCCTCCAGTATCACGACTAGTACAAGCTAATAAAACTGTAGTTTACCATAACGTGGTCAAAATGAAAGTCTAAGAAGGTAGCAATAACATAACATGACTAAAGATTACATTAACAGGAGCATATACTTCTAGGCTTTCACACTTGCAACTGAAAATGGACTGAAGTATATACAGTATGGTTTAGTGCAACTGAAATTCAACAAAACACACCAAAAGCTAATTTTAGTCATCTTGCATTGAAGTTGACCGAAATCTAGCCAACTTCAGGATGCGGATATCAGGGAGAGGTCATGGAAGAGAAGGAGAGAGATGACATAGGTAAAGGAATTTTTCTTGGATGTCTCAGTTACGAAAACAGGCTTTAAGGAGCGAACAATTGGTTTGAGACTGAGTAATGAAGGGGTGCTCATGTAGACTGGGAAGGAAATTAAGGAGAAGACTGTTGCCTCAAGTCTGCGTCATATTTTTTTTTTATAACCGTGGTGTCCGGGCCAACATTGCACACCTCGACTAATTTCATGGGATACCACCCGAAAAAAATGACACTTGAAGCAGTGTTATCAAAGGTGCGCTTTAAGCGCACTTATGCGCTGAAGCCAGGCTCAAAATGTGTTGAGCGCTTCGCCTCGCTTTATGTTCGCTTCAATGTCGTCATCAAGGTTCTAAGGCAAAGGTTTGCCAATGAGCCTCTTATGAAGAAGGACACTAAACAATTGATGTTTCACTTTATCATAATTTTTTTCAATTTCTTTGGTCACAAGTTTGTCATTAATGTTTATAATTATTGATGACTAAACATATATATTTGTATTTTTTTTCTCTCTTTGTGCCTTTTTCATTAAAGCACATGCTTGATTTGCGCTTTGTGCTTAAAGCCTCCATGGACCTTAGAGCTTTTTGCGCTTTTCGCCTTTGAAAACATGATTTGAAGGCATTGACACTTGAAACCATTGCACCAGTCAATACTTTTAGCATAATCCATCGAGTCACAACCAATTTTTTTGTAAAACAGAATGAAAAAACAAAATAATGCTGAAATAACTTCAGTATATGGATTGATGTAGATAGTTAAATCGGTTCTAACTGATTAGTGCACATCCCTATCCATGTCTAATTAGCAGCTTCCGGATAGCACTACCACTTCGTTTTCTTTTTAGTTATTTTACTTTTTGGATCAAGTAAAAGCATCACCAATTAGTAATAAATAATATAAAATGAAAGAGCTGATGCAGTAGACTCTCATCCTTGTGGTTCATTATGTTATATATCCTAATCGAATCAAATAGGGCAAATGATATAGAATCTCAAGTGAAAATGTGCATCAATAAAACACTGAATATGAACTATCCATGAAACTAAGTCAGGACTACAATTTACTCAAACATTTTCTGCTGACTGCTTGACTAAAATACCAATAGCCATGTCAGCTTGAAGGACAGTGTAGGAAACTGCTGCGCTTTATTTTTTCCAAGTGCCAGTAGTTGTACCTGTGGATAGGGCTTTCGTTTCTATTGATGTGTATTCCAATCTATGATTTTTACGAATGACATTTCAGAATCGTGCATTTTGACAGAAATTAATAAAGATGGAAGATCGCAGCAGCTATAAGGTTTTCCCATGCTGCTCCTTATAATCTCTCCTCTATACACACACACACACATTTATAGACAATACGCATAATATGTAGTGTATGCATGTATGTGGGCACGTGCTGCATGCATTTTTTCTCTTACAGAAGATTTACGAATTTCACCAACAAACCCAAAAATTGAGACAGTTCTTTTTGTACCTCGAAGCCAGAATCCAGTGGAAGGAGGGAGGTGATGTCTTTGCCATTTCCACTGAAATACCGCCCTGAGCTGAAGTTGACCTATTGCAAATGCTTCTGTCAGTGAAGAGTTAACCATGTGTGTATGTTCAGTGGGGGTGAGACATCAGGGGGCTTGCAAAATGCCTCATTCAGAGAAGAACTTAACCATGTTTGTGCATGTGTTGTGTTTTGTGGGGGGGGGGGGAGAGAACATGTCCATCATTTGCATTTCCCCAAAAGGATCTTAATAAAACCAGCTAATTACAAATTATTTTTTTTGAAACTGAAAAGAGAAGTTTTGTAATTAGCCCGAACAACAAACCAATAAAAAGGATACAAATTCTTTCTTGATTTATAGAGATGCATTTGTATTTTCCAGCTACAGAACATACAAATACAACTTGCACAGACTGCATGAGGACAGGGAACCACAAAGTCTACTCAATTATTTGTTCTGATGTCAACAAAACTGAAATTGTCTATTGCAGAAATTCAAAAGAAAAACTCACATCACTAGCATTAACACCAGCATAGATGACTTTTAATAGAACGTGATCTGGCTTGAGAGGCAACCTCAATTCAGTGCGCACAATTCTGGTAGCACTACGGAAATTGTGACTCAACGTGTGAACGACTCTGGGGAACAAGAATCAGAAGCAGAAAGTGTCGAAATCATCAGAAATAACAAGGGAGAACCTCCACCGAATTAATAAAGTAACAAAAGCAAATAAAGAAGGGGAAAATCTTGCAACAGCAACACTAGCAGCATTGGCAGTCACCAACTGCATATGCCAAAGAGAGGTTGAGGTGGAACTAGGGGTAGCAAAATCAAACCCAACCCGCCTAACCTGTTTAAGTTTGGGCGGGTCGATTAAGTGAACCCATTAAAAATTGGGTTAATATGTAACCCAAGTTGACTACTGAGAAATTTTATCAAAGTATTCTTAAAAAACATTTTTAAAAAAAAAATTGATATGTTATATATAGCCATAATAAAGAGAAATTTTTTTTTGTTAGGTACTAAAATATTTTAAAAGAACAAATAAAACAATTAAAACTTAGTAGAAATTGGATTGGTTGGATCTTGACCCGTTTTATGACCCATTTACCTAACCCATTTTGACCCAAGCAAATTTGGGTTGGGTTGGGTCTTGACCCATTATGACCCGCCCAATTGTCACCCATAGGTGGAACAATAGTAATGCGATTTCTTTTCTTTTCCTTTCTTCCTTCTCTCTACTTTTCTCTCTTGTTTTTTGCTCACTTTCCTCTGTAGGAGGAGACATTTGTAGATCGGCACTGTGATAACACGTGCAGTTAAAATTTCACACGTCCTCAACAAGAGAAAATAATCAATCATACACATGATCTTTCCAAGAGTAGAAGAAGAATCATACAATTACTTACACTTTGTCAAAACTGTGAGGAATCTGAAGATCCATTGGAACTGTGACCAAAGATTTTTTGCGTGTTTTCGAAGAGCGGAGGAGGTATTTTGCTTCTTCAGCAGGAGTTGGCCAATACTCCAGACCCCTTCTGTTAGTAATCCAAAGACATGACCCTGCTTTACTCTCATCTCTGATTAGTTCAAAAGCACCTGGCAAAAGCAGGTATTACAGACTTTAAACTAGAAAGCTATATTTCATGTTCTATTTTTCTGAAAGAAAATCTTCTCCAAGCTAAACAAATCAATTTGAAATAATTTAATGATGCAAAGGATTTCACCAACCCCTGCCCCCATCCCCAAAAAAAAGACACAGAGTTCGCTTATTTTGGTCCTTCAGGCTTCAAACGCAGAAATAAGTGGACCACCAGTGGAATAAGAAAAGTATCAATCATGCAGCTTAGAAATCCATATCATGTGTATGCCCAAATAAACATAGTGGTTGGTATTGACAGTAAAAAACATAATTCTAAGGCAACAAAAATGGAGTAAAACATACCTTCCACCACAAGTTCCATAGGAACATACCCTCCAAATCGATCAATATATGAACCAATAGCCTTTTCCGCCAAATCAGTTTGGACAAACTGTGTACAGTAAGTAAACTAGTAAGTTCCTGTCTGAGGTTAACACGCATCAATCATGTTATGTGTTCTTTCTCCATATCAACATATCATGTTTGGAATATAAGGCAGCTTTCTAGTGCCCCATAAATATGATGCTTTAATTCTGAAAGCCATTTCTTAAAACTTTTGGTCAGAAAGAGCAACTTCAGTGATTCAAGGAGTCCTTTAGCCCTATTAGAGATTTTTATGCCAATAGAGAATATAGACAACTTCTAGTAATTTATATTCTATTTTGTACAATGTTGGACTGGTATGAATTTAAATGGAGAAACATGGTCAGTAAGGATTCATACGGCCAACCGAACTAATTTGTGACTAGGACGTAGTGATTATTGTTAAGTGGATCATCTCTAACAAATTAAGTTTTCATATGAGGTGATCATACAATTGGTATCAGGGCCTACAAAGGTCTTGATTCAAGTATCAACACTACCCTTCATATTAAAAAAGAAGAATCCACATTCTTCCCACACATGAAGTGGTGCAATGAAGATATAATTAAGTATTTAGAAGTGTATCCTCCCTAAGAGTTTAAGCCTTTAGACGAAAGTGAGTGCACAATTCAACACCCACCCACCCCCCAAAAAAAGAACGTACATTCACCTTCTTTCTTTTTGGGTATATAAAAGCATAACTTGTCTCACAGCTTAAACTAACATTTAGATGAGGTGAACACAATTCAACACCTTCTACTCAAACCCACTTTCTTTTTGGTTAAGCAGTTCAACTTCTCAAAATCATATCACCTCCTATACGCCAAAGTGTTAAGAAAGGAAAGAATTCCCAAAGATAAAATAGAAGCTGAAATCTGCTTCAATAAGACCCTAGTTCCCGCTTCCACCACCCAGAATCCTTCTTGTTTAATTTATAACTATGCTCTGGTTGAGTAGGGTGCCAGCAAGGTCATGGTCCCACTAGAAATTCTATACAAAAACTAGACTTCTATTGAATCAAAATGCTCATCTTTTGCAAGGACAAAATGCCTTTCGAAAAAATACAGCACACATGGATAAAGGCCATTTCTGATGGTGTTCAGCTTTACATTAGAATCCCGTTTATTCAAATTCCATCCAGTAAAAGGATGTCATGACCAAGCTGGTAAATAGCTTAGCAAGAAAACCTGAACATCCATCACTTTGCAGCTATTATTATGGTAGTAAATTGTGTCTGATCCATCCTGCTTTAAAAGAGCCTTCTGCAGACAATTACTCCATCCATATCAAATCAATATTTATTTTCTTTTGTTTTGGCTTGAATATTTAACCATCTTAAATACTTCCCAAGAAAAATAAATTCTTTAATCGGAAAAGGGCCTAAAATACCCTTTAAGTATTGAAAATGGGACAAAATTACCCTCCATCCACCTATTGGTTCCAAAATGCCCTTTTCATCCACCTATTGGCTCCAAAATACCCTTGTCATCCACCTTTGGGTTCAAAATTGACCACTTTTTTAATTGTTTTAAAATTAAACTCTTTAAATATTTTTTAAAATACTTGACGTTCAACTATTGATTATAATTTTAATTTATTAATATAATTTATAAACCAACCCACTACGCATTCATTATTAACTAAACCTCACTCAATTAATAATCCAATTATAATATCAAAATCGTCATAAACACTACTAAAACACGATGAAATTATAGATTCCTGAAAATGACATCCAAAATTATTCGAGTTCGAACCGAAGCGCCAATTAAATTTAGGTTGAGCCGCTTATTTAGGAGGACACTTTCTTTCAAAATTGAATTAGAAATTTATGATTAAAGGTAAAGAAGTAATACACCCCGAATTAATTCATGCACTTTTTTTAAATATAATTTTATAAATATTTATGATTTGTTTTAAAACCTTTAATATATTATTTTGAAAAAAAGTTACCTATGAAGTAACATCACATAATTGAGACGTAAGAATAATTAAGATGAACATAGTCAGACTTTTAAGTTTATCGGTGATTTTTATTTAGCCACTTGAATGTATGATAATTTACTTCTATAATTTTTAAAAACACTCAATTGGCAGTAGCTTGCATTAATTAATGTGACGGGTTTATTAATTTAGAGGAATTTAATTAGTAATAGGTGGGTAATGGATTGATTTAGAAATTATACTAATAAGTTAAATTATAACAAATAGTTGAGCGCCACGTATTTTAAAAAATATTTAAATAGTTTAAATATAAAACCGTTAAATAAATGGTCAATTTTGAACCAAAAGGTGGATGACAAGGGTATTTTGGACCCAATAGGTGGGTGGGAAGGGTATTTTGGAGTCAATAGGTGAATGGAGGGTAATTTTGTACCATTTTCAATACTTTGAGGGTATTTTAGGCCCTTTTCCGTTCTTTAATTAAATTCTTTTCACAATATTAAGTGTCCAATTGACAGGTTGGGGCATGACTGAGCAGGTCAAACCATGTGTGAGAGTATAACATATGACCTACTTGCGCTAATCCAATATTTAATTTCTTGAACAGCACTCAACCTTACTATTCCCTGATGCTTCTTAGGACTTCACATATTTTAGAACCGTGGTGGTAATTCATTTTTGTATTGGCTGTATATTGTCTTTGTTCATCCATTTGATTTTCTATCTCTCTCTTTTGTGCCCTTTCTTTCTCTCCAATATTCAAAGATGAGTTGTTTGTTTCCATGGAGCAAACCAGAGGCTCGAGAGATGGTGATACTAAGGCTTTTAGGCCCCCTCCAAATAGAAGTGATAAAATAGGGGTAACAGATAGCATATATGGGCCATATCTGAGACTGAATAAAATATTTGTAGTCATATGTGTGAGAGAGAGAGAGAGAAAGAGAGTCACTTTCTCTCCAGCAACCTTATATGAAAGATCAGAGTACCTCAGGGCAGAGCACATTGATGCGGATTCCTTGGTGCTTAAAACGAGCAAGTGATCTCGTAAACATGACAACACCCCCTATAACAAAAATTGTTCTCATTATAACCAAAGGTTGGAAAGAGAATTATATAAATTTGTGTTTCGTGTACTAGACCATCAGAAAATAAGAGAAGAAAATAGAAATGGATGATGAAGACAGGAAATGAAGAACTAATTTAAGACCAAAATGGGGAAAAAAGAGGGCTGAATGTAAATAATATGTTCATATGGACTAGCAAATATTACCTTTGGTGGCAGAATAGATAGGGCCTGTATACATCGGATAGAGTCCTGAAGAAGAGCCTAAATTTATTATTACACCTGGCTTTTGGGCAGTTTGCATGGCTTGAATCTGCGTAACATGCGTTTATTAGTTGTCTGACCATGGATGGATGAACCAGAAAGAGTTATAAAATATAGAAACATACTTGGAACCTGTTGCACATATTAGGTGCTCTAAAAGCTAACGTTTCATCACAAACTAAAATCCACTAACAAAAGTAAGAAGAAAATATGTAACTCTATACCAACAAACTTAGCTTTTTATATACGAAACATCCTGATTTAAGAGATTTATTATAAAGTACTATCACCTGATCTGGCCATTATTGTTTGTAGGAGGCTGTAAATAGAGTTTCCACTGATTAGGGCACATAGTTAAGAATTTTAGGATTAAAGCAGAAAAAAAAAAATTGTATATCCCAACTAACGAAAATATCATATGGACAATGGTATGGGCATCAGGTTCAATTATGCTAATATGCATATGACAAGCATGTTTTACTTTGAAAGATTCATACCAGTACCGTGTCTTAAGCATTTGAAACAAGCATGTTTATTGGAGTTTAACATAAATACTGTTAATAGAGAATTGTAAGATCAAGTTGTAGTATTACTCCATTGACATAACCTTACAACATCCATTCAAACGCTAAGTAATTTGTTAGTCTATCACGGAAAATTAGGGATTCTCTAAAGCTAGAGATTCTTTAAATTTCACACTTAATCCCTACACGGACACTCAAGTCTCTAACAAGAATATAAAGATTCTTGACAAACATTGGATTTAATGTAGATGTAAAGATTCTCATTTGTAAGGATCTTTTACTTACATTATGTTTTGTTTGTAGTTAAGTTCACATTAATTCTGAGAGGTGATAAGTCTTTTGAGGCAGATTAGGTCTACCTTATCCTCTTTTGTAACCTTCAGTTGTCACATTATCGTACCTAAAGACTGCATATGGAGTCTAATGCAACTGCACATAACAAAAGCTCCTTACTTGCTAAATGATCCCATAGCTAAAAACCTAATAACCAATCTAATGTGAACATTTACACCTAATAGAGAGCATTTTATATCAAGCACAAGTAGACATCAACCTTAAAACTTTTGAGAGGACAACCATCTATGTATCTCTCCACAATTTTAGATACGTGTAAGAATATTGACACAAGAAGAAATTTTTCTTGGTTTCAAGTCAAGCTACTTAACAGCTGTAACATGGTAAACATTGATATCCATCAACTAGCGCAACCATAAAACAGTGAATTAGAATTTACCGCAAGACGAGTGCAATCTATAACTGCGACGAGGTTCACATTAACTACATGTCTCCAGCTTTTAGACCCATCAGTTCGATCGTTGTGGAATGGAACAATATCACCGATGCCTGCATTGTTAATACAGATATCTAGTCCTCCATATGTTACAAAATGCTTCTCAAAAGCAGCTTTTAGTTCTCCTGCGCAGATTTTGAAGATGCCTTTAGTTATTTTAGACATGGGTTTTTATTTTGCAGAAGACTTACACGATGAAAATTATGCATTACAAACTTCCAATGAGTGTGTATTTTAATATTGCGGAAGACTTACAAATAAACAAGTAAACAGCAATTATGCCTCAATCCTAAAAAAGATGGAGGTGGCTATATGAATCCTCACTGACCATGTCACTCCATTTTGTAGAAGACTTCCTTGATGAAAGTTATGCATCAATAGATTTCCATACATAATGTGTGTCTGTGAGTGTTGTAATCATCAGCACATATATCCAAGCCAAAAAATCAGTGCATGGATCAATCAAATAACCGGAAAGATTCTAATTGTTAAGGCTTTCTTTTGAAAATTGAGTCTTTTAATTAGATTATGTGATCCATAAAATTAGCATTCCTTTCTGTTAAGGCACAGAATGATGGTAAGTAGTCATTTGAACGCATCAAAGTATAAAGGAAACTGAAAGAACCAGGACTTGGTCCAGATCCTATTATTATCAATGGTACTACAAGCATCCAAAGATTAAGGACAGCGTCTCTCTATTTTCTAATGGGAAAAAGGACAGCATCTTATGCCTGCTCAAAATTTCAAAAAAAGCAATTCTGAGCACCGACCATCAGATAGTTGATAGACTGGAAGTTTCAAAGTGATGGAGATTCCGGGAGGTTACTATGCTGTAATACTTTAAGGTATGTTTGACCATGAAATTCTATCTCTCTGAACATAAACATCAGTGCATTATATTGTACTCACCCAGTTGTATGATAATTTTGTGTGCCTAAACCTATGAAATTAGGCACCTCTAAGATGTGCCTTCATTGTTTTATTAGTTTTTATTGCGCAAGAAAGTCATAAAGACAAGTCTTTGAAAACACATCGTCCAATTGTTAACAGTACTTGTGCCAAGCAGATGCACTCAGCAACTATGGCCAGACATAAAATAGCCGAATGGATAGGCATTCTTGAGCTTTTAAAAGACTGTATCAGCAATTTAGATAGACAAGGCTGAGCTAAAACCTATGGGGAAATTTGGAATATGACCAAGTTGCACATTTTTAAAAGGTTATTGTATCAAGAATCAATCTATTGTATCTCTAGCTCAGATTTATGCACATAACCAACATATATTGTTAGTTGCTTTTGTTATTGGTTCTCAAAATTGACAAGAATGTGCCATGTTTGCTTGATCAAAGTGACACGAATTGACGAAATATATAAATATGCTAACTGTAGATAATACCAACTGACTCGAGAATTTTGAAGCATCGAAACTCTACAGTTCCTCTCTTCTCATCTCCTATTCAGCCATGAACCCCTCCCCTTCTTTCCCATCTGAAAAACTGCACATTAGTCATGTTTTTTCACATACTTACATGATGCGCATTGTAACTGCGCTCATAAGTCAAGTCGAGGAACCTTAGTAAGAAAAGCACCCAGCAAGATTGTTCTTAAGACAAAAGGCCCTAGCAAGTCCAGAAAGAGAAACCCCAACCTATTGGTCCCCTTGAGATTTGAGAATGTTGTCCGACTCACCCCCAGGATGTTAAATCCTCAAAATTACACAGCATTTGCATTTCATTTACAAGAACATTTATGAATATGTTTAGAAAATGAAAGGAACTTTCAACAGCTTGGCAAAATGACCCAAACTACACAGAAGTTTCATCTTCAAACATGCCTAGACACAAAATACAAAATAGCAATGTTTTTTCACATACTTACATGATGTGCATTGTAACAGTGCTCATAAGTCAAGTTGAGGAACCTAAGTAATAAAAACACCCAGCAAGATTGTTCTTAAGACAAAAGGCCCGAGCAAGTCCAGAAAGAGAAACCCTAACCTAAAGGCTTGGTCCCCTTGAGATTTGAGAATGTTGTCCAACTCACCCCCTCCCCCTCAAGATGTTAAATCCTCAAAACTACACAGCATTTGCATTTCATTTACAAGACTATTTATGAATATGTTTAGAAAAATGAAAGGAATTTTCAATAACTTGGCCAAATGACCCAAACTACACAGAAGTTTCATCTTTATACATGCCTACACACAAACTGCAGCGCGAGAATTTAGGGGGTTCACAGACATAAGTCCAAAACAGGTACAATTTTAGCATACCACATATAAATACACACACTTCTGGACCATCATAAAGGTGGGAGGTATTAGGCAAGCAGAGTCCAATCATAACCGTGCATGTGCGACATTTCAAACAAAAAAAAAGGAACTTCAAACAAAAAGAATATTCTGAATAATGCAATTGATTTTGTCACTTCTCGTTCCAACCATAAGATTCATTTTGACTCAAACGACTTAAACATGTTACGTGCCTGTATTAGAGACATCACATCTGATGAACATAACAACCGGAAATTCCAATCCAGAATGGAATTCAGCGCACTCTTTCTCAGCAAGGCCTGCAACTTCTTTGCCTTTCTCTTCTGAGAAATCAACAATTGTAACAAAAACTCCCTTCTTGGCAAGAGCCAAACATAGTGCCTTACCTGCACGTGAACCATACAGAACACATATTAACATTTAGAAGTCTTGCTTCACAGCTTGTAGAATCTTACAAAAGGCGTTTTATCAACGCATCATAGAAAGACATTTAGCTGGCTAACCCAAATGTAACCTTTAATGGAGCTCTGTAAGCAAGCATAACAAAAAACTTAGCTTAGAAACTCAAAAAAAAAAAAAACGAGAATTGACATCCCTATTTTTTTATAAAATAAGCCAAGAACTAAATATTCCTATTAAAGTATTAACTAGAGCCCTCCATCATGACTATTTAAGATCAATTGCTTGATTAATCAACTCAGTACCAGATGAGCAACTAACCACAGGGTTTCCTAGTTCATTCATACATATTTACATATGATGAGTGAGTGTCTATGCATATGAGTAAACAAACATGGATATATAGCCGAACAAGCAACAACTAAACCTCAGTTCCAAAAAAATTGGGGTTATATATCCAACGCAACTAATGTAACATATTTTAGGACTAATACAAAAGTTGATTGGCAGAATTATGGTCGGATAATAGAGCAAGTCCAAATGCTTCTACACGGTGTTATACACCTGTTTTCTCATTGATACAAGCATGATTACATTGTTATTAGATTCCAGACAACGAGAAGCTCCCACAGCTCATAACTATATCAATTCCTTAAATGAATACACCAATAAAGCGATTCCTTCAGTATCTAGTGCATCTGATCGTGAAAACTTAATCTCGAGTAATAATGCTGAGCAAAATAGCAAATATAAAGGAGCTATGATGAATTGAAGTTCAAAGGAATAAAATACCGATTCCGGAGGCACCGCCGGTGACCAAAGCTGATAGGCCTGGCTTGAGCTCCATGCTTCTCAACACTCTACCGATTTGATCAACTGGTTAGTGTGAACAGGTAAGGGAAGACGGAAAATGTGAGACGGCAGATTTAATTTGCTCTGTTTCAGATTTACGTGAAATCGCTTTTATAAGTCACTATCGATGTATTGCCCATGCCTGGAATTCATCTTTCTCGAGGAAAGCGCCCGTGTGATTTGTATCTATTTTATTTACTTGGCCGGCTTATGTGATGAAGATTTCGGTTATTTTGTTTTTGGGATAATTTGAGAGATTTCTAAGTTTAATATGGAGGAAGGTTTGACTTTAACGATTTATTTACTCCCTGTTATTCATTATACTCCCTCCGTTTTAAAAAGAATGTCTTTATTTCCTTTTTAATCCATTTTCCTTTTTTAATAATATTTTAATTTTAACTTTCCCGTTGCATATTTAAAACCACAAGATTAAAGGACATTTTAGTACATTTGACATAACTTTTAATTTAGAACCACAGGATTAAAAACTCTTCCTTCTTTTCTTAAACTTCGTTCCAAATCAAACTAGACCAATCTTTTTGAAACGGAGGGAGTAAACATGCCACGTGGAAAGTTAAGAAAAGAAAGAAGACTTTTTAATCTTGTGATTCTAAATTAAAGTAATGTCAAATGTACCAAAATGTCTTTTAATCTTGTGGTCTTAAACATGTCACGTGGAAAGTTAAAGTTAAAGCGCTGCCAAAAAAGAAAAGAGGTCATTCTTTTTTAAACAGACTAAAAAGGAAATAGGGTCACTCTTTTGAAACGGAGGGAGTATATCACCATTTGAATATACTCCCTCTGTCCCTATTTATTTGTCCATTCCTTTTATATTTGTCCCTATTTAGTTGTTCATTTTGACAAATCAAGAAAGGACAATAATTTTTTTCCTAATATACCCTTATTTAATTCTAAAAAATTTCTAGTACTACTAAGTTGTAAATTGTAATGCATGCTTTTTGGAACCAGAAAATACATTTATTATACTTGGGGAGTTGCATAATCTTTTAAGTTAAGGGTAAAGTTGTAACTAACCTATGATAAACATTATTGTCTTAATATATATGTCACTTCTAAAGTGAACAACTAAATAGGGACAGAGGGAGTAATGAATAAATGTCTTGAAAAATATAATAGAAAAATGACTATAATTAATGATAAAGATAAATTAAAAACTTTTAATGTAAAATTATCCATTAATTTCATTAAGTTGACAAGTATTGTTGTACATCTCAAAATAGCATGGGGACAACTATGGTTAAATGTAGAAATTTTAATTTACTTTTGAAATTAATCCACGTGGTGTTTTAAATTTCGGATCACTTGAGATTAATTAAGGGAAAATTGTATATAATGGCAAACTAATAAATCAAATTAATTGTTATAACCACCCTTTGATTTAATTGTGTCCCGTAGCAAACTTGGTCAGTCACCTCTCTCCCTCAAACTCTCGCTCGCCACCCTCCTCTCTCGCTCCATTCTCGCTCGCTTCCTCTCACTTTTATACAAACACAAGTGTATAAAATTTGTTTCTATTTGTATAAGCGAGAGGAAATTATATAAATACATATATTTTTGTTCCCCTCTCTCCCCTCTCCCAGATCTCGCTCGCCACTCTCCCTAATCTCGCTCGCCACCCTCGCCTCTCTCGCTTATACAAACAGAAACGAAATGTATAAATTGTGTTTCTGTTTGTATAAAGCAAGAGAAAATTGTATATACATATGCAAATACATATATTTTCGTCATATACACTTATAGTTATATAATAAAAATATTCTCCTACCCAGTTTCTTTTGCCTTTCTCTCTTTCTCGTTTCATACAAATTCAAATTGTATATAATTTCTCTCTTTCTCGTTTTATACAATTCAATTCAATTGTATATTCCCTGCCCAAGTTTCTTTTGTCTTTCTCTCTATCATTTTATACAAATTCAAATTGTATATAATCGTTCTATACACTTATAATTATACAATTTGTTTTATACACTTCGTTTTATACAATTTTCTGCCCAAGTCACTTTTTCTTTCTCATTTTGTACAATTCATTTTATACAATTCGCTTCAATTGTATATGTATAGCGAATTATACATTTATATATTTGCTATGGAATGCAATTATGCAAACTTTGATATAGCATACAAATATGAAATTTATGTTTGCTATGTGAAAGTTGCCCATTAATTAATACCATACTATTTTAATTTGTCACACTAGAGATGTTCAACTATATTACCACGTCACATTGAAAAATAATGTGTTCGGAAGAGCGTATGGTAATTTAAAATAGAATCAAAATTTATTATTTGGATTGAAAAAAAAAGTTATTGGTATATTAATAATGTGTTACTGATTTAGGATTTTGATATAATTTTGATTTTTTGTTATTGATTTTTAACGATTTGAGGTTCTTTCTTGATGAGTTAGTCGATAACTCAATGACAAAATATTTTTTAAAAATATATATTTATATATATATATCACTGGTATATAAAGTTTTTGACTAAGGGTTTAGTTTTATACTTTTATTTTTTGCGGTCACAAAATTTTTGTTATTCCTCAATGTGTTTGTGTTTGCTTTTGAGTAGCAGTATGTTAACTTATCTACATGGTTCATTTGGTTTGTCACTTTGTCTAAGTGGTTTTTGATTATCTTTCTTTTTATCAAATTTTAACGGTTAAAACAATAGCTGATGAGTCAATATCCTAATTATTTTATAATGATTTGACATGTTTATAAACCGATAACTAATAAGTCAAATCAATAAACTTTAATATCGTAAACATTTTCTCCCAATAAATATATATGTAATTAATTCCCCATTACAAAATTAAATTTTTTACATGTTATACTATATGTGTCATGTATTCAATAGTCATATTTATCTTTAAGCGGTCATTTGATCTAAAAGATAAAAATAAATAGTTTAAGGATAAAAGAATTGGTGTTTTGATTGATTTTCATGTTTGGGATAACTCGTTCCACAACTTATACTTAATCATAAGATAATTAATTTTGAGATAACTTATTTCCAACCAAACAACCCCAATATTACATTTTATAACTATGTGCTCTTCACTTGCTAAGCATCTATGCTCTCTCTTAATAATCTCGCTTCCCCCCCTCATCTCTCTTTCACCCCTCTTGCTCACCTATTTTCCTTTCTTGCTCCTCTATCCTCCTTCCCCCCTCCCCCCCTCCCCCCTTCCTCCCCCGCCCGTCATTATATTTATGTATTTTGATGTATAGAATACTAGTAATATAAGAGTAAATGATTATGAGTGAAATTAGAATATAGTTATTTGTACTTTTTTATTTTACTATTTGTATTTTTGTATATATCTAGACTATATTTATTGATATAATTTAAATATCCGCATGAATACATGTGAAACTATAATTTACGGAATACAAACAAAAGAGAAATGATATAAGTGAAATTAGAGTGAATAAATACAATCTATGTATTTTCTGTTGTTTGTATTTTTGTATACATGTTAACTGTACTAAAATATAATCTAAATGCATGTATGAATATAATGTATACCGTCGTCTCACACTTCAATTTACTTAGAATATTTATTTATATATTTTTATGCACAATATCCCAAACTGTTAATATAAATAATAAATATCTAAATTATATCTAATTACTAATAGAATCCAAACAAGTTATCAAAAAAGACCCCATTCTATTTTATTTGTCCGTTTAACTATTTAGGTTTCCTTTCCTTTTAGAAATAGAAGTTTAGAACAATGATTGTTCTATAACACTTGGTAATAATAAGGGTCCGACTTTTGCTCGCTATAGTTTCCCGGTTATTTTATTTTATTTATCTTTTGTTTTTAATTTTTTATATATATATAAGAAATCAATAGAATAAAGCAATTTGCCAACTTGCGTGGATACTGGGGAATCAGCTTAAACAAATCTTCAAGACAAAGGCCAAGGTACCTAATCATAAGCATCAGGCACATATGATTATTAGCATATCTAATTAATCCTTGGATTACTATTTCCATTAAAGAAGAAAACAACAAAAAAATCGCTAATTAAAATATTTGAAGGGCAAAAACACAAAACGAAATTATAGTTAAACACGACTCTTGCAGGTCGTCTTTCATCATTCCTTTTGACTGCATGCTTTAAACCTCAATTTTGATCCCAATTTGATTCCTAAACTTGGATGGAGGTGAAGACTCTCCATCGGAAGCAGATTCTGTTAATTGGAAACTCTAAACCCTAATTTTCTGGTTTTGTTAATTGAATTGAAGTGCAAAATTTGGTAGAATGTGGAAGTTCGCGAGGTCTGCGGAGAAGTTGTTCTCGCGCTGGGCAATCAAGAGGTTTTGCAAGTTCTGGTTGAAGAAGAAATTGGGGAAATTTATACTTGGCGATATTGATCTCGATCAGCTCGATGTGCAAGCCAGGGCCGGTATTATTCAGCTCTCTGATCTTGCCCTCAATGTTGATTATCTCAATCAAAAGGTTCGGGCTTGTGTTTTTCGTTTTTTAATTTTTTTTTGACAAAACTGGTTGATATGAACTTCTCTATAGCTCTTTTTTCTGATTCTGCGGAATCTGAATTTGATACTAAAACTTGTAGATATTTTTTATGAATTTATTTTATCTGATCTCTATTTATCTTAAAGAGATAAGATGAAGTTTAATCCTTTCTGTAGTTTTGTGGGTTATGTTAGTTTTGTGGGTTATGTTTGTTAACGGGTAGGTTTATATAATTCTTTTAACTTCAGAGGAAGGTAAGGGTGGTTTGAGGATTTCAATCTGGAACCTGGAGAGTTCTGGAGACTGATTGGGGTGTTCTACTAGTATGTTCTTTAGACGTGGGCTTTGTCTTCCTCTAACTTCAAGAACCCACTTAGTTAGTTGTGATATATCTATGAATTCTTTGTATCTATTTTATTCCATTCAAGTCCATTTTATTCCAAACTGGATGATGCATTTACCTAAATCATGAATTATCTATTTCTAAATAATTTGTCTTTAAGGCAAATTAAGTTATCAAAAGCTAGCCTATTTGATCGAGCAATCAATTATCCTACACAGATATAGTAGAGGTGGGCATTCAGGCAATTCAAACTGGATATGAAAATTTCGGTTTGAATTTTTGATTTTTAGATTTCAAGAAGATACAACCCAAACAAGTTCGGATTGGATTGATATTTTGAAGTTCGTTTTCGATTAATTAAGGTTATTTCAGATTTTCAGTTTTGAGCCTATAAGTTGAGTTGCTTTTTTTTCCTTTTCTTTTTAAGACCGTGGTCCGAGCCAGCTTTCACATAACTCGATTAATTCCACGGGATACCTAGCACCTCCCACTAGCAACAAGTACTTAGGTAACTCTGTCCACTAAGACTAGGACAAATGAGAAGAATCACCTAGTGTTGTTGTCTCTGCTTGGTTTTGAACCTGAGACCTCATGATTCTCAACCACTTCATTGACCACAAGCCACACCCCTGGATGCAAGTTGAGTTGCTGCTTATTACAAAAACGAATTATCAAGAAATATGCGAACAACAAAAACATTGAGGCATGAGATTTTGACATCCAATTGAATTTTTCTGATTTCCGGATATTCAAAAATTCTATGTGCCAGATCTGCAGTCAATTTTTTTTAAAAAAATTAAATCCTAAATCAATCTTTAATTTGAAAATCCAGACAAGAAATCCAAAAAAGGAAATGGATATCGAGTTTGCCCAAACTATGCCCATCCATAATACAAGTTTTTTATCACAAAAAAAAAAGAAAAAAAAAAAAGAGATGAGTCCTCACATCACCAAACTTAACGTAAGTGTAACAACAAGCAGTAGCCCAACTGTGGTATTAAAAAAAGAAGAGCCTGTCTAACACATGAAACTCTATGGAGGAAGGGTATTCAAATAGCCTCAAGATATTTTCTTTATAATGAGATTGCAAAGACAAATAGTTATTTGTTTTGTATTGTAATTTGACAGCCCAACTGTGGGTCACTCTTAACCAGCCTTACAGGCAACAAGTGGGCTATGCCAGAACACACAACAGATCTCCTAAGCTGTTGGATCAGAAGAGGGGGCAGCAAGTCTCAAAAGAGTGGTGGAGAGCAATTCCTTCATGTGTTTGGTGAATAATGTTGAAGGAAAGGAATGGAAGGTGTTTTGAGGATAGATTTAATTCTATGCAGAAAATTTAGTGGAGTTTTATTGAAACTTTTCACTTTTGGTGTAAAGAAGCAAATGTAGAGGATGCAGATCAGTTGATAGACCTTTTAGGATCTCTTTAGTTTGTTTTTTGAATTTATAGTTACTGTTGATAACCTTTTGGAGGTGGCCAGCATATCCTGTAGTACAAAGGATTACAAATTACCAGATCCCGAATAAAGTAGTAGCCCTTAATTCCTTTTTAGTTAGTGTTGCCTATGTGGATTCTCTTGGACGTTGATTGAAGAAAAGAAGAAAGAAAGAATGGCAAAAACTGGAAAAAAGGAGGATTATTTTTTAGTAATAAATTATATAACTGACGGGCTATACTCATGCGTACATAAGAAGTAAACCAAAAAAGTATAAAGCCTTATATAAACATATGGTTTTCTATGAACAACACCTAAACTTCTTAACAAATAGAAACCTTGTGGATGTACCAACAAGAAGTAAGTGAGAAGAGACAATTTTGCAATTGTACAAGATCCTTCTCTATCCCATTAAAAACTCTCCTATTTTTCTCTCTCTATACGGTCCATGTAAGTGCTAGAGGAGAAATATTCCATCCCAGGTAATAACCCCTCGCCCCAAAAAAATGGAGGAGAAGTAAGGACAGACAATATTTTATTTCTTCTTCTTCTTTTTCTAAGGGTTACCCCTGCCCAATGAGCCTTGATGAAGTCGAGGTAATAGGATTCAAAATCATCCCTTGAACTCAATAAATTTTTCCCTGCTTTCTGGAAGTGCAGAGCAATATCTCCATCTTGAGGTCCACATTTTTCCTTTTAGCTATAACTCTTTCTCTTTGGAGGCGTATCATAATTTGGTTGGTGAATTATCTGAAAATAGAAGTGTTCTATACTTTAAAAATTAAGTTATGATATTATTTTAAGATAGAAAGAAAGTTGGATTCTTTGGCAGCCAGAGAAGGTATCAAGGTTTAGGTGTTTCTTACGCAGAAGTAACATGCTAACGCCCTTCACCTGTAGCTTGCTGATTTGACGTACTTCATGGGAGTGTTCCTGATCTGCATATATGTTAGCCATTCCTGGTTTTCACCTATTTACTATGGATTTTATTTGCCTTTTTTTCTTTTTGTGTGTGTGTGTGTGTGTGGGTGGGTGGGTGGGTTTGGAGAAACAACATCATATGTTACTCACTTTATCTAATTAGTGGTACTAAAGCATCAATTATACTCGACCTAGGTATATTTAAATCTCTTTCCTGCCCATCTCCAACCCGCTACATCTTCCTGTCTTCATTAGCCAAAGAAATGTTTGATTTTTACTGATTATGACACTGTTGCATTTTTCAGTTTGGTTCCGCAGCAGCCGTATATGTTCAAGAAGGATCAATTGGCTCTCTGCTTATGAAAATGCCTTGGAAAGGGGATGGCTTTCGGATAGAGGTGGATGAACTTGAGCTTGTGCTTGCTCCTGAGACAACCTTTTCTCAAAGCACATTAGGAAATTGTCTTTCAACTCAAGATGGTGCTGCTTCGGTGAACCAAGAATCGGGAAACCGTAAGGATGTTGCTGTCGATGATTGTGGGGCTAAAACAACTGCTTTTGATGTTCATGAAGGGGTCAAGACCATTGCTAAAATGGTTAAATGGTTTCTCACTAGGTTGAATGTAGAAGTTAGAAAATTGATCATAGTATTTGACCCCTGTCTAGGTGAGGAAAAACAGAGAGGGCTTTGCAGAACCTTAGTATTAAGAGTAAGTGAAGTAGCCTGTGGGACATGCATCTCGGAAGGGGATTCTCTGGATACTGAAGCAGCGGATGCTAACCTTTTGGGGTTGACTCAAATGACAAATTTTATCAAATTTAGTGGAGCAGTTCTTGAATTCCTTCAAATTGATGAGGTTGTTGATAAGATGCCAAATCCATGTGCTTCAGGAACAGCTACAGGTGAGTGGTCAAGAAACTGTTCACCAAATGTCACAACTCCTATAATAACCGGGGAAAGAGGCGGACTTTCTGGGAACCTAAAATTGACTATACCTTGGAGAAATGGTTCCTTAGATATCCGCGAAGTGGAGGTAGATGCTTCTATTGATCCTCTGGTAATCAAACTTCAACCTAGTAGCATCAGATGCCTAATACATTTGTGGGGAATTTTGAAAGATACGGGTCAGAAGAAGGATACAGAATTTCCATCCTGTAATTCAGTAATGACTTGTGATTCAACAAAGGCAGATACTTCTATGCTCAGTATGGATGAGGTGCTTCCAGGTTCTAAAGCAATTTCTGCTGAATGTGCATTCGAGAGTGAACCAGTGAGGGAAGCTTTGCTGTCTGAGTCTCGTCTTATATCGGACTGGGTGAGTAGAAGCCGGAAAGTCAATGACGAAGAGGAACCAGACTTTGGGGAAAGGTTCGTACCCTTTTGCATTTACTTATCATGCAGTATTACCTACAAATTATGATAATTCCAGTGGGAGTTCATGAGTGTTTGTATGTGTTATAAGCTATGACTAAAGAAATACAATCTTTTTGACATGCTGCTAAGTTTCATGTGCTTTCTGTAACAACATGCATCTCAGGGAAAACAGAATAAATAGTCTGCCTTTAGTTGCTTCAACCCTTTTCAATGTCTTGTAGGAATTGAACCTTCATAATGTTTTGACTAACGGGTGTTGGCCTTGAATAGTTTAGTCTTTAAAAAATTTGCTCTCTTTCAGCTTTACCTCTATATTAGTTGTTTAAGACATAATTAATTAATTGAGAAGTGTGCTCTCTCGAGCGGATTGAGCTTTAAAATTAGATGGTCAAACAATTTAATGTATACCAGAGTAGGTAGAGGTCCGAAGCCACGTGTTTGATCCAACAACTATAGTCAGATCCCATGTGAGGGGTCATGTTAAAGACATAATTATGTAAGGAAAAGTGTGCTTCTCTAACCACTTAAGTTTTTAGATAAGATGGTCACACAAGTCAATACTAGCTCTTTACAGTAATCATTTTGATGTTAAGTTGGACTTGGAAGCTTTATGCAGTACCTTTGCTTCAACACTTGGAGTCTTCAACTTCCTATACTCTGATAGCATCACAACAAATTGTCCCCTAGTATGCTGCCAGTTTTTGGCCATGTTTATGAATGAAGTATGTTCTACCTGATTAAAAAAAACATCACAACAAATTGTTAACGGCAGCAAGATCTCCTTATGCTGATTTCTTTTTTTGATGACAACTCCTTATGCTGATTTTTCCTTATGTTCTTATGTTGAATCTTGCAGCGTGCACCAGTTTTTTGAATGCTTTGATGGTCTGAGAAACTCTCAGTCAGCTCTAGGAAACAGTGGGATGTGGAATTGGACTTGTTCTGTTTTTAGTGCGATAACTGCTGCTTCTAACCTTGCTTCTGGGTCGTTGCTTGTTCCTTCTGGTATGTTTTTATGGACCAATATGCACAAACACACACAACATTTTATTCTAGTTTCACGCTGGCAGAAAATGTGCTGATTTGCCTTTTGATTAGTTATGTCTGTGCTGAAATGGTTCATATAAACCATTGGCATTCAGAACAGAGTGTTCTAGACATTGCAAAAGTAATTGTACCAAAGCTAATACATACTTAGTGAAGAAAATATACATACCGAGTACAGGGAGGAGCTCAAACTGCAAATTCATTTTCATCTCTGAAGATGGTTACAGTGAGCTGACACTTCAGTCATTTTGTATTTCCCATTTATTTTTTAATTTAATCTTTTCTGTTTCCACTCTGATTGGGGGGATTATACAGCTCAATGTATATTACTTATTTCCGGAAGTGAAGGAAGTAATTGAAATTGTTTAGTCACTTTAGTGGGGACCTCAGTAATTACTGCTTAGTATTTTACCTCATCCCTTTGTCAGGAAACTGATTTATTTCTTTTGAATTCACTACAGATCAGCAGCATCTTGAAACCAATATTAGGGCAACAGTTGCCAAAGTATCTCTTCTTTTTTCTTTTATTGACGAGGAAGAGAGACATCGCTGCACTGTGGATGCTGATAAAGGGAATGCTGGTTTTTATGTTCATTATATAAGTGCAAGTTTTCAAGATTTGCTTCTGGTATTGCAGGTAACGTTTTATGTCTTTGTTGTTGATTTGCTTCTGACACTGCTTTATTGGGCATTTTGTAGCTCTTCTATTAACTTTAAAAACATTAAGGCTTAATAGGTACAGCGCCAGAAAGTGAATTTTGAAGCAACAGTTCAACATGTGGCACTTACTGATCACTTCTCAAGAGAGGATGACAGTGTTGATTTCAAATTGCGTACATATAATAACATCAAAAAAATTCAAGACACAGTTCAAACTGCCATCCAACCTCTTGATTGGTCCACCAAGAATGTTGATCTGGATAATCAGAGTGCATCTGCTGCTCCTAATCCATTAGGGATGAATTTTACTGATGGGTTCCCTCATCCAAGGAAGAAAATAAGTCTTTTTGCTGACGATGGAGTGCAGGTAGAATTGCTTAAGACTTTTGGTGCTAGCCTCTGCCAAGCCACAATAAGTTCTTCAGGGAACTCATTTGTTGGGCCAACATCTTTTTCATTGAAGTTTCCACCATTTGTTTTCTGGGTAAACTTTAATTTGTTAACTAAAATCTCAGAATTTTTCAAGAAAATTGAGGATCCTATTGAAACATCTAGCACTCTGGCCCATGAGGATAAGTGTGTGGCTTCATCCAAAGGGAATGGAAGGACTAGCCCTTGCTCTGATACTAGAAGAAGTTCAGAACAAGAAAGTTTCAGGGGCACTGTATCTCTTCCAACTGCCAGGATTATATTGGCTTTTCCTTGTGGAAAAGGTGAAGATTTTAGGAGCTATTACTGTTGGCAACAGTTTATTTCTCTTGATGTTTCTTCACCATCAGCTCCTGGGGACAAAGCAAGTCATGCAACTAAACAATGTTCTGCTACTAGTTCTAAAAGTCGGAATTCTGTGGCTAAATTGTGCTCTTTGTCCTTGAATTTTGGGAAGCTTGATGTCAACTTAATCACACCATCGTCTGGAGAGAATGTTGAAAGTACCTGTGGAAGTGTTCTAAAGTATAAACTTTCAGCTCAGAACTTAATGACCACAACAAATGGAAGAGGGCCTTCTGTTGTTACCTTTTCTTGGCAGGACTGTGCCAGGACTGGTCCTTGGATAATGAAGAGAGCCAGACAGCTTGCTTGTTCAGAGAATGCAAGGTGCTTAGAGAAGTTCAGAGGAAAAGGATATGACTTTTCGTCTGTAACCACTGTCAAGGATTCTGGGGACGTTGATAACATTCGACAAGAAATGATTATAAGCTCTGAGTTCTGCATTCATGCACATTTATCTCCCGTTACAATTCTTTAAGCAAATCAGAATTTCTTAAATTAAATGATATTGTGAGTCAGGTGATTGATAGGTTGTCAGGACTGGACGTAAATCTTGTTGATACTGAAAGAGTGACTTCTGCCTCTCAGTCATCAGTTCTTGTTGAATGTGATTCTGTAACCATATCAATTAATGAGGAAGCCATGGAGAAGAATAATAAGGGTTCACTACAGAATGAAATTACTGGTTCTTGGCATAGCTTTACACTGGAACTTCGGAACTTTGGCCTATTAGCTGTTTCAGATCTTGGAGGAACAAATGGTTCTAGCTTTCTCTGGGTGACCCATGGCGCGGGCAACTTGTGGGGTTCAGTTACAGGGGTCTCGAGTGAAAAGTTTCTCCTCATCTCCATCAATGACTCTTCCAGCAGCCGTGGTGATGGAGAAGGTTCAAATGTATTATCTTCTAAGTTGTCAGGTTTAGATATTATCCACTTTCAAGATCCACAGAGCAGTGCCGTGTCCATCACTGTCCGATGCGGCACTGTTGTTGCAGTTGGTGGACGCTTGGATTGGTTTGACACAATTTTCTCCTTTTTCGCTTTACCCTCTCCTGAAGCTACACAAGAATGTGAGAGTAATGTGCACAAAGAGGGTAAAACTAGTGTCCCTTTTGAATCTTCTTTTATCCTTAGCTTGATAGACATTGCCTTGAGTTACGAGCCATACCTAAATAAATTGACGATGCATGGATGTGCTGATTCTCAGTCAAGTTCTCCCAATTGCGAGGAAGCAATAGATGAGCAGTATGTAGCATGTCTGTTGGCTGCATCTTCCTTGAGGTTTTCCAGTACAACCTTTGCTGATTCTGTTATCAAGGATTACAAAATTACTGCGCAGGATCTGGGTCTGCTTCTTTCTGCAGTGCGTGCACCGAACTGTGCTGGCAGTGTCTACAGTGTGGAGCATCTTCGCAAGACTGGATATGTTAAAGTTGCTCAAGGTGCAGATATTGAAGCTCTTTTAAGAACCAGTTCTGAAACTGGTGCTCTTTGGGAAATTGATTGTTCAGAGTCACAGATTGTTCTGAACACTTGCCATGATACAGCTAGTGGATTGACACGTTTAGCTGCTCAAATGCAACAGCTTTTCGCCCCTGACCTGGAAGAATCTGTGGTTCACTTGCAGACAAGGTGGAATAATGTTCAGCAGGCACGTGAGGGCAAAGATTTCTGCACTTTTGACGTGGCTGTAGCATCAACTTCAGATATGCAGCCTATGACTGGTGATGTAAGTAGCAAATGCAGTAATATCAACTTGATGGATGAAATATGTGAAGATGCATTTCAATTGAACCATGAGGATGATAATCAAGCTGATCATCTTGAATCACCCATTTACCTGTCACCTAATAATAGTTTCATTGGCGAGACATTTTACTACAGTAATGAAGACTCTCCAAGGTTTTTGAATAGCTCGCCTCTCACATGCTCAGTCCCTGTAGGTGGACAAGAAACCAGTGAGACTCCATTATCACCTGAACAGCCACCTCAGTTTATCGAAGAATATTTCTTGTCTGACCTATGTCCTCTGTCTGAACTAGCATTGACAGATCAGTCATCAAAGGATATTATTAAATACCCGCCCAGCCCTCTAAGGAGTGGTGATGATTTGAGGGGAAGTACTGGATGGTATGGGGGCAACTGTTTAAAAATTTTAGAAAATCATGTTTCAGAAGTCGACAGAAAAGCTGGTTCGGAGGAGTTGACAGAGTCTGAGGCTTCTAGCATTCTCAGTGAACCTGATGAAAATAAAAATGTTAAGGGTCGCATTGTCCTTAATAACATGAATATCATCTGGAGATTGTATGCGGGATCTGATTGGCAAAATGTTCAGAGTAATACCCAGCAATCTACAGGAACTTGTGGGCGGGATACAACTGTTTGTTTAGAACTGACACTGTCTGGAATGCGATTTCAGTATGACATCTTTCCTGATGGTGGAACTCGGGTATCTAGGCAGTCCATAACAGTTCATGATTTCTGTGTTAAAGACAACAGTAATGCTGCCCCTTGGAAACTGGTATATTAAGTTTCTTCACGTATTTGAAATTGCAAATAGTTTACCATGAATTATGCTGTATCTAAAATTCTTTCTTCTGTTTGATTATCAAGGTGCTGGGGTACTATCAATCAAAAGGCTGTTTAAGGAAGTCTTCTTCCAAAGCACTTAAGCTGGATCTGGAAGCAGTAAGACCTGATCCTGCTATCCCTCTTGAGGAGTACCGGTACGTTCACTGTTTCCCTTGAACTTTTCCTCAATTTGGCACATGTCTCTTTTCGGTGCAACTTTGCTGTCTCTGTGATTTGCTTGGTTCATGTCAGAGAGCACATTTTATATACCCTTTATGTGCATGTATAGTGTTTAATTGAGCCGAAGGTTATCGGAAACAACCTCTCTACCCTCCTGAGACCCCACTTGTGGGATTGCACTGGGTATGTTGTTGTTGTTGTGCACGTATAATTTCATTAGGATCCACTCAGAAGTGAAGTTCCTGAGTTCTAGGTTATAAAAATGGTAAAGGAGAGTAGTTTGAAGATTTTGTTCTTTAGAATTTGAAGATAGGAGAAAACAAAACAGCAAAACTTGCGGTGCAGAGAAGCATAGGGCTTCAGGCAAGGTGGCGTTTTATTTGTTTATTTACCCTCAGAAGTTAGAAAAGGGAGTTCACGACTAGTCTTTTACTATTTTGAATCCATTTGACTTGGTTTATTTTAGTATAGTTTACTTTGCACAGAAGTTTAGATATCCTTTCCTTTCCTACCTATCAGGCCCTTTATGTGTCATTGTATATTTATGTTCTTAAAGATACTGTATCTATCCATGATGTGCTTAATCTGCTGCTTATGTTCTTGTTAGAGAGATGCAAATGCCAGATTTTGTCCTTAGAGGTGGAAAAATGGGTGAGAATATGGTGGGTATAAATGGGTTCGGGTGGTGGAAGACTATTAGACCTGTTGACGTTTCGCAAAGCCATCAACCTAACTATAACCTGTTAGGAAAGCAAAGACCTGTTGAATTGTTTCTCTCCAAACAATTCAACCCAAATTTGTTGAGAGAATTCATCGTATTCCTTTTGGATAGTCTGTATGTACTTGGTGATTGGATTGATATGATGCTTTCATTTTCAGGTTACGAATCGCATTCCTCCCAATGCGTTTACATCTTCATCAAAACCAGTTAGATTTTCTCATCAGCTTTTTTGGAGGAACAAAGTCAGCAGTTACCCCCACCCAAAGTTCTTCACAAAATTTGAGTAAATCGGAAATAGTAGCAAAGAGAACTAAATTTGGGGGTAATGCAGTCATTGAAGAGGCACTGCTTCCTTATTTTCAGGTGAGAAATAAGTGGTTCTTTTTTGCCATATTAAACATATAGTTTCCTCCTTTCAAGTAAACTTATGCACTTGCAGTTGGATAATTTTATTTATCTTTGTGAAAAGGTGAGGTAAAAGAAAATAGAAAAGACAGCGGCTTCCTCTTGCCCGTAAATACTTGCTTCCTTTTTTTTATTTTTTTTGATAATGGTAACTTACTTCTGTATATCCACAGGTATACTACAACCAAAGTTTAGTTCCCCTGCAAAAGTATTACAACTTGTAATTCAATTTTTTGCCTTACAAAAAGTTTAAAACATCACAAATATCTTCTGTTTGAGCTAATAGTTTTTGCTCACCCAAAAATAGAAGGCGGACTGAACAATTCATTTTAAGATTCTGACTGTTGTTCTGAGTCCCCTCAAAGCACCTTTGTTCCTCTGAATCCAAATTGACCAACAAATGCATGCTGGGACGATCTTCCATCTTTCTTCCTTCTTGCTCACATTACCATCCATATTCCAGCATTTTAGAACGTCTGCAATGCTTCCAGGTTTCACCCAAGTAATCCCTTAAAAAGATGGTTGATTATATAAATACTTGTTTTTTTATAAATAAATGCTTGTTATTGTTGCCTTCATTTGAATCCTTCGATCTGTGGACATACCAGCTTTATTCTGAGAGTGGTTTACTGGTTGGTTGATCAGCCTGCCATAGTTAGTTGGACTGATAGCTGAAGCTGATTTTACTGGATTTTGGTTGCAGAAATTTGATATCTGGCCTGTTCATCTTCGGGTTGACTATAGCCCTTGCCGTGTTGATTTAGCTGCATTAAGGGGTGGCAAGTATGTTGAGCTTGTTAACCTTGTACCTTGGAAGGTATTTACTTCTCCCTAGTGATTTTCCTTTAAAGATTTAATTTGGCAACATTGCTGTAGTGTGGTTTTAGAATTAGCTGGTCAGAGTTTCGCCTTTCTTCTTATTCTTTTGTTGTGTAAGGCATATTCAGATTATTCAGATGAAGTTGAATTTTTTATGAGTTGTCAATACTTGTCATACTCTAAGTGCACATTAACTTTCACCGTAAATGGAAAGCTCTAGACGATCTGAATTGGTTTACATGATATCCGATCCCCAGGTATTTAGTGTTAAGATTCATCCCCTTTTCTTGAAATCTCATTTTCCTAAAAATGGAAGTTCATGACATTTAGGGTGGGGGTGGGGGGAAGAACATTACGACAAATGCTTTCTAGTTGTTTCTCCCATGGTAATAACTATATAATATGTGTTACTCTATAAGGACAGCCTCCAAATGCATGCAAAACTTGCCAAAATTAGATGTTCCCTGGTTTCATATGTCCTTTTGTTCGTTACTCATTCAAGTTCATGTCTTTCTATTGGAGATACCAGTAATTAATGATGAGAATACAATTAAACGATAAAAGTGTTTGGTCACGAACTGTCACGCCCCAAACTCAAGGGCGCAACTGGCACCTAATGCCAAAAGCTAGGCCCGACCCGACCCTGCTGAACCAATTGCCAATAGCACATAGAAGCCACCCATAGATAAGAAAACAAACTATGTCGACTCGGGCCTAAGTTTTGGCGTTAGGTGTCAGTTGCGCCCTTGAGTTTGGGGCGTGACACGAACTGAGGTTAGGTCTTCTGTTTGATATTTTTTAGAAATGCCATAATAAAGAAAAACAAAGTTCCATTTCGTAACCAATTTTTTTTATAAGAAAACAAACAAAGAATTTAAATTTGGTTAGAGTTGGGCTGGTCTGACTATGATCTATCGTTTAGCCATCTAGTCCCAACCAATCTCAACCCAAGTAACCTTTAAGCTGCTCATTTATTGATTCAGCCCAACATGCCATTTGACATTCCTAATTGAAACATTGAAGTACAAACTGGATGTAGAGTTATGAATTAGTTTGTAAGTAAAGTATTATAAGGAGAGAGGATCAAGTACACCAAATAATTGCTTGTAGGATAATTTAATTCAAGACCTTAAGGTGCTCGACTTCGCTACTTGGAATTGGTATTTATTGAATGAACGCATATTGAGATAGCCAGCAGTATATTTTCTTGTACTGTACATGAGGTGAAATATTTTTATATATGAGTTCATAATATGGTGTATCCAATACTTTTCTGATGCAGGGGATTGACCTGCATCTCAAACATGTTCAAGCTCTAGGTGTCTATGGCTGGAGTGGCATAGGTGAAATAATAGTAGGTGAATGGTTGGAAGATATATCCCAAAATCAGGTTTGTATAATTTTTTGAATTGTGGATAATTTGAGGTTTGCATGTCAAAGTTTGCGATGGGTTCTATCTATTCTTGTGTTACCCTCAGATTCATAAACTATTGAAAGGCCTTCCTCCTATTCGGTCATTGGTAGCTGTTGGTTCTAGTGCAGCGAAGTTGGTTTCTCTGCCTGTGAAGAGTTACAAGAAGGATCAGAAGTTGCTAAAAGGAATGCAAAGAGGTAACAATAATGAATTCTATCCCTTACATTCCTGGAGAATACATATAGTGGAAGAAATAAAAGCCCCTCCTGTATGTTTAGTGAATCTTGAACTGATTAGGTTCCTCCTGATTGTGGAGTGCTTGTTTATAGGAGCTTAAATTACACACTTCTTGTTCTGGTAATATATTTGCTTTATTGCACTGTTGGATACTGTTATTGTCACGCAAGGAGCTGAAATTATAGCATGTAACAACAGAATTATGGTAGATAGACATAGAAATATGTGCAAATACGTGTGTGTGTATATGTATGGTGTGGCCATGTATTAGCCTTTGTGGGACATTTTGTTCCTTAATACTTTTTGCAGTAAACATGAGCGAAAGCTAATTTTCAAGGGATATAGAAGAAATGTTAATAAAAGACAATGTGTTTGATAGTGTTGCACCCTCCTCCTGTTACAATTTTTGAAAAGATCATTTATTTTGTAAATCTGAATATTGATACGAGTACCAACTTGGTGCTGATGAATACAAATATTACCTTTCTCAAAAAAAAAGTAGAAGACAATTTGTTGATATGAGGCTCCAAAATTTATAAAAGGAATCTTTTATAAGAATAATGGTAAGGAGAATTTTCCCTTTATAATTTGCATGTAGGTGATGCAATTATTAAGTTGATTCTGTCTCAGAATATTTCATACTACAGCCCCTTGTTATAAGCATTAGTTTCAGGGGGAAACAAAAAAAGGGGATGCATCACCAACTCTATAGCGGAACTTCGCCTAACTTCCAACATCTAGAGACTAACACTATGCACTTATTGAATTAAAACAAATTACTGTAAAAATAATAATTTGAGTTTCTAAAGAAATTAATTATAAGTAGTCTGAAATATGAATGAAAAAGAATGAAATATCCTAGTATGGCATTTCAAAGATTGAATGAATGGAAGTGAAGGATGATTGGTCGTTTCCAGTAGGTTCCTCTGAAGTTGGCTATTGCTGAAGGACAGGCGAGCAAATACGTGGAGAGGTCACTGTTTCATTCTGTATAGGATGGGTAGGGATACATGTCATAAAACTGCCAAGTATCTTTTCTGGTTGAGGCAGTGGTTACATTCTGGTAAAAGAATTGAGTCTTTCCATTCTTAGATAGTTTCACATAGCCATGTAACCGTGGAGTGATAAAGACATGTATATGGGTTCAGGATAGACCAATATCTTGCCAACAGGGAAACACGATATCTTTGCTTCACAAGAAAATGGAAGAAGAATGACTCAAGATCGTTCTGTTATAAGTTCCATTGGCATTGGATTATTAACCAGCAATCAGGCTTTAAACTAAAAATGGTAAAAGAACCCCAAGTATTTCTTTTCTTCTTATTTTATCTTTTGAAAGATGATGTCGCAGAAGCTTTATGTAAATTACATCAAGATATCAGTAATTTCCTATACCGTTGGAGATCGGAAAGGAGGTATTGGAAGAGACCTGTATCTTCACATAAAAAAGACGGGAAATCACTTATCCACTGAACTTAGTGTATCTATAGAAGTCTCCTGAAAATGGTCTGTGCTGCTTAATGCAATAGGATGCACCTGTATTTCATCATTTGATCATATTATATTTTGAAGTAGAAAATTATATTATCTATATCGTATGCTTAGTTTGTGGGATTACACTGGTATGTTTTTGTTAGTTGGTGGATAATCTCTGATCTCGTCTTACACGTTACTCTGCTTCCCTATTTGTTATCTTCTGCAAAAGGTCGACAACTATATGCTGTCAATTATGTTTCTAACTGCTAAGAAGAAGGGTTGTATCATTGAGTGAGCAGTGCTTGTCTTGTTTAGTATTTGTGGACAAATAATAGTACCTCTGCTGTAATGCTCTCATCTGTTAAAAGAGCGGGATTGAGTCTTTGGACTTTTTATTTTCTTCAAATGTACAGGGTCAACCCTGCCACAGGACACAAATTCTTTCTTTTTGTCTTTTAGAGGACATTAATAACCATGTAAAATTATCTCTGTCCTGTGTGCCAATATAGTTGCGGCTTATAGCTCTCAAAAAGGCTTCAATCTTTTGCAGGTACAATAGCGTTCCTTAGAAGTATTTCGCTTGAAGCAATTGGGCTTGGAGTGCATTTGGCTGCTGGCGCTCATGAAATCCTTCTGCAAGCAGAATATATTCTTACAAGTGTTCCACCATCAGTAACATGGCCTGTGCAAAGTGGAGGAAACACTAGTGTGAGATTTAATCAACCTAAAGATTCCCGACAAGGGATCCAACAGGTGATAATCCTTTTTGTGAGACACTCTGTTCTTTACTTTTTGGCTGGTTAGCGCCGTTTCTGAATTTTAGTCCCAAAGCCTGCAATTGACATCCTTAATGACAATCCTGGGTCCACTACTGCCTTTTTTGGTATCTGATTAAGCACATATTATCCCGTATATGTTGATATGAAGATAACTGGTTCACTGTGGCTAAAAGAGTCTGGTTAAGTTAATATAAGAAGTAAGAGTACGTGATGTTGCAATCCCTCCTCTCATTCTTGGGGAAATTTTGCCTGAACTAGATATACAGATGACAAGCATTCGTCGTCCTGGACCAAAAGTTTGGAATATGCAAGTTTCTTATTTCCCATCGCCCCTTTTCCTCAAACCCCCTTTTCCCCTCCATTCAGCTTCCTTGGTATAAGTTTGGAATACACTCTTTATGTAGTCCNTGAAGAAATCAGGCATCTTTGTCTCTTTATTATCAACTTTCTTTGGCAAACTTGGAGCTCTTTTAAAACCAAAACGTTCTTTCCAGCTCCCCTTTCCTACTGATGGAAATATATCATCATAATCATCATCATCATTAGCAAGAAGTTCATCTTTAAGTGTTGTTGCCTTATTGCTATTTTCTCTCAAGGGCAACAATTTACCCTTGAAGAAAACTTCATCAGCTGGAATCATCTTGTAACCAGAGACCGAAAACTCGAAATCGGAGGAAACAGGTGCCTCTTTGTAGCCATATTGTTCATGCCTTAATGTTTGCTGATTATCAGCAAAATCATTAGAGAATGAAATTCTTGGACCCATTGTTGTGCAAAGCCCTTGTTGATTTAGGCAGGCCATGGACCATTCAAAGGAAATAATACTGATCTTTTGACTAATTGTTTTCAATGTGAGAAGTCACATGTAGTTTTTCTAGTCTTTATATAGATGGTAAACTTGTCTATTATGTAATCAACTTTGACTACCAAATATCTTGAAAGGACAATGACCGCATTTCACATATATAAAAATTGTCTATGTCTATTAATCCGCTCTAGTTTGCTCACATTGTCAATCTCAAGCTTGAATAAAGGAAAAGTGTTACGATAAGTTGACAGTCAACATAAGATTAGTAAATTTATGTTGTATTTTTACAATTTAGAATATTTTGGGACGTGCTCACGTAACCACTTGTCACAACAATATTAATGGTGAGAACTCATATAGACGACCCAACTTGCTAGGGATAAGAATATATGTGGTAAATTATTAGAAGTTTAACAAATATTATTCAATTTAGTAAAGAGACGTACATATACCATATTATTTTCTAAATACAAGACATAAACCGATATTCAACTAATCACCTTTCGATCTATGCGACTATGCCGCTATTACCATAATGTCAATAGTGTAATGGATTTAGTCGTAAGAATTAAGGAAGCTAAACTCAATAAATTTAAATTCGCGATCCGCCTCTAGTTGAGATGTCCTAACTGTAGATGTTTTATAAAACAAAAGAAAATTACATTATGCCTCTCAGATCTGTTGCATACTGGTCAAGTTCATATAACAAATTAATACATTATCTTTTATTTATTATTTTTGCTTCAAAAGTAATTCATTGAACAACCACTTTTAACTTAATATAACATAGCAGGCATGTGAATCTATTAAAATAAATCACCTTGCATGTGTTTTCTCCTCTGTTATAAGATAGTGATATCTATCTGCCACCATTCAAGCATGAAATATGGAAATAAAATTTTCACCTATATCTAGAAAGTTATGCTAGATGCACTGTATACGAAGGCAACTTTTTTTTCACTCTAATTGTTTACTCTTCCTAAATTATATTTTTTTTGTTGACTAATTTACCCACTCCAAGATGAAGATGGCAGAAAAATTAGAATTTTATATGATTCTGAGTAGAATGTGTACACACCACTTTTTAGGTATAATCATGTATAAGTATGCCAGTTTGAAATCCATAGTAAATGTCTTGTCAGTGACAAATCCGCACACTACTAAAAATTAAGGCTTTTCCACTGCCAATCAATGAAAAAATTACATTATAAACCACCAGCTTAGTGGGTAAACCAAAAGTGGGAAGCAGATTTCATTGAAATAGTGAAAATCTTTTTAATTTTTCACGTGAAAATATTATTAATTTTTTAGCGGAAAATAGATTCTCGTTAAAATAATGAGAATCTTTTTAATATTTCACGTGAAAATATTATTAATTTTTTCTCGTCAATCAATTAAAATATTTATGAAAATAATCGCTAACATTTTTAGTAAAAGATTCAAAGAGAAACTAGTGACTTTTTTAATGACAGTTTTCTATAGTGTTATATATACTTCCAAAAACCTTAATTATGAAACAGAACATGTCTGATATTTGTTGTATTATAAGATCCACTGTTATGACTTCTAGATGAGGAAAATTAGAAGGTAAATTGTCTATATTACTGCAAGTCTTCACATAATAAGTTGTAGTTAAACGTTACTTGATATTTGTGTTGGCAGGAGATAGTAAATATAACCCGCGAAATAGAGAAAAACATATGTTTTTGCCTAGTGGGAGGGCAAGGAAGGGTTGTTATATTTTTATAAGCCTCCCCCTTATATGTAGCTAGCGTTTGGCCATAGATTTCCAAATATTTTGGCAAATATTATTTGGGTGAAAATTTGGGTGAAATTTCACCATGTGTTTGGTCATAGTATTTGGGAAATATATTTCACTTTTTTAGAAAAATATGATTTATACCCATAAGTTTTAAAAATATCAAAACTAACCATAAGTTTGTATTATACAAGTCAATTGGATTTTGTTACAACAATAACAAATAGTGTCCATGACACTAGAGCAGTGTGGTAATTTGGAGCGAGTGCAACAAACATCATTTCATACATCGTGAAGTAGACAAAACACATGACTTTGTTATCTTGAGTCGATTGTTCATCATTTTCATCAATAAGCATATTATCATTTAACATTCACAAAATATTTCATCACTACTTTAGAACTAATGTAAGAAAATATGTAATACAACATAAGCAACAATTATAGATGGTGTTTTTGTAAAAGATAAAAGTTTGAGGTAAAATTTCAATTTTTAAAAGATCCCAAATAATGAGATTTGACCCAAATACTAGAAAAAACTAGTATTTGGGAATTTGGGATATTTGCCAAAAATATTTGTCAAATAATGGCAAAATGTATGGACAAACACTATTTGTCAAGTTTTTTCCAAATATTATTTGAAAAATCTATGATCAAACGGGCCCGTAATCTTAGCTAGGTTTTAGTTTATTTAGGTCCAAAAGTGCATTAGATCTTTAACCACCCATTTCTGCATATATATATTTTTGGCAAAATTAATTCACAGGGGATCTGAAAAGTTGTAAGGAACTATACAAAAAAGTGGTCAACAAACTGCTGTATAACATGGGAAGTACACCACTAAATATTATGGTTGGCTAGTAAATAACTTTTTAAGCTTGAATTCATATTAATTAAATTTTAAAACATTATAAAAAATAAATTAAAAATCGAGGATTAAAATTGATGGACGGAATTAGTTTCTTGCCTAAACCTGCACCAAAAGTGAATTATATACCGTAAAATGGCACTCATTTTGAATTCATGGACGCTGCTACTACCACTAAATTGGCAAGCTTAAGAACCAAGTCTTTTTGTAGACTTTTCCTTTTCATCTGCTCTTAATTACTTCCTCCGTGCTAAAATATTTGTCATATTTAAAATGTATTTTTTCTTCAAATTGATACGAGAAAAATTACAATTTGTCGAATCTTTTATATAATTTTTAAATATTAAAACTTTAACTATAATTTTATCGATTTTAATTTTAAAAATTAGTGAAGTTGACTTTCGAAAAATGTAATACTCCCTCCGTTTCAAAAAGAATGGCCTAGTTTGACTTGGAACGGAGTTTAAGAAAAGAAAGAAGACTTTTTAATCTTGTGGTTCTAAATTAAAGTTATGTCAAATATACTTAAATGCCCTTTAATCTTGTGGTCTTAAACATGCCACGTGGAAATAAAAATTAAAGTATTGCCAAAAAAGGAAATGGGTCATTCTTTTTAAAATAGATTAAAAAGGAAATAGAGTCATTTTTTTTTTAAACGGAAGAGTATAATATTCTGAAATACTCTCTTTAATTAATTTTAGAGAAATATCTTTATAATCTGGAAAAGTTGTGCCGACAAATGAAAGTATTAAAGTTAAGATAGATATTTTATGATAAGGTGGTTATGTTGCTGTAATTACAAATTTCTACAACACATAAAAAATGGAGTTATCTCCTATGCTTAACTGGCATTGCACATGTACTTCTAATCAACCTTTCTGCTTTGAATTTTTAATGACTCATTCAAATTTTAAAAAATTATTTAAGTAATACTGGTTTAGGTATTTGATTGACTAGAAATTAATATGATACAAAAAAAGGTTTTAAAAAATATTCCAATTTTATGGATGGAAAAATTGGTCTTCACATGGTTGGTTTATCTTCATCAGAAGAAGGGCATCTCAGGAGGGGATCTTCAAATGGATGCCCAACAGGTGGCTGATTCCTTTGACTGAATATAAAGAAGAAAACAAACAACTTTTGGAGTATACTATTATTTGTATCATATGCTTACTCTTTTAAGGGATAATTATTATAGGGAAAAGGGTCTGAAAAATATTCTAATTTTAACGATATTAAATTTTATAGAGGACTTTTTATTTTCTAAATTATTCAATAGTGTATTTTAAAGGTATATATATGCTTATGTGGGCACATTACTATTTATGATTATGCAATATTTTTATGTCTACGTAGGCACATATATACCTTTAAAATACACTATTATATAGTGTAGGGATAACAGGTCTTTTCCAAAATTTGATATCATAATAGCAATTTCGATCAAAGTTCATATATATTTCAAACTTTTTTCCATTATTATATATTTAGGTGATCTAGTTTACAAAATAACAAGCAAATATACTAATAATATATTATATATACATAATTAGGTGTATAGATTTTATATATTTGGACTAGCTCCCATAAATATATTTTGGCCAAAGGAACAAAATTGAAACTAGCCCTTACTCTATTTTTTTTTTCTAAAAAAAAAATGTTTTCCATTACTATATATTGATGAAACTTTTAACATTTTTGTGTAAATACTGACTTTGGACTATGAATATAAACCTCATGAAGACAATGACTAAAAGTATATGTGTCTCCCATAGGGTGAACATATTTTGTCTTAATACTCATAATTTAAGAAATCCCCATTTTGTAATATGTTTATTACTCTTAAGCACGTTTAGCAAAAGTCAGATCATGCCCTCAGCTACCCCCCCCCCCCCCAAGTTTAAACTTTGTATCATTTTCTTTAAAACGCTCTAGTTTGATAGTCTGAAAGATACAATAAAGTAACCAATCGATAAAAATAAACTCGTAGTGTAAATAAATATAGACAATAGTATATATAATTATGATCAAAATTTTTATAGGAACAACAATTATTTCTTAAAATAATATTATACTATAATAGCCATAATTTTTTACGAAACTAATTTTCCATGTGATACTATTTTATATATTCTTTATAATAATATTTTATTACAATAATATTAGGGATAATTATATTGAATGTCAAACTAGTAATATAAAATAAATATAGTAGCTATCCTTCGATTTATTTGTGTTCCATAGCAAATTGTTTGTCAGTCCTTCTCTCCCTCATACTCTCGCTCGCCACTCTCCCTCTCTTGCTCGCTTATTCCTGTCGCTCACCTCTCTCGCTCGCTTATTCCTGTCGCTCGCCTCTCTCGCTTTATACAATAGAATTGTATAAATTGTGTTTTTAATTGTATAAAGCGAAAGAAAATTATATAAACGCATGCGAATACATATATCTTCGTCCTATACACTTATAATTATAAAATACAAATATTTCCCTCTCCAAGTCTCTTTTGCCTTTCTCGTTTTATACAAATTCAAATTGTATATAATTTCTCTCTTTCTCGTTTTATACAATTCGATTCAATTATATATTCCCTTCACAAGTCTCCTTTTGCCTTTTTCTCTTTCTCGTTTTATACAAATTCAAATTGTATATAATTTCTAAATTTCTCGTTTTATACAAATTCAAATTGTATATAATTTCTAAATTTCTCATTTTATACAAAATTCAAATTGTATATAATTTCTCTCTTTCTTTATATAATCAATTTTGCCTTTCTCGCTTTCTCGTTTTATACAATTCAAATTGTATATAGTTTCTCTCTTTCTCGTTTTATACAATTCAATTCTGCCTTTCTCGCTTTCTCGTTTTATACAATTCAAATTGTATATAATTTCTCTCTTTCTCGTTTTATACAATTCGCTTCAATTGTATATGTATAGCGAATTATACATATATAAATTTGTTATGTAGCGCAATTATATAAACTTTGTTATAGCATATAAATATGAATTTTATATTTATTATATGTAAAAGTTAACCATAAAAGAAATATCAATATAAACATTTGCTGTAAAGAAGTTCGACGATATATTATTCCTGCATATTGCCACTTAGTGATCACTTTACTTAAATGTTGAGAGTTCTTTTTTCTGTTACAAAATACAAAATGTCAATAAAAATGAGTCTTGGGTCTATGTTAAATAAAGATAAGATTGATTCAATAATAATAATAATAATAATAATAAAGATAAGATTGGAACGCCATGTCATTTCCCTAAATTACGGCCAGAAAAATGGGGTCCTATTTTCAAAATTTAACCATGAATTTTCCTTAGTACTTAGTATATTTAATGATTAATAACACTTATGAAAATAATAAAAAGTGGATATATAGCTTCCAAGAAAGTCATAATCAATAAGATGGATAATATTAATACTTATTATAACAATAATAGTGGGAAAAGGCAACGGAGAAAGCAATTCATGGACCTCAAAAACGTACAACTTAAGCATTGCCAGCATGAAAATTTAAGTTACGTGACCTCCTTTTTGTGAGACCAAAAAATTGGACTCAAATTTTATAGATCTAAATGTGTAAGATTTTGGTCCATTTTTTTTTATCACACAATCAGTTATGTGAGCTATTTAGTCTAAATATACAAAATAAATTCTATTCATCATATTTATGCGATATAACTTCCTAATGAAAAACCCTTCTAGCAATCAACCTGTCTTAATCTAAGCAACCTGTGTAAAATGGAAACGTTTGAGTTATGACCTGCGTCTAGGTTGGCTTTAGGATTATGAGACTATATATATACTTGATCTTTGATTAAAAGTTTTTAGTGCAACAAAATATGAGAACTTCGAGTCTCAAGAACATGAAAAAAGCTACATACTCACTAAGTAAGCTAGCCATTAACTCTGTTTAATTTTTAAAAATAGGGAATAAATTCAATTTCTTTTCTTTCCACGCAACAAAGTTTATGTGTATATATATAGCATCATATCAGACCAATTCTATAAAAGACAGAGAAATTTCAAGTGAAAGTCAATTAGACTTCAAATGTTATACTCCCTCCGTTTCAAAAAGGATGACCTAGTTTGACTTGGAACGGAGTTTAAGAAAAGAAAGAAGACTTTTTAATCTTGTGGTTCTAAATTAAAGTTATGTCAAATGTATCAAAATGCCCTTTAATCTTGTGGTCTAAAATATGCCACGTGGAAAGCTAAAGTTAAAGTGTTACAAAAAAAAAAACATGTCATTCATTTTGAACCAGACTAAAAAGGAAATATGGTCATTTTTTTTTTAAAGGAGGGAGTAGTAACTATTAGGTTATGCCCCAATTTGAAGATTAGAGTTGTCTAAAACATAACTTGATAAAGATTAGAGGCCAAATTCAACCATTCAAATGAGTCCAAATATGCAACCGGAGTCAGCCCATTTGGACCCAATTTAGGCGCCTGAAGAGACGAGCTTTGAGCCCAAGTTACGATGAAGGAGACCGGCTATTTCAAATTTGATGTATATGGCTTTATTTAAAAGAAAATATTTTTTGATAAAGATTTTTTCATATTTAAAATTTTAAATTGGAGACTTTTGTTAAGGGAGAAATAACTCATCAACTGCGCCACATTAAAATTCTTTAATGATTTTTGTATGAAATTTTGTTTCATGTTCACTCATAACTCATGTGTTATCATTTAATTAGGTAGCAAGGTTTAACACATTCTATTTTTAAAAATAACAATCATAGTTTAAAATAAATCATATTATTTGTGTGCCTATAAATATTTTATTAATGATAAAAATGAATTTTAAAGTTGTGTTCTCCTCTAGCTATCAAAGATGACATTCTTTTGATATAATTTGAGAGGATACAATTTTTAGTTTTCCTAATTAGTTAGGACTTAGGATCATTATTTCTATTTGAATTTAAATTACATTTTCTCGACCTATACTATAGGCTTAAATTATTATGTGATTAAATATATAAATTTTGAATAAAGAAATAAAATCACAAATTTGTTCATATGTTACTTGTGGCACTAACATAATAATTTTTTTCTTAATTATTAGCTTAGCATAATGGATAAATTCTAGTTTATTTTCAAAAAAATAAAAAAATCAAAATCAAAATAAATTTTGTTTCAGGAAGGTCCGACCCATAGCCCGGATCGCGAGCCCAATTATAACAAAAGGTCCAGAATTTACCAGCGATGTTCCCACGCTAGGGTTTAACCAAGGGTTTTTATCGTTTGAATCACTTGCAAAAATGTCTTCTCTAATGGCGATTCGCAGAACTCGACTCTCCATTTTCACTTCTTCGCACAAGGTATGTTTGTTATACTCTTCTTCACGCTCTATTTCCGATATCAAGCTCCCGAAAACCCTAACCTTAAGCTCCCCGCTTTCTTCCTTACATTTGAAAACCCTAGCAACATTTGCAGCACCAAATGATGCTCAAATTCCTCCACATCCGTCTGGGGTTCCGCAAAATAAGGATTTTGGAAGCTCTGCTCAACAGTGGAATAACCAAACCCAGAATTATACGAATAGTAACCAGATGAATATGTCGTATCCCCAGTATCAAACTCCTGATCAGGTTAATCAAGGTTATCCAAATTATGGAAATGTTAATCCTGGTCAGGAATATGCCCAGAGCTTTCAGAATCAGAAAAGCCCTAATGTTCAAAATCAAAGCATTCCGTATAGGCCGAGCTCTGGTGAGCCTCGAAACTACCCACCACCTGGGAATGTTAACCAATGGAATTATCAAAATCAAGGCTTCAGACAACATGGAACCCCGAATGCGGCTCCAAGTTATCCACAAAGTGGATATCAGAATCCGGAACATGCACAAAGTCCCAATAGAAATCAGAATTATCCACACCCTGGTGCTGGTAATCAGTGGAATAATCAGAATCAAAATTATGCTCCAAGAGTAAGCCCCAGTCAACTGGATTCTCAAACACAGAGGGTGCCACCAGGAAGTGGGTTTCCAATGAATAATCAATCTAATAACCAAGCCCAGTTTGAGCATAATCAAGTCCCGAGTGGTGCTCCATCTACTGTTGATTTAATTAGCTTGTGCCAAGAGGGTAAAGTTAAGGAGGTTATTGAACATATGGAACAGGGGATAGTTGCGGATGCACAATGTTTTGACATGCTCTTTGAGTTGTGTGCCAAGTCGAAGAAACTTGAAGATGCTAAAAAGGTGCATGATTACTTGTTGAGATCAAAATGCAGGAGTGATCTTGGTTTGAGCAATAAAGTTATTGATATGTATTCCAAGTGTGGGAGTATGACAGATGCGCGCAGAGTTTTTGATCATATGCGTGATAGGAATATGGACTCATGGCATTTGATGATAAATGGATATGCATTGAATGGGTTGGGGGATGATGGGTTGACATTGTATGATCAGATGCGGGAGTCGGGAATGAAACCAAATGAGGAAACTTTTCTGTATGTTTTTGAGGCTTGTGCCAGTGCAGATGCTATTGATGAGGCTTTCATGCATTTTGAGTCAATGATGGCTGAGTATGGAATTTCTCCACAGGTGAAGCATTATTTAGAACTTCTGGGTGTTCTAGGAAAATGTGGACATCTTGCTGAGGCAGAGGAATATATCTCAAAGCTTCCATTTGAACCAACAGAAGCCGTCTGGGAAGCATTAATGAATTATGCTCGTATACATGGCGATATTGATCTTGAGGATCGAGCTGAGGAGTTGATGGTAGGACTTGACCCTTCAAAGGCTGTTGCTAATAAGATTCCCACTCCACCAGTAAAGAAGCAGTTAGCCATTAATATGCTTGAGGGAAGAAATAGAGTTGCTGAATTTCGCAATCCAACCCTCTTCAAGGATGACGAGAAGTTGAGGGCTGCGATGAAAGAACAAGCTTACGTGCCTGATACCAGATATGTCCTTCATGATATTGATCAGGAAGCCAAGGAACAGGCTTTGCTATACCATAGCGAACGTTTAGCCATTGCATATGGTCTGATTAGTACTCCTGCCAGAACACCTTTACGTATCATAAAGAATCTCCGTGTATGTGGTGATTGTCACAATGCCATCAAGATCATGTCAAGGATTGTTGGGCGAGAGTTAATTGTCAGGGACAACAAGCGGTTTCATCATTTCAAGGATGGAAAATGCTCTTGTGGAGATTATTGGTGAAGTATAGTGGCTAATTTGAATATACATAGACTGGCTTCCACAATTCTCAGGATCATCAAGAGTCTGCATGTTGGGATGAATGCGATGTTGAGATCCCTTTAAGCTGGTCGTGGCTCTGTTCAGGGTCATCTATGAATCACCAAGGATTTTTATGTATTGCTAATTACAATGCCAAAATCACCATGCCTTGCAATTTATGCATTGCTTACACCCTTGTGGATATCTAAGACTGTTCTAGTAGTTTGGATCTTTGTTTAAGAGATTAGTCAGCAAAGTGCCAGTCAAATTAATGTTCCTTTGTATCTGCACAATGTTTTCAAATTGTTTTCTGGTTCTGTCACTTTATAGGAAAATGGAGTTTTTGACCAATATCATCCTTTATGTTTCTCCCTAACTTTGAGTATATCCTTATAATATTTCATTTAAATGAAATCATCCTTCTTAAGTTTCATAAAGAATTATTTGAATGGTTTTATGTTAAAGTTGATGTATTTGTAGAATTTGTTTTGGGTTAATAGCAACCTAGAAGGAGATGAAAAAACACACAAGTGTGACTGCATTCAGGGTGTTCATGTTAGCTTTTATCGAGGGAAGCCAGTTAAATCTGTGTTGCAAGTGTCAGGTTCTTAAAGGATTAACTTTTCTTGAGCTTTCTCTGTTTTTATGAATGGGAAAGATGGAGGCATAACATCGTTCATCATCAGAAGATATGCTGGCTTTTGCAAGTCCTTGCTGCAGTGTCCATATGAGTTCTACTTGCCACACTTTACATAGAGAACTAGAGGTATTTCCTCTTTTTGTCTTGACGTTACTGCTTTGGAAGCTTCAGTTCTTTGTTTTCAGTCTTGTTCTTCCATTGAAGAATTTGGGTATTAATTGAGGGAATGTTATATTTACTGGAACCTTATAGGTATTATAATTATTGAACTTTTATTTCTTGATACTCCAAAGTTTATTGCTTAAATTTTCATATAGTTGGACAAATTTCTTGCTTAACTACATGATCATTTTTTTGTTTTAGTGGTCTGTTAATGATTTGACAGTTGGCATGAGTGTTCTTACCATTATAATGGCTTAATTGGTTTGGAATAGTTCCCCTTTGCACTATCTTAGGTAAGTTGGAATCATATAGTTCGAAGAGTTTTAATGGGAATAATTAATGCTTTCATTGGCTTGTGTACTGTATTCTTGATTTAGTTGATTGTCTAGGATGTTTTCTAAATTCTGTCATATCAGTATTCGTAACTAATTTGGGATTGGACTATAGTTAGAATTAAGAACTGTCAACTGCTAATTCAGATGTGTGTTTCTGTATATTGTTTAGTTTGATTTTCTCATCAATTAGTCGTGTAGGTGAAATTGTTGTTTTATTGAACAGGGAGTTGAAGGGAAAAAATCCAGGATTTCCCAAATGTTACCATATCCATTCTCAAGCCATCTTCAATTAGTAGTTTTTTTTGCCTGTATATGTTAACTCAGTCAATCAATTTAGAATTATAAGTATTCAATCTTTATTTGACTCTATTCATTTATGTCCAACAAATATGGAAGGACATTGGAGAGACTGAAGCTCATAAAGACTGTATGCTGCTGGAGCCGAAGAGAGAGTATTCAGAAGTATACCAAAGAAAAGTTAAAGAAACTATCAATACTAAAGCATATCTTCATCAATCTGTTGCAGCCAAATATCCGAGGGCAACCTTAATGGCTGCTCTTTGTGAACTCAATACCAATGAATACTTTATGAAATGAAATTATCCCCATTTCATATTGTTATAGAATTTTTATATATAAAGGAGAGATAATCCACTGGCTCATGGCTATGTTAGTCATTTAGTTGGAGAACCTTGGAATGTAAACATTTTGTGACCCGTATTTGGCCTTAGCGATAGTGTGGTAGGACTTGTTGGGCTCATGTAGTTTTTGTAGAATGACAACAGTACATTACTATTTAACTTTTGATCTTGTGAATGCTATTGAACTTTTAATAGTTGCAAAACCTGTTGGATTATACCCTAAATCATATTGAAAGTATTGACTTCTCATAAAATATCAAACTGTAATCAGAACTAATGCCACCAGCATGCAGTAAGGCATGCAGAAACTTTATATTTATACTTTATACAGGGAACATAATAACTAAGTGAACTGTCATGACTGATAATCTTGGAATTCCCAGTAGGGGCCTTCAATCAGGGACTTCTAACAAAGTGACATAGTGCGAGTCATCATAGTCACAAATTCATCCAAATCAATCACACCATCTCCATTTGCATCCACTGCCTTCACCATTTTCCTGCAATCCTGAAGGCTGCAACGTTGTCCGAGTCCCTTCTGCAGCTCGTACACTTCCTGCACACTGATCTTTCCATCACCATCCTTGTCAAAAGTGTGGAAGGCACTCTGCAAATCCGTAGTTTTAACTCCGCCTTCCTTCTTCTGCACTGCCACAAACTCATTGAAATCAATGAATCCATCACCATCTGCATCTGCCACATCGAAAATCTTTTGAACTTCCCTCGAAAGGAGGTTCTTCTTTCCCATGGCTTTGAGTATAGCCTTGTACTCTTCTGGTGAAATTTTGCCATCTTTGTTTGAATCAAATCTATCAAAAACTTTCTTTAGATCATCTACACTAGGTTGGTAAATAGGCAACGAACGTGAGTTCTGCCTCTCTCTAGTGAACATCCTAGTTGGCTTACGCAGGAAACTTCTCTTCGAGAGGTTGTATCGGAAATCAAGAAAGCTTGGATTTGACATTTTTTTCTACTTGCTGATTTGGGTGAATATATCTTAGTCTTAAAAACAGGAAATGAACTCGCTGACTAACATTGTAGCAAGGGACCTTAAATAGTAGAATGGCTATCAAAAAAGGGACATATTCTGATGCTTAAAGTAAAGAAGATAAGGAAGAATACTTTTTATTCCTCAATTACTTGTAAAGCAACCAAATATTCTCAACTAAACGTATGACGGTATGAAAACCATTCCAGAACCAATAAGGAAAAAACTGAAGTGAAAAAGCTAAGTTACAAATACGATCCTTGCCCAACTTGTTCAGTTGCTCCAGCCGTCTCGTCTCTTTCTCCGAAATTACTTTATTCTGCTACGGATGTATAGAATATGTCCATAGTTTGACAAATCAATTTTGTTTAATATTGGACGCACAGTTTGCTCCTCAAAGAATAGAACAATTCCGCAAAGTTACGTGTCTCCTCAAAGCTTCCTAATGTATACTGGTTTAAACAAAATGGTACAAATATTCTTTTGTCTAAGGTGGTTTATCATCCAAGTCCACCATCACATCAATATCCGTGCGTAGTGTTATTTTCTGCACATAACCTGAAATGTCAAAGTATAAAATCTGAGAGTGAGATTCTGGACATATATCTGTTACTCGAGCCACAAATTAAAAAAAAGTTGATCCCAGGAAGATATAATGCACATATCAGTTCTGAAATAATCAAATAATAAACATTCATAATCCTGATTTTCGTAACCGCAGTAGAGTAACTTTTAGGGGCTAATTATTTACAACCGTACAGATCCCTGTGGGCGTACGAATTTTTGGTAGAGGTATAGATGTCTTCTTATTTTTGACCCTTATCATTTATTGGACCACATTAGATACTGAAGGAATCAACAACTTAAATACCATTGCTGTGGTTGACAACTTTATTTTCAAGGACAGATGGAGAAAGAATGCCTCAGGAATTTATTCCACCTTTAGAGGCATAAACATGAATATCTGAAACTACAAGAAGAAAACGCGGAAACTGGAAAACATGGAGGAAACACGCCTTTTTCTTTAGGGCAGACCATTTAAACCAGTACAGGAAACATGCTAATTGCACAAAATATTAGGAATTACCATTGTCTTAGCTAGTGTGTCAAACGAAATGTTCTCTCTCGACTTTTCCGTACATCTTTCAGGAAAAGGAAAAGTGTGTCATCTGATGCAATATAGGGCATAAACTTCAAGTCCTCTCTCCAAGGACTCTTATTCTTTGAGATGCAAAATTTTGAATAGATGCCAGAAGCATTGCATTTTCACTTTACAGCCCCTCTTTATACCAGGCTACCAGCAGCGAAAGCCCAAAGATATCAGCTAAGTGAAAACCAGATTGCCCCAGCGAGTAATGCTGAAAGCACATGTCAAGCAAAAAGAAGAGAACTCTAGGGATTGAAGAATAGACAGCTCCGCAATCTCAACAAGATGGTAGTTGCCTTACTAATTAGGAGTTTCCACAGGGAGTGATTTGCTTCATCGTTCTATTTTTTAAAATTATCTTTTGAAGTTTATGGCTTTATGCAAGGCCTGTAAGGAGAAAATTATTTTATATTTTTCTTTCTTCACAAGTCCATTAAGAAAACAACTTCTGAAGATGAGAAACAGAAATGCTGCATCCTGGGACTAATTCCTCACTGAAATACATAAACTAACCTATATTTAAACTTTAAAGACAACAGGCGATGAGAACTATGTATATAATCCTTCCAAATCCTAATTCATTAATTTATTTGCCGAGGTATGGAACAATTCCCTAATTCTTAGTACCAACAGCAGCTGACTTGTATGAAGATAAAATAAAAACACCAAAATACTAGAGTTTTCTCATAGCTCTTCTCTTTTGAAGTATAAAATGTCTGCTAAAGACATATTTACCCAAAAATCATCTATACCTCTATAGTCTCTACTGTCAAAGTAATTCTCCAAAACAATCCTCCTCCTTCTGTTCATCTTCAGGGAACTAAATGACATATGAATTTGACATTCAAGTTTCAGTGCAGGCTGATCAAATTTGCTGCTTGAAAAGTTACAACATCATATAGTGATATAGATCTTTTGATCTGGCAGAAATAGGAATATTTGATAATATTTGAAAGGAAAACCACATTAAATTCACAAAGTTTCTCTTAAATATTATCCCTACTTTCTAACCAACCCAATATTACTACCTATACCTTCCTTAATAATGCATATTCAGAATATAACTTATCCATCCGAAGTAAAAATGAGGAGACGTACATCTACATGCATGGGCAGCAACATATCTTAGTATAGATGAAACAATACAATTAATCAGGAAAAGAGCAAGAATCTCTTGAAACTTATGGATAGCTTTACGAAAGAAAAAAAATCCTCCATATATTCCTGCTCTCCTACAACTTCAAGCTTATCATATTTTTCTCTGTTAATCCCCCCCGATTTCAACAGCTCCTACTTCTAGACACCACTTACCATCTCTCTTACCCACCTTCTACTTCCTTCAGCAGCTCCATCATGATCTTTCCCTAAGGGGTAGCTATTTAGGAATGCGGATAAGATCCATACAGATAGAAAGCTACCTTAACTTCAATAGGTCAGATGAATATTGACATACCACTCAGCTGAAAACTTTACCAATTAAATCTATGCTAGCAGGGAAGTGCTTAATCCTACAATAGATAGTAAATGAGAACAAATGACGCCATCTACAAATGCTATCTCTGTGCTCCAAGAAAACCAGTATAGATAAACTATGCCATGCAAATGTTCATACAAGATGATATTCAGATAGGAAATAAAAGTATGATTCTTATACCGATTCCAGCGCAAGGTATACATTTACAGATTGTCTCTTTCCCCTTTTTGTTATAATAGCTGACAAGTCCTGTCCCTTGGCAACTCCGACATTTTCCAGTCCACTCATAGACAACTTGCTTGCAATCCTAAAGTAACAAAAAGATCAACAGAAAACCATCAACCCTAGACTAAAAAAACTTAAATGGAAACATTTTCAGATGTTTGTAGATATACTAAGAGCTGAACCTATTGATGAGCTTAAGTAATGAGCTGATTGTTAGCCAATCAAACGGTTCAAATTACTTTTACAGCATTATCCTCATGGCATTAGGTCAAGACCATAGAAGTATTACCAAACCGTATATCGATGTAGGCCTCAAGATTCTCAACTGGAGTCAGCAAGTTTGCAACTTCACAGAAATCCAACAAATACCTCAACCAAATGAACCATTCCATAAAGAGATTCTAAAAGGAACTCCCTCTGTCCCTATTTATGTGGTCTTGTAAGTTTTACCGATTTCAACACAAGTTTGATTTAACACTACAAGATTCAAAAGTCTAGTTTTATTTCTTAAATTCAAATTACAATCAGATTAAAACACTTAAATGGGTCGGAGTGAGTATTAAAAAAAAAAACCTCAATTATAGGATCACACTGCAGCCGGCGGTCGATTTCCTCCGGGGAACAAGGGGAAGTGTCAGGGTAAGTCATAGGAAGAGGAAGAGCATCACTATCGTCAGCCAAATAACTCTCTCTATTACGCGACCAACGCCTTTCCTTCGCATTCACTTTTGTCTTCTTCTTCTTAAAGTTATTCCCGATTCGATTATCAGCAATTTCGTCGGAGTTTTGGCTATTTCTCTCAAACCCAGGTGCAGCAGCAGCAGCAGAGGCGGCGGCGCCGAAGTTGAACCACCAGCGAGAGGACGAGGGTCCGCCGGCGGACGATGGGTCAGCAGCGGCTTGGCAACGAATGACGGTGGATTTACGAGGAGGAAGTAATGAAGAACATGGAGGAGTGAAGATTGAACAAGAATTTATTAGAGGCAACATTCGGAAGTTTGTTAATGGCTTTATTCGTAGAGAAGATGGGATTAAAGGAGTTATACAGTAATTGCAAACTGAAAAATTGAAAAAACGTGGCTGTTTATTTTAAGGAATTTTTAGTATGGACGGAGATGAGACACCAATTTTTTGACAAACTAGAGAAGGAGGTCAGTACAACTTTGGGACTTGGTCACTCTGGACGGAGAGAGTTTATTGGGTTCTTTAGAATTTTAATGAATTTGAATTTTGAAATTATATTACTCCCTGTTTCATTTTATATGATACTTTTTCATTTTTCGAGAGTTAAACATTTTAATTTTGATTAGACATTTGCATATGGAAATTTTAAATTTTTTGAAATGAAATTTATATATTTGTAAACTACATAAAGAGTACTATAAATCACAATAATTAATAATTCAAAATGTTAAAAAGGATTTATAAAAAAATTACAATAAAAAATACACTTGTTTGAATCTCGAAATGCAAAAAATATCACATAAAATAGGGAGGAAGGAATATAATTTATTTAATTTCAAATTTAAGAATTTTTTACGATTTAGATCTTGAGTGATGAAAAGTTGGAAAAAAAAAGCACCCCTCACCTAACTTTTAGTTTTTGGCTTAAAATAAGTTATTTTTAACTTAAAATAAGTCAGATAATTGTCAAACACTGTAATATATCAAAAATTGACTTTTAAATCAATTTGATCAACTTTTAAGCCCATCCAAACAGGCTCACGGCTAGAAGCATGAAAAGTCGAAGCTTGCTTTTAGCCTATAGCCAGCAACTAAGCTTGACTTTATTAGGAAGAAATTTCTCCAAAAAGATATTTTTCGATTGTTTTTAAAATTAAGTCTTTAATTATTGACGTGATTTGTAAAAAAAAAAACAATTCATTATTCACATTAATTAGTTTTGGCGGGCTAATAGCTAATACATTAGTTTATTTCTTGAAGCCTTAATTACAACACAACATATACATCAAGGGTGCAAAATGCAACATACTCGGTAATTACAACACAATTTATCGGATCGATTTTATTGACAAATATTTATTATGACAAATAATATGTATTTTAATTTAAATTTTGACCGTTAAAATTATATTATTCGATATTTCACTACTTCTATTTTCTTTCGTAAAGTAAGGTATCAAAAATTAAATACATTGAATTTTTTTAATGACAATTAAACGATTGTATAATTTCTTTACCTGAATTATTTTTCTCAAATAGATAAATATATTATTAAATGGAGTAAGTAGAAAATTATTAGTAGGTTATTTGAATAATGAAAATTTACAAATCAATTATTTAAACCTGGGGAGAAACTTGGAATTCAATAAAGAAAAAGAAGATACATTGTACTGGCCATTACTAATGTTTTGAGGCATTTACTCTTTGTCTAATACAGTACTTTATATTCAGTTACATCTCAGTAAATTGTATTGATTCTTTTTCTTCACTGTTTGATTCATAAAAAAAATATAGGCCCTCATTATTGCGTCGTATTTAGAGGGTACCCCTCTATTCATATTTATTATTTAATCCACATCCCAACATAAGAAGTCCAATGGAAGCAATACTTGAAATGATAATCCAAAAAAAGACCCACTAATACTAAGATCGGTTAGAATAAAGTGATCACCAAAAGGAATTACTGAATAACTTAAGATAGATATTACTGCTTTGGATGGTCCGACATTGAATAAACGAGTATTTTCTGTAGATGGAATAAGGTTCCCTTTCAAAAGTAATTTTATCCTATCTGCTAGAACTTGCAGAATTCCTAAAGGGTCAGCATATTCAGACCCGATAGTTGTTGTATTCCTGCAGATAAAATCTATGTATAACTTCTTCGATTTCTCGATAAAGTGCAATATGACCAACAGTGGTTCGAATGTATATAAAAAAGATTTTTTTTTAAGACTTCTTACTATAAGATAGTATCCATAAATCTCATAAAAAGTACCTAAAGATTCATAGTGAACTTTGATGGGAGTTTCTATTGAAGCAATAACGCGTTGATCTAGTCGCCACCGGAGCCTCAAAGGACTATCTAAATTGAGTAGTTTCTGCTGATAAGCCCCAATTACATCATAGGAAATCGAGAAAAAAAAAGGATTCTTTCGTATAGTTATAGTAACTATTGTCACTTCTTTTTTGATTTTGATAATTTCTGTAATTACATGGATTATATCTATTTACACAAATACCTCGATGATTTTCGCTCGTTAACACATAGAGTTCAATAAGCATATCTTGCGTTGGTATGGAAATGAAATCCTCAATAGCCGCACACAAAAGATTCATATGAGAAAACATAAGTAAACGGGCCTCTAGTTTTTACTTGTACTCGATAAAAGTATAGTAATTCATTGAGAAAACCTAAAGTTTATTTATATGTTTGTTACGTGGTGTACATGATTCGATTGTTTCAGGTTTTTTAAATATCAAATCATATCATTTGTATCGGAATTTTAAATTTATAAATCAAACCAAACTAGTAAAATTCGAATTTTTCAATCTCGAATTTTTTCGGTAAAGTATTCATACAAACATATAATTTACTCGTACTTCAAATATTTCTTTAAAGCTATAAAAGTACAAATATCTAAGGTGTTTCTTAAGAAAATAACACAAATATGATATAATTAATGACACTAAAATATCCAACAACAACAACAACAACAACAATAATAATAATAATAATAATAATGAAGTCGTGTAAAACAAATACTGTATATTAATAAGTCATAATGAAAATGATCATAATTTAAAAGTACTAAATTATGCTAAAATATGTTTGATAAGTATTAGTTACATGACTAAATATTAAATGAAATTAAAATTAGAGTATGTATTTTAATTGTCTAAACCAATGTAAAGCTAAAGAACAAATATTCAATAATATGTCATTCTTAGTTTTAAAATTAATCTTATTTTTATATTAGTTAATAATTTAATTTTGATTTAAGCTTTATTATAATTACCAACATCTATGAATTATGATCTTTATTCGACCATTGAGAGAATTCTAAGTCTCAAACTTGAAACAATATATTAAAGGGAAAAGGGTCTGAAAATTACTCTAATTTTGGCCAAAATTGTTAAGATAACAAACATTATGGAGAACCTTTTATCCCCTGAACTATTTAATAGTGTACTTTAAAGGTATGTATGTGCTCACGTGGACACATTATTATTTATAATTATGCAATATTTTGTATGTCCACGTGGGCACATATATACCTTTAAAACTTACTACTAAATAGTGCATGTGATAAAAGGTATTTTCCAAAGTTTGATATCGTAACAACAATTTCGGTCAAGGTTTGAATATATTTCAGACCTTTTTCTCTATACTAAAAGATAAAAACTATGAAAAAGTATAAGAAATATTTAAAAATTATATCAAAGTAAATTTTTAGTATAAAATAACATTTTAAAATTATATATATAATGTAGGGTTGATTTGGTTTCAGATTAATTTTTTTTAGTTAAAACTAAACCAACCCAAATATAGTCGGATTTTTTTTTTCAATACTAAACCACTTGTCGAATTTTTTTCGATTTGACTCGACTTGCGGTTTGATTCGACCCAATAATTATTGTAAATTAGGCAAATCACATAGTATAAGAAAGAAATTACTTCTTATCCCTACTCTTTCATTAATTACCAAAAATCTCTTTTTTTTAGTATTTCTCGGATACATAATATTGCATGCAGATACTTTAATTAATAACGGCCTGATACTTAAATTATTAAGTTGTTGTTATCAGTTCAAGCGTTAAATAAGGAATTAAAAACATAAATTAATTGATTTCCACAAATCACGCGTACGTTTCTTCCTTCAACCAATCAGTCATAAACCTCTAATTGAATTATAATTTTTAAATTTCAAATTGTGAAACCTTCTTCCCGTTCTTCGAACAAACAGTAAAAGTTTGATGCAAACAATTTTGGAACGCAATTTCGTAAAGATTCGAAATAAATATTTCGATCTTGTTAAGGCATTATGGATCATGGAAAAGTGATGTTAGATACGAGCGATACAGATGTGATGTGATAGTGATTGGAGAAAATATTTCATTCGTAAATCTTATTTCAGCAATTGCAGCTGAATTGGGTATTGATGAATTGAAAAAAAAAATTGAGATCAGGTAATTCGTCTCCATTCTGTATTCGTAATGATATGAGGGTGAAATTGTGATTGACATGAAGAAACATGAGGTAGGATTCGGTATGTATTCACTATGCATTGGTACATCGGATAAAAGTGATGAAGAGATATAAAATTTTGATGCAACAACAGGTGCAATTATGTGTGTTGAAGGTGAAAAATGGGACGCAAACATGTACTTTCTTCACGAAAAATTCTTAATGCTTGCTTTTGAGAAGTATTATGCTTCATGTTTACTATCTCAAATTTGATACTTTATGAAGTACTTTTAGGTTACTATTTTATGATGCAGTAAATGAAAAATGTTATGTTTTCAATTCTGGTTACATTTTTTTATTCTTAATTTTTGATAAAGTTAGTTTGGTATACATTATTTTGTGTCTAATACTTAATTGTTTGTAACTTTTGTATGGGATAGAATAGTAGTATCAATAGATGTGTGTCAAAGTTAAAAGAGACAACACGTAAAAAATATATCATTTGAAGCAATGATATATCATATACATAATATCTTCTTCTAAATTTTGTATCTACTAATAATAGAGTATCAGATGTTGTATTTTCTACCAATAATATATATTATATACAATTTTGATATTTGTGGACACAATTGTGTTTCAAGCACATAATAATTTTCTTGAAATTTAAAAGCAGCTTAAAAAAGTTAAAGTAATTTTGGTATCAAAATTGTGCATTTGATACTTAATATATTTGTAACTTTGACATGAGTTTACTAAATCGCATCAATTTGAGATGTTTGAAGCACCTAAGTATCTTATACATGATATTGATTTAATATCATATGTTGTGATTTGTACCAGTCTTATAAGATATAATTTGTACCATGTTGTGTGAAAAAAATTTTGTTATTTGTGAAAACAATATTGTATCATATACTTTAATAATTTTGTAAAAATTTTGTATCAGTTTCACTGTAATATAAGCTGAAGTGATATGTATAGTACTTATAATATACAAAAATTAATAACGTAATAAAATGTATTGAAAACGAATTTGAAAGCGACATAAAAAATTATGGACATAAAAACTCTTCAAATTTAGAAGTATGAATTACTTAGAAATATAATGTTGACCTGGGAAGGTATACTCCAAAACACTTAAGGTATCTTTAAAACAATAAAACTTATCTTGACTGTAAGTCAGTAAATAAACTACTATTCTACATTAATCAGTTCATCATCTGCCAATGGAACGAAGACACTCTTAAGCCTTGTAGGATCATCATTCTCGCTAACGTATTTTGCATTGACCTTGTATGTACCATATTTCCATAACAATGTTGCATATTTTGAGCGAAGATAGTCACTTCGAAAAGGGATCAATGGGACCTTCATTTCGCCGCTAAAACATTCAACAAAAACAGCTACATATGTTTCGCAGTCAGTGCAAACAGAAAGAAAATTCATTATTAGTGACATATAATAATGTTTTGCTTTAATTGATACTAAATAACAAGAATAATGGTACACAAAATCTATTATACTGTATCAAAAGTGACAAATATAATGTGACCTAAATATAAATTCTCATAACCCTTTTTAATCTTATAAGTATCATAGATAATTATCATTTAATATGATGCACTGTATCAAAACAAACCTACATGCCAAAATAAAACTTAAACATTTATCTTATATACATTAATGTTCATGTTATTTGATACTAAAATAATAACAAACATAAAAGGTACACAAATTTCAATATTCCTTATGTACGGTGAAATAGTTAATACTTTATGAGTTCTCTTCACTTTTGATACAATAACAGTAAATAAACAAATACACAATGTATCTTAAAAACACTTACAGTCCAAAATGATACTGAAACAAGAATATTAGATACATTAATGTTCATGTTATTTGATACTAAACAAAAACAAAACATAAAAGATACACAAATTACATTATTGCTTATGTACAGTGAAATAGACGATACTTAAAATAAGAATCACCAGACTAAAAAAAAAAGATACATTAATGTTCATGTTATTTGATACCAAATAACAACAAACGTAAAAGGTACACATATTTCATTAGTCGTTATATAAAATGACAAAAACAGAAACATACCAAGACGATACTTAAACAAGTATCTTAGATACATTAATGTCCATGTTATTTGATACTAAATAAAAGCAAAACATAAAAGAGACACAAATTACATTATTGCTTATGTACAGTGAAATAGACGATACTTAAATGAAAAAATAAGAATCATCAGACTAAAAAAAATAAAGATACGAATATAACAAAGATTGTTTACCATGGATAGTGTTGATCGAATAATGGGAGGGGTTACCTTTCTACCCCTTTTCTTTGGGGGTTTCGGATCTTTTGAAGTAGATGCATGTACTTTCTTTATCGATTTTCTCTTGCTAAAACTTTGATTTGTCATGACTATCGGGTCATGCGATCTGTTAGAACTCAATTCTTTGATGTTTTCGATTTTGGAAAAAAAAACTTTGGATTAATTAGATGTTAGATGGATAGTGTAAGCCAAAACAATAGAGATTAATATAAAAAAAATGCGAAAATTAGAATGGAGAAGATGAGAAAACCTATTTTGGACTCTAAATTCGATTGAATAGGGATATGTTTATTTTGAAATTCAAATTTACTTAAAATTGATAACTGAAATGTTAGGGGAATAAAGGAAAAATCCTTTTGGCCAGAATGGTGCATTCACACTATAAACAGATTTATTTTTTGACATTTTTACCCTTATTTAAATTTAAGTTTATTAATTATTTTTTAAAACATAAAAGTTTCCCAATGCATGGAGATTAGACTTGTTCCCACATTCTCATAATTTCATAATTACATGTTAATTTCAATTTCTTTTAAAAAGACTACAAAATAATAGCCTTAATAATTTATTTTCTTCCCTCTACTTTTCAATATAAATTTTAAAGAACACAAATTTAAAATTTACAATTAAGAAATAAAATTTAGAATTTAAATGATAAGATAAACACTCTCACAAGCAATTCAAATTAATAATTCATAAAATAACTTAACAAGTAAAATATTAATCAAAAGTGTCATATATATTGGTCATTTATATACTACTACTGCTATTACTATTACTACTACTAATAATAATAATAATAATAATAATAATATAATAAATTATATTTCTCAACTTTGTGATTTAGAGATAATTTTTTGTTGTTGTTAAAAGAAGGTGGTTCACATCTATTTCAATTGTTACATATATAACTTTGATATAACTAAATCTTTTTTAGTTGGAGAAGTCAAAAAATTGATTCAAAATTATTTTTTTGATAAAATAAAAATTATACAAGGTATGTTTGACCCTTATCATAGTATTTTGAGGTATATTTGAAGAGCCAAGATCATTTTTCGCTGATGAAAGTGAAAAACTTATTAAACTTTTTTAACAAAATAAAAATATAAAAGGTATATTTGACCCTTCTCGAAATATTTCGAGTTATATTTGATCTTCTTCATACATGAATTTTTGTCCTTTTTTATTTTATTTTTTATCTTCTTTAATTTCATGATTAATTTTGATATACTATGTTGATGATCAAATTTAATTTTTCACTTATCTTCTTGCAAAGTCTATTATAGATGCATCAACATTTTTACAACTACAAAATAAAATTCAATATAACCGCAAAAAAATGATTAATTTTAGTTTGCTTTTTTAAAAATATAATTATTTTTATTTCGTTCACTATTTTTTTTTATTTCTTTTTAATTCTCATGCTTTCTACACTAAAGAATGAAAGCGAAAAATTAAACATGAACAACAAACTCAAATAATGATAAACAAATATATTCATAAGGGCGATAATTAAGACCCAAATTAATCGTTGAATTAAAAAACTCAAAAATAAAATCACGGGAAAAACTATTTAATTTTCCTCTATGTGAATATTGTTTGGTTAAATAACTAAAATAAATAAATTAAAAATCTAAAGTATAACTTTCGTTAGTCAAAAGATGATATATAAGTTATTTAATTTGCTCATGTAACAATAAATGTATATGTGACCTTTTCTTTACGGAATATATATTATCTCTATATCACAAAATTAAAGAGTATATCAAATCTTTTTCTCCTAAAAATAATTCGACATAATCTGCACAATATTATTATTATGAAGATCAAAAAAATAATGTGATATAGTAATGAAATGTAAAAAATATTCTATATCTTATTTGATTATTCTATATATATCAATGTTAGTATTATATTAAAAAGAGAGTAGTCAACATTGATATTAAGACAATTATATAATAAAAATAACTTTCTTAATTCAAGACATCACTACGAAAATTGCATTATTATTAATTAATAGTTATTTAAAATAACTTAGTCCCAAGATTATATTATTATTTTTCTAAAAGAAAACACACACAATATATAAACAGTTAATTAATTAGTGAAAAATCGTATTAATCATTATCATTCACTTGTAAATTTCAGAATTCATATTTATTTTACTTATATTGCATATTGCTGAGAATCCCTGAGAGTAACGTGTTAATGTTAATTATAGTCTTGTATCCGCACTATATTACTTCAATTTGATAACTTATAGATCATTACTCATATTTGTTATTAATATGAAAAGTATATAATTTTATAAATTATTATGTTTAAATAAATTTAGGCTATTTATTTGAATATTTTAACATATAATCTAAAACTATATTAATAACGACAATCAAAACTCGAATCGCTTTAGAGATGCAAATATCACAATATTATAAAAATCATATATTTCATCAGTGTTGATCATATTTAACAACAATCATATTGAATATGTGATAGTTTTGCACCCTTATATTATGTTGACTTGATAATATGTGAACTATTACTTATTTATTATTATTAATATGAGTTCTAACAAAATAAGTTTATGAAGTTGCGTTCAAATAAATTTAAAATACATATTTAAATAATTTTGTAAGTATAATTTGAAAATATTTCAATAAAAGTCAGGCAAAACTCAAAACACTTTATATATGATAAACATTAAAACATACAGAAATCATAATTTTTTTATTACTTACAAGTATCGACCCTAATTAATTTTGTAAGAATAATATCACAAAAACATTTTTTAAATATATTTTTAGTTTATTATTTAATAATTATATTTTGATATAATTAGTTATAAATAAACTTTGTTAGAGGTGTAAGTGTATATTTCTTATAGCACATAAAGTGTAAATGTTTAAAATTTGAAATATATAGAGTGTAATAAACGGAGTCATATTACAAAAAATAATAATTAATGTATTAATTATATATACATAGAGAATTGACATTAAAGCAAATAAATTATGATTTTCTTGGTGCTCTTAAAAAATATTTTACATTGATGAAGTTTCAATAGATACATAAAATAAAGGAAAAATTACATAAATTGATATATTTTAATAAATATTACTGATTTTAGCAATACTTTTTATTTATTACCATTTATAGCAATACTATGTTAAATCTGCAATATGTATTAAAAGTGAATTATATATACAATATATATGAATTATATATGAATTACAATTGGTTTTTAAAATATATTAGGTTTGTTTGGTAAAAATTTGACACATTGTATTATAAGTGTATTAAAATGTGTGATAAATGAATTATCTATATTTAAAATTTGTATTATATGTGAATAAAAAATTATTCTTTATAATATGAATTAAACTTGTATTATAAATGAATTAAAAGTGATCAAGTGAAAAAGAAATATTATTGCTATAAATGGTAAATATTTTTTTATTATAGTATATTTATGTAAGTTTCCCAAAAATAAATACTTTTATTGTTTCAACCAATTTAAGTGCTTAAATGTAATTACATACTTTCACCATATTCTAATTTTTTTATAAGAAGAGTAAAAAAAAGTCAAGTAGGAGAAGTGAAATGACAAAAACAAAAAGAATTGAAGAAGTAATAAAGCATGGGACCCAGAAAATTAATTTTATCAAAATAATTAAGAGAATTTTTTTAAAATGTCAATATTTTGACATTTAATAGGACTCATTGTCAATACTTTTAATATTTAGTAAAAATGTCAAAAAAAGAAACAATTATTAAAAACAGAAAGGAGAAATTAAGGGGAGAGAAAAATATTAAAAAGAAACAATTGCTTAAAAGTCTTATCAATTAAAAAAATTTAAAAATAAAGAACTAATTGACAATTTATTCAAATACAACTTCCATCTCTTTCTTCTTCTTTTACCATATTCTAAAAAACACGCCCATCACCATCGTTCTAAAAATTCAATATTCAATTTTTTATTTTATTTTTATTTCTAAACACGTTTTTTTACCATATATTATCATGTTTGAAGCAGTTTATTCTACTAAAGCATCATTTTGACGTTATGAAATTATAATTTATCTTTAAAAATGTCTGAAATTGTATGAAGTTATTTGACTATCATGTTAAGGTTATGAAGTTTATGTATCTCCTTTTAAGAAAATTTTCAGTATTCAAAATACAATACTCATGTATTCATGGTATACGTATTAATCCATCTAACATATGTGTTTTATTTTGCTTATTTCCAATATCACTTTGTATACCAAATAGTTTGTGTTTATATTTGATTTTGTATTCATCATAATGTATACCATAAAGTTTGTATTTATGTTTGATTTCGTATTCGTCCTAATATATAACATAAAGTTTTGTATTTATATTTTGATTTCGTATTCATTCTCAACTATAAATAGCCAAAATACAATTTATTTATGTATTAATTATATGTGTATTCATCCTAATTGCATCAGTCAAATAGTTTTGTATTTTATTTTGCTTATTATATGTTTATACCAACTAGTTTATCTTTGATTTCGTATTCATTCACAATTTTAAATAATCAAAATACAGGGTTGTATTTAGATTATCACTTTGTAATAACAAATTTGACTACAAACTACAGAACATTCAAAATACTTTCAAATACTTTTGCAAAACAATTCAATACCTAAATACTAATGTAGATTCTACTAAATTTAAAATATAAAAATAAATCATAAGAAAAGATCAAAAAAAATTATTTTAAATACTAAAAATCTGAAATACATAAATATTTGATGAGTATGTTAGCAAATTCATATATAATTTTTTTAAAAAAATTACGGAAAATCCTCAATACATACAATCCAAAAATTCAACATAATGTGTGATTTTAAAAACAAAATCTCACAAAATAAATGATAAATTCAAAAATACCTTTATCAATTGAGAGATTTCTTGATAGATCTGAAAAAATTATTACGAACTTGAATAATAAGTTCTCCTCAAGAATGAGAGAGAATAATCACGAACTTTTGATGAAAAAAAAAAGAAGAGAAAAGTGAATAATGGGGCAGAAAAGTTGATGAAAGAGAAAAAAAAATGAAAAGTAAAAGAGAAAAAAAAAATTTAATGGTACTAAATCATATGAAGAAGTGTAAATGGGTAATGGAGGTAAAATTTGATTTAAAGTTGGACTGTTTTGAAAAATAAAATTTGAATATAAATCACATTCTAAAATATTGACATTTTGACATTTTCAATAATTATTTTAAAGTATAGATATTTTTACTAATTAAGTTAGGAATTGTGACTAATTTGTTAATTTTCCCAATAATTAATGCTCTTACTATTTTGAAAATATCAAAAAGTTAATTTTATTTTAGAGGGAAAGGCTATAATAGTCTTTTTTACTATTCTGGCCAAATTCTGGCCACATTTTTCTGGCCATTTAGCACTTCTCGGGAATAAATTAAGGGCGAAATTTGGGGAATGGGAAAGTTATGTTTTCTAGTTTCAAAGTAAAAATTAACCTTAAGTATCATTGGGAGAAAAAAAGAAATTTTTGAATTTTAATAAAAGAGTAGAAAAATATTGGGAATAGATAAAGTAATTTTATGTAGTTAAGTAATTTTTCCATAATTGTTTGTGTAAGTGCATCCACATTGGGCTGTCCGATACATTTTGGGCCTGGCCCAATACCATATGAACCAGTCCTAACATTTTAGGACAATAAGGAGTCTGTATTCAAGTCCCCCTCCCAAAAAAAAATCAATGATAGAGGAGTCACCGCTCCATATTTTCAGGCCCTACTATGGAGTGGTGAAAAATAAGAAAGAAAAAGTTGGTGATTGGCTAAAGGAAGAGCTAAATGAAAACAAAATACTAAAAGTAACACAAAAGAAAAAGATCATTTCAAATTATTTAATGAGCTGATGGAGACATAACTGGAAAACAAAATCAGCTAAATGTGTGGAACCCTCCAGTCTAGCAATAAAAACCACAAAATACGAAATCAGAATCAACAATTATTGAGTTCAAAGTGACTCTAATTTTGTACATGGCCTTTCTCCGAAGTCTGCGATAATATTTTGTACATTAGACTGCTCTATTTTAAAGCGACTTTAATCTTTTATATATATATATGTGAGTGTGAGGAATTTTAATAATGTTAGATTATACACCTACTAAGCTAAATGCAATAATTATTTTAGTTGAACCCATGATTCCATAATTAGTCCTAATTTGTTCTTGCAACCCATTCTTAAACTACAGTGTTAAAGTGCATCATCTTTAAGACTTCGTGATTATATTATTGTTGCTCCAAATTGAAGTGGATGTAGGTTTTTGGAAGTTACTTTTTAAAAAAAAAATCTAGAATATTCAAGATTGTGTCTGGTTCAGATTTAATTGAGGGATGATTGTACCATTTTGGAATAAAAAATATGGGGAATTCAAATTGGGAAATAAAGTGATGTCAATATTTTTAAATTTTAATGTCAATAATTGTACCCAAAAAAAAGGAAGTGGAGGATGTACTGTAATGAGTCAATAAATTCCAAATTGGGAATCAAAGAGTAGGTGACCTAGTTCGGCTAAATTTGGCACATATACTTTACAAGATATCCACCATCTTTTTTGGGCATATTTTCTCCCTGTTTTCTACGAAAACTCCAGACTCAATCTTCCTATTTTTTAAACCCTTTTTTCCCTCTCTTGTTAGTGTTTTTAGCTCTATATGATATTATTAGCTCGAGTTGAGAGTCAAATAAAATTTATTTTTGCCCTAATTATTCGTATGTCCTTTAAATTGCTTGTTCTTGTTGATATGTAATATTTTTATGTAGCTCTAAACATGTTTATTTCCAAAAAGAACTTAAAGATTATATCCAAATGACAGTCAAAATATAAAAAAATTATCTCTCAAAATTCAAATTATATTATTTAAATCGGAATGGAAGAGTATAATATTATCCTAAGAATACTTATATATTATATAATTTAATCAAACACTAGTAGTAAATAATAATTATAATCCAAAAGGATAATTTTTTAATACAATTGATAAAACAAAAAAAATATTCAATTTTGACTCCCAACGAAATGCTACTATGGACCGAAAAAGGATAGGTTTGAATAGCATCAACTAATACTATCAGAAGTATTATGTGAACTTTAATTTGTTGCATACATCTGATGGGAAGTTAGATTTTTCCTTCCCTCCTTAAAAACATTAAGTCATTTTTTAATTTCTATCTAATTTTAGATATTTCCTTCCCTCCGTTAAAAACACTAAGTCATTCTTTAACTTTTATTTAACTTAAGATATGCATCATTAGTGTAAAAATATATATCTTAATGCAGTATAAATGTTTTAACACATGTAAATGAGAACAAATTGTGCTTAACTGTGTATAATGTATCTAAACCTAAAACTCTTGTTTGAGTTCCAATGTGTTTGGGCATATGCATACATCATAATTCCTCATCAGGATATTTAAGAATCAGCTTGAGAGGGACAATATATGCAGGTGTTACCATCGACTAGTATCCATTTGTGCTGTTACATTTTGATGCCATACATTGCAGATAAAGTGGTTTGACTTTAGTGTCTTACAAGAATATTTTTGCAGATTCAACAAAATCCCAAAATGGATCTTATAAATATTATAAGGATCTTCAAAACCATATAATATGCACTATTTTCAACGTGCTTATCCACATTTCTTTATCTATCTAGCTAGCTGTTCGATAAAATGAGTAAAAGATAATATGCAAATGCACCACCACCACCTCTGTAGACGACAAATGAAATTAAAACAAGTGGGAAAATTGCTATGGTTTATAATGAAAGAAAAGGAGTTTTGAATGAGGGACAAAAAGTTATAGTTGAAGTTGTTAAAGGAGTCGGATAATTATTAAGACTTTATAATACATACATTCAGATCATTAATGAGTAGTTTGGCACATTGTCATTGTTTAATTAGGTTCACATGACATATTGCTATTCAATACGTGGGGTAGTTTAATTTCATGTCTGATGGATCATAATAATTAGTGTCATAAAAAGATTTGTCACATTAAACTAATACTATTAATATGACGTGGGACCTTAATGTTAGTGTACTTTTCATGATCAATTACTTTGTCACTTCTAGAAGGGGATAAATTAGTCTAGTTGTCTGTCATACGGGAAAAAAGAAAAGGGCTAGTGGAAGTTTTATTACATGAATTAGTAGTAGTAAAAACAAATTAAACTACTCTTTCTCGAGTTTCATATTGGCCTCAATGACACATTGTTATCTTCATCTATTTAAATCATTATTTCTTTTATATTAAAACACATTTCAACGTCGAGTTAATTAAATAGTCATTTTTAATTAATCTTGCAACAGATATCTCTAAGCTAATGTGTTTTAATAAAAAAAAATAATGATAAATTGAAGTATGAAACTCGCAAAAGGTGATAGATGAATAAAACAATAGATGACTGAGATATAAAATTGGCAAAATTAAATGGTATCTTAGATGTATTTTTGTTACCATTAACTCTTCTATTATTATTAATCCCAAAAATAACCTCTTCGCTGGTCCCAGTCTCCCAGAGTAGGAAGAGGGAGCTCATTCCAAGAACGGCATTATGGGAGATTATGTTGGATGAGAAATATCTTTCAACAAATTCATTGAATATTTCAACGAAAATCCAACCCTATATCGATATTGGTACTTATGAGACAATATCTCCTCGTGATTAATCTGAATGAATTCGTAATTTTCAATACGAAATATATACATACGAAGGTCTTAGTAAATTTTAATGAATATTATTAAGAATCTTAAAAATTTTGGATCATTAAATTTAAAATTTTGGATTTGGTTTTGGATTATCCTTGTCTGTATCCCCAAGATTACTAGTCTGTTTAAAGATGAAAGAATCAGTGCTTGGTGTTGATAGGCAGAAGCGCCGTGCCGTGTAGCAGCGTCTCTTTAATTTTCTTGGATCGTATTCTTCTGCACATTTCGAAGAATACTTTTACAGCATGGCATGGCCAGGGAGAATGATTCACAAAATCCTGCTCTATTTTATTGTACTTACTCTTAGAATAGAATTGAAGAAGATCACGCTATTTTGTCTTGTTGCAAACTAGCTAGGTCCCATTTCCGTGACCTTTTTCTTCTTCCTTCTACGTTCAAATCCTTGGGGAAAGCTTAATTTGGATTTAAACTTTTGCACTAAAGCAAGATAACTATACTATATAGATACTTCGTATACAATTAAACTTAGTTTTTGGAGCCTATTGTTAATAACTTGGATCGTGAGAGATAGTACTGCTATGTATTAAGTTATGAAAACTTTTAGGGTCATTTGGTTGATTATTTGGAATAATTAATAGCAACATAAATGCCGCATGCATGGCATGTGGTTGGCTAAGAAAAGATACTCACAGTATAACTTCTATCCGGTATTAAATTAATTTATATTAAGTTAGACAAGAATCTATATACTAATTATCAAAATCAGGACTCCACCATTGATGTAAGCTCCATAGGAGCATATCTCATAATGTGAATCAATTTGAGAAAATGAAAAGTACTTCTCATTGAAAGGGGCAGAGTGTATTTATATACAATGCTAATAGTGTTGTGTCTAGTCTAAACTAACCAACTCAACAAATTAGTTACTAACAAACTAACTGAAACAATAACTAAAATATGCTGACTCAACATCTAATTAGGCAGCAATTTATCTTAACACTAATATTTTATATGAATAGAGAACACGGAATACACGTATTAGCAATATGGAATTATATTGTTCAAAGATAAGAGTGTCAATTTCATGTAACTAATCTATATATAACAGTCTTCTCATTATTCATTAATGAATAACAATCCCTTCAATTATTACACTAAAAAAACTAGAATTAGTTAAGAACTTCGCTACTAGTCCATAGTTAAATCGAGAATTAGCGATAATTTAGTTATTTAACTATAAAATATGTTCATCATTAATTTATATCTCATACAAAATCAAGCGTTTAGTGTAATATTAGACTAAACTACAACTCTAGGAGTATATATACTGTATGGGTGCATTGTTAGTACTTCTAGGTGTTTCTAGTAAACAAACGTAAATCTTCAACAAGCTTGTGTCATGTCACATCAGATATTAAACAGGCTTGTCACAAATATGAGGAAGTTCTGAAAATTGGGTTGATAACCGTTCAAGCTTGTTACTTAAAACTTGAAATTTATGGATCCAAAAGCAAATAGACCTAAACTCTAAAAAACTATAGTTCCTTAGACAGACAACCTTCTCATTCTATTCAATAACTCACTTACTAGATTAATTTGTGCTTACATTGAGTAAGACTCATCAAAGGGAACTCCTTTCTATCAAATATTTTTAGTTTCAAAAATTCAAACTGATATTTCTGATTAAAGACAGAAGGATGAAGTTAATCCCTCAAGTCTTGATATTTCTCGACTAACTAGATTTTTTATGATCATTCAGTGTATAGTAACTCACTCATCCTATTAATTTTCTTTATCCATGGGTAATAAACATAGCCGTATGGATGCTGACACGTGTCTCATCCAGCTATGAATGACGGCTCCTACCATCTTGGTATTGGAAATCTGACGTCAAATAATCAATATATCATAGATGGCGCGTTATGCCGACCATCTGATCCAAAATCTCTGAGATCATAGCGGCTCTGTTATGGAGTACTGCTCTGTAGATCCCAACACCTCGCACGTGAGGACTCATTGCAACTATGGGACTTTCAAGATTTGCAATCCTTCCGTCCACCTTTATTTGTCATATTTTTATGTTTTAAAGTCAATTTGATTAATTTTTAAAATTAAATTAATTACATTAATTCCACATTTTAAACAAAAAATTTAAATATTCAAAAACTATACAAAAATTTACTATAAATTGCAATATGATGAGAAATATATCATATAATATCGATCAGTTTTTATAGTTTGATTCTAAAAGAGAACTATGATAATTAAAAACTGACGAGGTAGTAACTTTTTTCTAAAAAGGGGAACTATGATAATTAAAAATTGACGTAGGTAGTAACTTTCTAAAATTACAACATCTACTCCTATATATGTACCACACAGAGAGACATACTTTTATATTTACACAGTAAAAAGGATAGTAATAAATATGAGTCCAGAGTCAAAAGGGTAAAAAAAATTGTCAAAAATTCAAAGGGCATATCAATTATTTTTTTAACCAAAACGGTAAAATCACTTAGCGATTTTATCCGTCGAAAAAAATGTATAGCAGCGATTTTTTAAATTTGTTTTTTTAAAAAAAAAAAAAATTTAAACAAGTCGCTCCAGTGGAGCGATTTTCAAAATTTTTTTAAAAAATTATAATTTTTTAATAAGTCGCTGCTTTTGCAGCGACATACATTAATTATTATTTTTTTTGCTTTATTTTTAAAAAAAAATCAATTCAATGTTTTTTAATTTTTTAAAATCGAATGGCAGCGATTTTAATTATTTTTTTTAAAAAAAAAATCAAATCGCTGCAAAGGCAGCTATTTACACTTAATTTATTTTTTTTGAAAATTTAATTAAATCGCAGCAAAAAAAATTACCCGATTAATTAAATTTTCAAAAAAAAATAAAAAATAAGTGTAAATCACTGCAAAAGGCAGCGATTTGATTTTTAAAAAAATTTTTAAAAAAATTTGATTCAAAATCGCTGCCTTGGCAGCGATTTGATTTTAATTTTTTTTCTTAAATAAAGCAAAAAAAATAAAAAATAATGTAAGTCGCTGCTTTATTAAAAAAATTATAATTTTTTTTTTTAATTTTGAGCGACTTGTTTAATTTTTTATTATTTTTTTTTAAGAAATCGATTTTGCTTTTTTCGATGGACAAAATCGCTACATTGTGAGCGATTTTGCCGTTTTGGTTAAAAAAAAATTGATATGCCCTTTTAGAATTTTTGACAATTTTTTTTACCCTTTTGGCTCCGAACTCTAATAAATATAGTGAAAGGAAAGCAATTAAACTTTAAGCAATTCAGCTACTAGTAATTTGTAAACATGATACATAACTATCCTCCATCTTCCTCATAAGGTCTCTTTTTAGGACAGACTAAAAGATGCAAATGGTTGTAACCAAGGGCATGGTCTAGTAGTCAATGAAGTGGGTACAAACCATCAGGACCTGTCTAAATCCTAACACAATTCAAGTTCAAATTTCTTCCTATTTGTCCAAAGTTCAAACCTTGATGGACAAAGTTACATGATATCTATGTTGGTGGAAAGTAGCAGGTACTTAAAAAACGAATGGATGCAATGCCTAAACTAATGGAAAGTAGCAGGTACTTAAAAAACGAATGGATGCAATGCCTAAACTAATTCAAACAACACAATTATAATTAAAAAGAAAATAGAAAAGGGAATATACAAATGGTTGTGATGGCTACTCTGTAAATAAGGGCGGTACTTTTAGCCAGAATTTTATTATCTTAGTGCAACAATAATTTGGTTGGGCTCCATTTTCGTGCACCATAAGAATGGAAACTTATATTCTCTTTGTTGAAGCCTCACACATCAATATCATGCCTAACCAATTGAAATCTAAACTCTGAGGTGGATAAAGCATCACAGTCGTGGCATCACACTTTTCACTAGTACACACTACACTGTACTGAACAATTCTAAATTAGACACTGAAAAAGATTCCTCTTAACAAGGATTGCTATACATAAAAAAACAAAATCCACTAACATATTATATCATACATAAGCAATAATCAAATAGCATTACTTTTCACGGTTTTATGTTTACAAACTAAAAAAATATCTACCCTTCACCTTATAACTGGCCAAAAACATCAAATACTTGTAGGACAAACTGCATCAATATCAATTCTTCTCTAGTAATGTATGACTAATTAACCATTATACAATAAGTTCATAAATAGTTGGTGCAACGGACAAATATTTTATCTGTTTTTAGATGTAGAATAAAGCAATAGATAATTTTGAGAAGTTCATTTCAGAGTTACCTATATTGGAAACACTAATAACGGAATTCTTGAACAGAAATATTTAAAAGGCAGAAGGAAAATGCTATCGTGACAATTATATCATAGCAGTTATACAGAAGCAACAAAGTTCTATAGTTGCTGATATACACATCTGCTAATCACTTATGTCATGTAAAGCAAATTAGAACAGCCTGTCATGTGCTATAATAACTCAAGAGAGAGAGTGGTGTTACGAAAAACGTTATTGCATAGTTCAGAAAATATTCTCATATGTTATATATGCAAATTAATGAGCATATTCACAAAGTCATCAAAACTTTTTTGTTGTTTACGTTGGCTCTATGTTTCTACGATGGACCACGGACATGCTCATTTTCCAGTTGAAAGAGAACTTTTGAATTGAGGTACCATCATATATATGTGTGTGTTATTATATGAACTCGATTAGGATATTATAAGATCTACATATCTGTATTTTACGAACAGTGATCAGTTCCTGATCGCCCCATGCCCCCAAAACAACCAATCAACAACAACAATATACCGAGGTAATTCCACAAGCGGGGTGTGGGAAAGGTAGGAGTGTAGGATGTATGCGTACCTTATCCTATCTTAGTTGGGTAGAGAGGTTACTTCCGATAGACTCCTTGGCTCAAAAGCAGTGCACATACATAATCAATATGAATGAGAATTTTATTCCGCTTGAGTGGGCCTTGATAAACACCATTTCTTCTGGTATTCACTCGAAAGTGTGATCCACAAACGAAAAAGTAAAAAGTTAAAGGAAATCAAAAGATCACATGCGCACAACTATGAGAACAAAACGAAAATAGTCACCTCTAAAAGAAGAGGAGCACAAAAATATACGTTAAAGCAGACAAAGCTAAGTTCTCAGCTATTGGTGTGAATTTTGTCTTGTTTCAACACAATAGGTCCACTTCATCAGATGACATTTGATATTGCTTAATGTGGTCCAATTTCCTCCTCCTACCTTGGATATGTATGAATCTATTATATGGCATATCATGATACAGTAATGTAATAACCCCTCTTACCCAACATTTGGCTAACCTTCTTCCCTATATATCTCGTCTCTATCCCAGCCTCTTCTTCCTATATATAGGGACAACTCTTTCTCACTAGTTAAATAATCCATCAAACCAAAAGAAATAAATATAATATAAAATTGCAAAGCACAACACTGAACTTCTCCATTTAGATGGAGAATATTTCTTGTTCCATTCTTTACGTCCTTCTCTTTCTTATAGCTCTTCTCTTATACTATCATAGTTCATTAAAGAAATCAAAATGGAGAAACTTACAAAAAGCAAAGCTGCCTCCTGGTTCAATGGGCTGGCCGTACATAGGGGAAACTCTCCAACTGTACTCTCAAGATCCAAGTGTCCTCTTTGCTAACAAACAAAAAAGGTTCTCTTAATTCAAAGAAAAGAATATTCATCAGTTCATTAAAAGCATATACCATATACTCATTCTATTTTTAATGTTTGTTTGCAGGTATGGTGATATATTCAAAACACACATTCTTGGGTATCCTTGTGTTATGCTAGCTAGTCCTGAAGCTGCCAGATTCGTGCTGGTAACTTACGCTCACTTGTTCAAACCAACGTACCCAAAGAGCAAAGAGAGATTGATTGGCCCTTCTGCTTTGTTCTTTTACCAAGGAAACTACCATTCTCGACTAAGGAAGCTGGTTCAGAGCTCGCTAGCTCCTGAAGCTCTTCGTAAACTAATTCCTGATATCGAGGACTTGGCCATTTCTTCCTTGGAATTATGGGCGGAGAAAAACCAAACCATAAATACATTCCGTGTGATGAAGAAGGTTTGTTACTAGTAGCTCGTGCTACTTGTTAAATTGTGAGACCATCTCATCTAAAAAGCTTAAACCGTTAAAGAGCATACGCTTTTAATTATTTAATCATATCTTCAAATGAGCTGACCACAAGATTATAATCGATAAATCAGTCTAACATCTGAATCTGACGGACATGTTACAGTTCTCCTTTGAAGTAGGCATTCTTGCTATATTTGGTCAGCTGGATGCTAAGTACAAAGAGGAGCTCAACAAAAACTATTCCATAGTAGAAAAGGGCTATAACTCTTTCCCTACTAACTTACCCGGAACTGCTTATTACAAAGCTATGGTGGTAAGTGAAGCTTCTCTTATTCCTTCCCTATGAACTTACTGGGAATAACTTGTTTATTCCATAGCTTTATGCTGAAATTTTCTGTTATTGACAAAGGCAAGGAGGAAGCTTAATCAGATTCTTAGTGAGATAATCAGTGAAAGGAAGGAGAAAAAAACGGTAGAGAAAAATCTCTTGTGTCATCTATTGAATTTCAAAGATGAGAAAGGGGAGAATTTAACAGAAGATCAAATTGCTGACAATGTCATCGGAGTACTCTTTGCCGCCCAGGACACAACAGCTAGTGCTTTAACATGGATTCTTAAGTACCTCTCTGATGACCAGAAACTTTTAGAAACTGTTAAGGTATTGTCTCCAGATTCCTTTTGGTTCCTACCTAGTGTTTTTGCTTTCTATTGATTAATTAAATAAACACAGTGAAAAGGAATTACACACTATTGAATCACCCGAAAAGATAACTACAGGTAATCAATTAGTTAGCCTACTACAGTAAGCTAAAACGTACCTTAGTGTAAAAACAAATTTACAGTATCAGTGTACATATGGAAAATCACTTTCTGTTTCCTATCTCCATTAGCACTTCTAGCATGTTCTATTGCGAGTACGGCTCCCAGGTTTAAGAAAAAAATCCTTTCTAGTGCAGGCAGAACAAAGAACAATGTACGAATCAAATGGAGGAAAGAAGCAGTTGACATGGGCTCAAACAAGAAATATGTCACTAACTTACAGGGTAATCTTTTCTGCTTAGAATTAGTTATATTATACTCACAGCTTCAGGAAACGAAAATTTCCTCTCACAGCTAGAAGAACTTCAATTGCAGGTCATTTTAGAGAGCTTAAGGATGTCTAGCATTATATCTTTCACCTTTAGAGAAGCCGTGGTTGATGTAGAATATGATGGTAAGTCATTAGTTATCAAATGTAAGTTCAACTATGGATAAATAAGTACAAAAGGACACACATATATAAACTCATTCCTCCTGTAGGAATGTTCTGATTATCTATTTTACGCAGATGACTACTTTGTACTCGATACTAGTATGTGTGACGATTAGTATAGATACTTAATAGTATTTTTTTTTTAACTAATCATTCAGTCATTTTATATGAGGCTTTGACTGGACACGAAAATGTATATAACATACCAAAAGTACAGTGGTTTTAAAGATATGGTGTTATTCCTATAGTCGTATTTCATCAAGGGTACCATGAGGAATGTTCAATAGTTTTGAAATAGAGAACAATGCCAATCAAAATCACATGTCAGACTCATTGGACACAAGTACATCAAGACAAATTGAGAAATGCATGTATTGAAAAAACTTCATTTTGTGTCTCACACAGCTAACACTAATTATGTGGGGCTTCTTTTTGTCCCACAAGTTGGTGAACCCAAATCCATTACACTTCTGGGTCCACCGACTTGTAAAATAAAAAGAAGCCTCACATAACTAGTGTTAGTTGTGTGAAGGTTGGTTGAAGCACAGAAATGAAGTTTTCATATGTATCATTATTAATTATACCTTCAATCCTTCTGTAAGGTATTACTCACTTAACATGAACAGTAAAGATATCTTTAATGCAGGTTACTTGATTCCAAAAGGTTGGAAGGTCATGCCACTATTTAGAAACATTCATCACAATTCAGAATTTTTTGCCGACCCTCAAAATTTTGATGCTTCCAGATTTGAGGTATGTGGTGATGTAGTACTAACAAAGTGCTTTTCAATTCTCCACCTGTCTAGAATGTTAAAATATGAAAATTTGGTTAACTCCAAAAAAAAAAGAAAAATTATGTGGTGGATGATGGATGCAGGTTGCTCCCAAACCCAATACCTACATGCCATTTGGCAACGGTGCCCATGCTTGTCCTGGAAATGAACTCGCCAAACTGGAGATGCTGATTTTGATTCATCATTTGGTTACCAAATTTAGGTTCGACAATGACATCATATTTGCTTCTAGATTCATAACTGTATATTATTTTAAGTCCACGATTTTTAACTACTTAACTAATCCATTGTATATACTAATATTTAACAACAATAATAACATAGAAAAACTGCAACAACAGCAGATCCAAAAGTTTAAGCCAACAGGTGGGGAATACCAAAGCATCAGGACTTGTCTATAATAATGGGTACAGACTTCTCTTATATATTCTTTTTAAAAATATGTAAACAAGCAGATGTCATGTGCTCGTGTTCAAGTGTTGAAGAAATACATCCACTCAACTCCCAACCACATAATCCTCACAAAAATCTAGTAAAAGTAAAAGGATGTGTTCAAAGAAATTTCTTCTCAGTTCCAGCTTCACTTGTGTTTATGTCATGCCAAGAGATTTTTTGAAATTTCAATTGTACCTACTTGTTAGATATATCAGTGCTCTAACTTCATTAGAAATTTATACTCATACATTAATTATTGCAGGTGGGAAGTCGAAGTTTCTAAAGGAGGAGTACAATATAGCCCATTCCCAATACCTCAGCGTGGACTCCCATCTAGGTTCTGGAAGGAAACAAGAAGCCAAAGAGACCCCTAGAAAACAAGATGCCACCTGATAAAAACTAATATAGTAGCAACAGAAAAGGAAAAAACAGAAGATACCTCTGAACTTAGCTTACTGTTTCTGGTGAAACTCATCCGAGCAACTTTTTTGTTCCGTTCGATGAAATTGTACTATAAAATTATTAGTCCGTAAAGTCAATCACATTTTCTAACAAAAACAGCAATGTCTTTTCTGGCTAAATTGTGACATAATGTATTCCAAGATTATTACTAGCTCTGTACTATAACAACAGTCAATAGTTATGCCTCAATCTCAAATATACTGCGGTTAGTTATCTAAATTCTCACTTACCATGTTTCTCCATTTAAAAATTCATCTCAGAAAACATTATACAAAATAAAATTAAAAAAAGTAGTAGAAGTTCTCTATATTTTATATTGGCATAAAAGTCTCTGAGAGAGCTAAAGACTTATAGAAGGTGTACGACCCCAGTAAATGTACTAACATGACGAAAACATAGTTTCAGTAAAGTGGTTACGCCTACATAGATTCATTTTTCTTCCACCGTGCTCTAGCTTAAGCTAAGTTTGCATGGATTCCTAGCTTTCTATATTCCAATTTGGTGAAAGAATAAAGATATGACTCATATAAGTTGGAAAAGCAGCACCATAGTGGAATATTACCGGTCAAAAGAAATGATGCTCAATGGAACATTTCTGTGTGCATGGCATTTGAAGAACATATATTACTTCACGTGGGAGTCAGCATCACTGGGCCTAAGAAGATCCAAGTGTCCCAGATGCTTGAGTGGCTGCAAAAAGGAAATGGCTTGATCTTATGGGAAATTCCCATAGTGGAAACTAGCACTTATGGAATAGGATGAAGGGTCCCATTAGACATGTCACTACAAAAATAGCCATCATGTGTATAGTGATCCTGAAGCTATAATGGTCTGTAGGCTACACTCATAAGATTTTTCTGGACTTGATGGAAACAAGTGCTATGGGGAAGTAGCAAAATGGAGGTCATATAGACATTAGGGCAAAGAACTACCTTGTTTTCTAGCCCACGCACTCTTAGTCTGGAATATTCCAACAGGAATGAACCTCAATAAAAGATCTGGATGGTTGTGACCTGTATATACATACCAAAATTACCTAATATAAACACAAGGTCACACCAAATCAACAGTACCATAATAGCCATAAATAAATTAAAAGAAATAGAATGCAGAGGCATCATAAGCATTACATGAATAGAATATGGAATACATCACAGCATGTGAAAACAACATGAAAATTACCAAGAATTTTGAATGTTAAGGGTTTTCTCTTAACCTCAGAAATTTTCAGGGCATGACTCTAATTTCAGCATATGTTTGTATGAACCTATGAATAACAAATTGCATATCTGAAGTAAGTTAAGTTCTTCATATATGATTAAGTTTTAGCTTGGGAAGAGTGAATTTCAAAGATAGAACTTCAGGCTCGATTAATCACCTCGATACTCTAAGGACAGGAAAAAAAGCTTGTCAATGTAACCACAAGCAATATATGGACTACGATTTTTATTTTTTTTGCAGCAGGAATGTAACTCAGAAAGCTGACCAAGATTGTGCACGCGTAACTGCAACCATGATGCTGGATTTATTTTATTCTCTGTTTTGTAATGCTAGGGTGAAGGCATATATATCAACATAGCATAACCTTCAAGAAATCAAACTAGTGCCCTCTTTTCTGCATTAAGATTTTCGTCTTAGCTAGTTAAGGTTAGCAGAATCTGAGAAGCACTTTCAGGAGTTGCTCTCCTACAAGCAAGAGATGCTTGATAATTGAGATCCTCCATGAAGGAAATATGACCTAACATTACACTATTACTTCTGAGAAGTAGGAAGTGAATTGCATTCCAGTTACGGGTATCATAGAAGCTGCAGATACATTTTAACACATTCTGATATTGGCTATATGGAACATTAGTACATTACCCACCTTAGAGCATTACAGAATTTCTTATGACGCCTGAAAGCCAAGGGCATTCAACGAAAGGCTTCCCATGAAGATACAGATCGATTGAAGTTAAAACATCCTGAAATTTACTCGTACAAATCTCCCCTCAATATCTATGTAGCAACTGAAAAATTAACCAGGCATTCTAAACCAAGTTCACATATCTGTTTTGGCATCAAACACTTCCAAGAGAGAAGCACCTAAAGGTAAATTGCAAGCTAAGGGCATCATATTAAAGCCACTAAGCAAAAATCCTTCCTCCAGTCCTATCTCAAAAAAAAAAGAGATGCCATATCCCATGAAGACAAGAAAACGCCTAGATTAAACTTAAAGACTTGTCATTCACTAGAACAGGCGTAATAAAATAAGTACAACTCTGTTCGTTCGTCGTTCGTCATTTATCAATAACAAGTACATGAATACATATTCTACTATGTAGTATATAAAAAACAGTGTGTATCCAGACACACAATTTACACAATTTTATGTGATCACTCATTATAAACATAAAAATTCTTCGAAGGAACGTGTATTCATGCTTTTCAGATCATTATCAAGTATATACGTACCTGCACTTATACAAAACAGGACAGGACGTTAACAATCAGAATTTCAGAACTACCTCATTCCATTTATTTTTCCTCTAAACTTCCTATCAATTTACATTATACTACTCCGCGTTTCTATAACCTACTTAACTGATCTCCTCTACAGCTAACCATAATTTATCGCATCACCTAGTAGAATTACACAAATTACTCTAAAATTAAGCGGCGTTGATAAATTAATCCGTCGCTGAACAAAAGCCTGAGTCAAATATAGCATGCAAATACAGGAACGTCCGTACTGCTCGACTTAAAGGTAAAATTCGACAAAACATGAAAGAATTTTGTACATCAAGAGACGTTATACATTGCTGAGACCAAAATAGATGGTCGGAATATGTTACCGAGTAGAAACTAGGGTAGACCTGTCGCCGGTGAAGTGAATCCTATCGATCGAGTGGGTCGATCTTGTAGGTGCCCTAATTCCCAATTTCCCATAGAAGAATATGAGAACGTGTTTTATTAAATTTTGGAGGGAATACAAACTGAACGCGCAATGCAATTTATACTTTTCTTTTTTTACGCGTTTGGGAGCCCACACTAGAATGAGGCCTCATTTGTTTCCAATTTTCCATTAAGATTGAGGTAATATATGAATATTAAGATTTTCATGAAGATTTGATTGTTTTGATCTCAATATATATGTGAATATTAAGATATAGTTTTTAAATTTAAATACTAAATAATTAATGTTATTTATTTTTAATATTTGAATGTAAAAGTGAAATTGAACATTATATTAATAAAATATTATAAAATTTTCATTTTAACAAAATATATCACTTTTGATTAAAAAAAAAGATTTTAATAATCATGATTTGGAGTACTATTTTTTTATTCAAAAATCTTGATAAACAACAATACACCGGTGTTCTTGACACACATCAATACAAGAAATTATTAGAATAATATAAAAAAGGAAAAATACTCATATATGCCGTTGAACTTTCAGAAAAGACTCATTTATGCCATCAGTTAAAAGTTTGACTCATTTATGTCATTACCGTTAAAGAAAATGCTCATTCATGCCATTATTTTTTAACGGTGGTTTTGCACAACCATTTTTACACGTGGCTAATTATAATTCGGTCACGTCATTAATTTTTTAAATAAAAATAATAATTTTTATTTAGATTTTTGATTTTTTTATCAAAAAAATTGATGACGTGGTCAATTATAATTTATCCACGTCATTAATTTATTTAATTAAGAAAATAAAAAAGAATTAATCAATTTTTTTTCAGAATTATGATTTTTTTATTAAAAAAAGACGTGGCCGAATTATAATTGACCACGTGTCAAAAATGATTTTGCAAAATCACCGTTAAAAATAATGGCATGGATGAGCCTTTTGTTTAACGGTAATGGCATAAATGAGCCAAACTTTTAACTGATGGCATAAATGAGCCTTTTCTGAAAGTTCGATTGCATATTTGAGCCTTTTCCCTATAAAAAAATACTTGAAAGGATTTATGAAAACTTACCAGTTGGAAAAATAGTGTTTGATTGAGAAAAAGTGAGAAATAAAGTTTTTAGTTATGAGATTTGTTATTTGACAACTTATCAAATGAGTTTGACTGTTGTTAAAACTCCTACAGATTTGATTCGTTCAACCTTTTTCAGACCCATCAAGAGTTTTTTTTTTTAATAAATAAAACAAATGAACTTAATGGGATGAATCTGAATTATTTGACTTAAAAACAAACGTACTAATAGGATGAATTTGAATGAATAAAATTCAAACCTCCATTAAGTGTAAACAAATGAGGCCCGAGTCTCGTACGCGTGATTCGAATGTTACATATTAAAAAAAAAAATGCTAAAACAAATTTTAAATATTTATATGACAATCAACTATTTTATTAGATATAAATATAATTAAAATTTAAATTATAAAGAAATTACGTTCTTTTAAAAAGAATTAAAAAATTCAAGTAAGTAAAAGAGATGGAATAATATTTGTATTTTGAATCAAGAGTCATGTGACTTTGTTTAATTGATTGGTTTGTCACGTGAGCGCATGTGAACTACAAGCATTTTACTTTGCAGATTTTTTTTTGAATAAATGAATGTAAATAATATGATTAGATCATTAAATAAGTTTGGTATTGCTTCTCTTAATTAGAAATTTTGATTTTGAGATTTTAATATAAAAGAAATTGTAGAAAATACTTTTCCCAAATATGTACACACTGCAATTCAAAATAGATAAATTTCAATGCAATCACAAAGAAATCAGAATAAACAAACACTATTTAAATATAAATCCAATATTCAAGTGGAAAAAAAAATCTACTTAAATGGAATATTCGGATAAATATAGCGATGCCGTCAATGTGTACTTTTTAAAAGTGTTATTATACATAATTTACTTCTGCTTTTGAAATTTTTGCCAAATTAATCATATAAATATCGTACAAAGCTCGATCTTAATTCGATATTAAATAACTAAATTATATCGTTAAAATAAAAAACAAGACACAAATTCAAAAGAATCCAAAATTCTTCATCGGATCTACTAGTATCAAGTTGATACTATATATTTCTGTTTTATCACTAAAATTATATACCTACATTCTTTTTCTACTCTCTATTCGATATTAGTTATTTCATATTCTACATATTTGTTAACAAATTATTAAAAACTATCGTTAAAATTACTAATTTATCATTTTAACTCTTTTTAATGAAGATACACTCCATTTAAGATAATAAAGTATTGATTTTGAGGGGTTTCCAGAAGAGTATATATAATACAGTACACTTAATTAACATTGATATCACCTGCAATGTATCATTAAAGCTTCAAAGCAAATATGGTCACCTACCAAGGTAATGAATATTATATTATATTATTTAAACGAGATCGTTGGTAGAAGTTCATAGTTTAATCGTAATTCCTTTTTTTTACCATATTAATTCCACATGTCGTGTACTAATTTTTCCATCTATTTTCTTTTTATATAAATATATAAAGTACAGACATCCTCCTATAAAGGAAGAAAAATAAAAGTAGAGATGTGCAAGTTTGTGTGTTTATAAGGAGAAATCCACCAGATTATGAGTGAGCTGGAAGTTAAGCAAGCTAGCTTAAGGTTTAAGGTATCTACTCCCTACTCTCTACTGGTGTGATGGTGTGACTTTTTTAATTAATTTTTTCTTTACAAAAAAAGTTTCCTAACTTAAAATAATTTAATTATATTTTTCAATTTTATTTTTTTATGATTAATCATAAGTTTTTATAATTATATAAATGTCTTATTATATCTCGTTATCCATACAAATAGTGTGTGTTTACGTAGTACACTTAATTTCATAAATAACGACATATTTAATGTAATATATAAAATGATAAGCATGAAGTTAAGTAGATTTTTATCGAGAAACTGTTTTCGATACGCTTGATATCTCGCACAAAACGTGTGTGTTGGGAGAGGGGGTTATTCTGTTATTTTGTGTTGGGAAAAGGGTTTGATATACCCCTCAACATTGTCATATATAGTGGATATACCTCTTGCTATATGATAGTGACTCATATATACCCCTACTTATAAACAATGACTCACATATACCAGTTTTTCCTAACGGAAATGAAAAAAAATAATTTTAATCTAAATTTTTATTATTTTTTCTAAAAAATATAATCTCATACGAGCAAATTTAATCCTCGTCAAACATATTTTTTTGACATTTTTTTAGTTTCAATGACTAATTTAGAATTATTATTTTGATAATCAATTTTTTTTTATGTTTCACTAATATTCTTGTAAAACTTATTGTAGATGACCAATTCTTTTTATTCGAATACAAAAATCAAATTACAATATAGACAAAAAAAAATAGTTTAATTTTTTTCTCTTTAAACTAATGAATAAAAGAAAAATAAAATAAGAAACTCAAATAATTATAATAAAAGAAGTCAAAAAATAATTTATGTATTGAAAAAAATTAAAATATACCTTGAACTTTGATAGAAGAATCATATATACCCCTAAATAATTTTTTTAAAAAATTAAAAGTAAAAAATATAAATTTAAATTTTAACTTTCGTTAAATAAAGGGTATATATGAGCTCATTTTATAACGACAGGGTTATATGTGAGCCGTTTGTAATGACATATATGAGCTATTTTCATAACGAAGGATAAATTAATTTTAAATGACAAAGTTAAGAGATATATCAGACCCTTTTCTCTTTCGTGTTTATTCAAACTTTGCACATCAATCAACCTGGATATATTAGTGTTTCGCTACTACATATATAAGCTCTTTTTGTTCCAAGAAAAAAAAAATGCATTTTTTATTTGAAGATATTTATGGGTTAAAATTAAGTAGTTAAGTCGTAGTGGTCCTAACTCCTATCTATCAAGTTGTAGTTCCAGCAACTACAGTAATAAGTTTGACAAAAGACATTGAAGAATTATTTATCATGGAAAATCTTATCTAAAAAGTTAAACAGTTAAAATAATATATTTTTAATATTAAAAGATATTTTTAATATACCTCCTTGCATACAATTTTATTTTTTCAGATATGTAAAAAAATTAATAATAATTAAAATTTAGTTAAGGACCTTTGTCTGCAACAATACATAAAGATTTGAAAATAAAAAGACTATGTTCATACATTTTCCTCTTATAGTTGGAACTTGGAAGTTAAGCAAAATAATTTAAAATCTAATTGAATTGACCTAATTTAAATGTTTTGAAGTAATAATAATTTTTAAGTGCTTTCTTATTTTTTATTAAAAAATTAAATAGAGAATTTGATAGGTACACGTGATTCAAAGTGTGATTTACTGTAAAAGATAATGACATGAATATCATGACCTCTTGACAAATCATGTAACAACTTCAAGAAATAGGGAGTAGGTAAGAATAATAAAGATACATGGAGTAGCAATTTGATTTGAATATTATTTTTCTATATTTTTTCTATATCTTTTTATTCATTCAGCTAGAATTAATTATTGTTATTTAATTATTTTATAAATAGTATATTGTTAATTTACATGATTAGTATTCTACTTAATTTAACGATTACTTATAAATAAAAATAAAATCCAATAAAAAGTAAAGGTACTCGGAGATATTGTTATACATTGATGCTAAAAATATAAAGATAAAATTAATTTATGTATATATTAATAATGCATAAATTAGTTATAAATATATACACAAATTATTTAAATTTTATAGATAATAAATTTATTATTAAATAATACATGAATAATTTACCTTAAACGTCGAGATATTTAAATATTATCAATAACACTAACAACCATTAATGAGAAATACACTAAACCACACCCGGCATTCACAAGATCTCCACCATTGCCCCTTCTTATTCTGCTTTTTTTCCCTTCTTTTACACACACAAAACAACATTTTCTCGTTTCCCTCTGTTTCGTTACTATTTATCAATTTTGATTCTCTCGAGCGCCAGCCTCACCCCCTTTCCGCTCCGGTAGTCCGACCCCTTCTCAATCGGATTTGGCACTGCGGTGGGCACAAGGGCAAATTATTGTTCAAACTATTGATTGAATTTAGATGTGGATTCATTACGTTCCGCTATTTTGGTTGATATTTCGAAATTGAGGTTTCTGATTATCTGTATAATGGAGTCGATTTGGGCGAACAATGGTGCCCCTGCAGTTTCTCATTTGTTCTATGCCATTTTCTTCGCTTTTGGTTTCGTCATCGTCAGATTGTTCCTTGACAGATTCATCTTTCGGGTAAGCTTTCTTGTTTCTTTTTCTTGAAAATTTCAGGGGTTGATAACTGATATTTTAATTGTTATCCTTGTTTTATTACATTTGAGTATTGTATACTCAATCTTGGTTTGACTCGTGTAATTAGTGGATTGCGTAAAAAGAAGCAGGGTGAGATGGACGTCACATTCAACCAAGAAAAACGACAACCTTCTTATAGAAAACGAGCCCAATAATTATAGATCCAATCTTGATGGAAAATTTCTCGGCTTAACTAAATCCGATTTATTACTTTTCTTGATTCTGAGGTTCTGGAGCAATGTGTATGAGCCAACTGTTTAATAGCCAATGATATAGCCCTTCTTAAAGAATGGTGATGTAAGTGAATTTATTTCAATGAAGTTTAAACGGCTGAACTGAATTGGGGTTTCTTCAATTATAGTTCTTGAACTTTTAACCTTTGTCACCATTAAGTAATTGAATCCACCCAGACTTTATTAGAATTTGAGCTGTTTGACTTCTTTAGTTGTCTGCCACAACAACACTTTCAAGCTTTTATGAAGTACTTCAGACTAAGGTGATTTTCGTAACTATTGAAATTGATGTGCAACTCCTGTACAGATGTTACCGTCCTATCAGATCTTAAATGGTAATTTGGTGCGATGACTTGTGACCTTAGATTTGAAATTTGTTAAGTATTTCTTTGTGCATCCTTGTTTTGGCGCTTGTCAGCAGATAGATGTTAGTTGTATTGAGCTGTGATTTGGGTTTGGCATTCTTAGAACTGATACTTGAATCATGGAGGAACATTTTCGTGCATATATAGCACTATGTACACCATCGTGTAGTTCCAGTAAAAATCTAGAGTTTTCTGCAGATTGCCATAGATTAATATGTTTTAAGTGAGATGTAAACTATGTTTGCTTCTCTTCTATTTATCAACTGTACTTCTTGAAGTAACATTCATGTCACTGGAGATCCGGAAACTGTTTTAAGTTTCTCATTAGATGTGAACATGCAATTTTGGAATCTTTAATTCAAGTTAGTCCTAATTTGTTTATTTTAATTTTCTAAATTCCTGTTCACTGACATATTTATTCATCACATTTCCCTGGCAATTGATATTCCACTTTTCCAATATATTTTTAACTAGTTCCACCATCGTTAGGCTAGAACTTATGGGCAATGAGTCGCATGCCTTGGCACCGGTACTTTTTCTTACAGTTATGATGGTACCCAATGGGCCCACATTACCCGATCTATACATGGTGTACATGTCTTAAGTGGAGAAGACAAACACATCTTTGACTTAATTACAAGAACATTATAAGATGTAATTTGCACAACTAACTCAACCCTTTATAAGACTAGCAAGAAGAATTTAAGACTAAAATGTTGTAAAACATTCAAATGCCTGTGTCAACAACTCCACTAACATCCAGTCCAGCTTGCCAATTCGTAGTTTAATTGCTTATCGGTTACAATTTTAAGGGGAAAGTTGAGCTACTGAGTGAGGTATAACTATTAACTGATGCTTCATATCTTAGTCAACTTTAGTTATTAAATATTATCAGCCATGTCTTAATATCAGCTTTAGTTTCTTCATGAGGGTTAGTTCTTTTGACATATTACTTGGTGAGTTACTTTTAACATTTAATAGTTAAATAACCGAGTTTTATTTATAGTCAGTCATAAAATTTCCGATGTTAAGTCCTAAAAATTGATGAAAATTTAAATGTAAGATTGCATATTTCAGCACCCCTGCAAAATATCTGCATGCACCTGGCTCCCCCTCCATTTTGTGTATCATAACCTTCAGTCCTTTACTACCTTGGCAGACTAAGACCAGCATGTATCCCTCTCCAGGGTTTATTGATGGAATTATGCCGATTCACTTGCACTGACCAATGAATTTTCTGTTTGCAACAATTAATGAATATAAGTTAAATATTGCATATGATATTGAAGAATACGATGAATACAGATACTCTGATGTATTAATTGCATAATGAATCATCATCATGCAATGTATTGAACTCTTTTGTGCTACCTTTGCTTGGAAATATGGTTCTTGACTGCTTTCTCCCTTCAGGGCCTCCCCCCCCCCACCACCACTATTTGTTCTGTGCAATTATGAGTGGTAACTTTTAGCTGAATATTTGTAATGTATTTGTCAAGTGGAGTGTACTCTGTTAGGATCGGCTTGTTCCTGTATATCAATTAAGCATATTTCTTCTATCACCAGTTTCATGATTTACATGTTTTATGCAACATGAATTAGTTCCTTTAAACGGTAATAATATTAACTTTTGCCCTCATTAAGCAAACAGTAAATTTAACTGTTTGAAAGTAGTCATTGTGAAGAGCTACTATTCAGTTAGTACTTACCTGATGTTGAAGAATTCAGATGATAGAAAATTAGGGAAATTTTTTGAAAGTTGAACTGAATTTTCCCCGATACTTTTACATGGACTGGCTGCTATGTGACAGATTTGGTTAAATGACTTAAGTCTTTTACTTTACTCCATCTTTCTGACATATCTCTGTTCCTTGTTCACCTTGTTTCCAGAGGCTAGCCGTTTTGTTGCTGCGCCTGGGAACAACCCATCTCAGGAACGATGAGGCTACGAGAGGAAAAATTGTTAAATGCTCTGAATCCATGTGGAAATTTGCTTATTATGCAACTATTGAGTTTTGTGTCCTAAAAGTTGCTTATCATGAGCCATGGTTCCTAGATGTGAAGGGATATTTCAGTGGCTGGCCAAATCAAGAACTAACGTGAGTATCACATCCTGATTTTTCTACGACCTAGTATTTGACACATGACAGTCAACATGTAATATCTGTATAAAACTAGAATTGGGTGGTTACTTTAAATAATTGGATAAGCAAGTAAGAACAATTACTTGTATTATTTGAGGGAACAACAAAATTTCTAGCTATATGTGGTTTAATTCAAAATAGTATAGTTAGTGCAAATCTGTTGCCAAGTTCATAAGTTGGGATTAAACCAGCTGAAGTGTATGTTTTACTTCTTACTCCGTATTAAGTTCTCACCATTGAGCCTCACATTGGAAGCTTCATTTCTCAAGTTCTGCAGTATCTTCTTGTCTCCTATTTTAAGTGTATTGCATTTTATGAGGGTTTCGGAAAAAGAAAAAAATGTCTTATTTTGCCATCCTACTGTCACTTTGTCAGTATCTTTTTTCAAGGTTGATGAATTTCATATAAGCATCTTTGATATTCTCGTCCGGCAACTAAATCATGTCGTAATTATTTGATTCATGGAGTATCCATTCAAAAACACTTCTCGTGCATGGTTTATGTCGTATTGCTTAATTTTTACCAATATGTATCTTGTCTAGTACTTGTTAGGTTCTATTTTCAAGCATTCAAGGGCTACCTGTGTTACTTAATTGTTACCAGTATGTATCTTTTCTAACAGTCAAGAGGTTCTATCGGCAAGCATTCAGGGGGTTCTATGCTTTTTAGGAGTGGGTTTTGCCTTTGAGAGATTTATATATCTAGAAAATATAGAGAACTTCTAGCAGTTTCGAAAAAATATATAAAGAACTTCTAATACTTTTTATTTCTATTTACATAATGTTCTTATGAGATGAGTTTTAATGGAGTAACACGGTCAATGAGGATTCATATTGTTGACCCCATCTTGTTTGAGACTTAGACCAAGACCGTCAAGTCACCAAGCAAAGAGAGTCATCTCTACTCCTTAAAGAACATAAATAATTTCCAGAAGGAGCAATAAATTTTCTTAGGAAAGACCCTCTAACACCTTATTTTGGGGTAAGTGTGACAGATCCTCCTCCTCCATTTCTTCTTCTTCTTAACTCATTGCTGCTTCTGTCATGAACTATTTCCACTCCTTTCATTTCATTTCCCCATGCTACACCTATAGTATCATTTTTCTTTACCTTGTGCCACCAGAACGTGCATCATCACCTGAGAAAATAGCACTGGATTGCCTGAAGGATGTGTGGTCTGTCTCTTGATAGCTCCTTGTATCTTTCTTTCTTCTATCAGAATGCCTTTCTGATGCCAATTTTGTCAGAAACTTCGTGAAAGTCTTATTGCCTAAGCAGTTGTGTCTATTTGCTCATACTTTGCAGTAAACATGCTCTTGGCTGAGGGGAACTCACCAAACACTACTTCTAGTAAAAATATCATCACCATTTCTGTTGAACAATTTTTATGAAAATGCCAACAAAAAATAGGGCTTCTTAAGACACTAGAATATTGATTAGGCAAGACTCTTCTTTTCTGATATAACATGCATACCTTTGTTGCAGTCATTTGAATGCACTAAATTTTTTATAGGGTGAACACAAGTCCTAGTAGAAATGTAAATCTAGCTTTTGCTTTCATTTATCATCAGAACTATTAGCAACATTTATTGCACTTCATACTTGTTTCACAAAAAAAGGATGAAATGTTACTGGCAACTTTAATTTTTGTAGGCCTCTTAACAAAAGGTTCACATAGGGGTCTGATAAAATCTAACATCCTTTGTTCATTGCTCATTTTAGGGCTGGAATTAAGCTTATCTATATGTGCCAATGTGGGTTCTACCTCTATTCTATTGCTGCCCTTGTTGTTTGGGAAACGCGACGGAAAGACTTTGCTGTTATGATGTCTCATCACATAGTTACAGTCTTTCTGATTTCATCCTCATATATTTTAAGGTAAGGTGTACTCCGCCAGTGGTTTACCTTCAAGTCTTTTTTTTTTTGCTTGAATACCCTATCTCGACATGTAAACAGGGACATGATTTATGTACGATGTGAGCAACACTTTTATGGTTCTATGCGGGGTGCAATAAAAGTCAAATGTTCATATTCATTCAACCACAAAACATATATATTCTTTGGCATATTTTTAGAGATAACTTTTCCTTTTATTTTCATTTGATGGTGGGGGGAGGAAGGGACGCTAGGTCGAAGTAGATTTTAAACTTTGAAAGACCTGGTTTGAGATGTAGAAGAGGTTAAAGAAAAGTACAAGGGAAGTGGAGAATTGAACATTTATTGCCCAAGGAAGACCAGTTTGATGCTGGTAATGGTGATAATATTAATGTGCATATCCATATAAAAAAACATATGCTATTATCAATCTTAATTGGATTCAGATCATGTAATGTGTATAAGGAATAGAGCACCCAAGGGTGTGGCCTAGTGGTTAATGAAGCTGATTGATTTCTTCCTATGTCTTATCCTTTGTGGATAGAGTTACTTGGTACCTGTTGCTAGTGGTGGGAGGTGGCAGGTATCCCGTGGAATTAGTCGAGGTGCGCAAAATCTGTCCCCGGACACAAGTTCTTAAAAAAATGTGTTTTAAAAATAGAGGAAGTGTATTTTCATGTTTTTTTTGTTAATTGATGTGATGTTTTGCTACCTTTGAGAACTGAAATAGAACAGATATGGCCAATGCATTGAGATGCTTTAATTCAATGTCATACATTTTCTACCTTTTCTTTTGGCTAAGATTTTCGTGAAATGAGGGTACTCACTGATCCCTTTCTTCTATATTTTGATCCTTTATCACTTTATTGTAGTAGGAATCATTTATACCTAAGAGGACAAATTTGACCTAGCCAGTCGCATCCTTCTTATCCTGCACAAGGATGCTAATATGTCGTCTATAACAACAGCATACCTAGTGAAATCCCACTAAGTGGGGATGCTAATATGCCATCTTAATGATAAGATAATGAAATGGTTGCTACTACTAATAAAAAGATAGTTAAATGATTGCCACAGCTTTCCGAGTTGGTCTAGTTTGTAACTCAGTTTTGCAGATACAATTTTTAGTATTTTTGCCTCAATGGTTGATTAAAAGGTTAATGTTCTCCTATTTACCTAAAAAAAGAGTTCCCAAATTCATGTTGAAGTTGTGCGTGGAATTGGTAATGGTTATTCCTGAGGGTCCATTTTGAATTCATCTAACACATTCAAAGAAATTGAATTCATATGTTGAATTCAAGATAACTGGATAACAGATTTAGAATACTTGCTTTTGTAATGGACCTTGCCATGCCTGCCTTATTTCCCTCTTCCGAATTATAATTTTGCTGATCCTTAACATCATAACATCTCTTGTGTCTCTCTATGGGTAATGATTTCCCTTGAATCTTTTTAAGTCATTTATTCAAGTTCGTTGGCATTAAATGAAAGACTCTTTTATGTTATGATCCCTGCAGTTGAGCTATTCTTCCTAGTTGAAAAACTTGCTATTCTGGAAAAGGCTGTTTTCTTGTGAGGAAGAATGTGTGTGTTGGAGGAGTATGGCGCAGAGTATTTTCTTTCCTAATATTGAATATTAAGACATTATTAAATATAGGTGTCCTCTCTTACTAGTTGGGACTAACAAGACACAAACTCATCTAAAGGTTCATCATTCCATAGCTGCAGTACATTAATGACGACCTGTTGTATGCATCCAATACATCCACTTGATTCAATGGCAGATCTTATATGTCAAAAACTTTGTCAGAGTTCTATGTATTTTGGATGAAGTCTCTAACCCAGTGTAATTTCGCTTACACTCGAGGAAACAAATTAGCAAATGCAAAATTCCAAATGCTGCCTGGATATTAGAAGAATGGAGTGCTTTTATCTGTTTCAGTTTCTGTATTAATTTTGATGTGTTTTGACATATGTAGCTTCTTTCGGATTGGGATAGTTATTCTTGCACTACATGATGGAAGTGATGTCTTTCTTGAGGCTGCCAAAGTTTTTAAATATTCAGAGAAGGAGCTTGGAGCTAGTGTACTATTTGGTTGTTTTGCCGTCTCCTGGTTTCCACTGAGGCTGGTTTTCTTCCCATTTTGGGTCATAAGATCCTCAAGGTCGGGACTTGACAGATTATTGTACTCATATGATATTGTTCCCCTTTTCTGGTTTCTCCTAATAGTTCGATGTTTTTCATTTCCCAGCTATTATCTGTGTGAGGTTTTGAAGTTGTCAGAGGCATATGATACAATGATATACTACTTCTTTAACACAATGCTCTTGACCCTGCTTGTGTTCCACATTTATTGGTGGATTCTCATATATTCAATGATCATGAAACAATTGAGAAATAGAGGGCAAGTTGGGGAAGACATAAGATCTGGTAAGCATCTTATTGTTATTTTGAATTTACAGGTACACTATGGTAAGTTTGTGCTGATATAAAGGTCACCAAATCAGCTATAACCTCATGGTGCACCATAGAGAAACTTTAGTAGTTAAACTGTCTGTCTCAGGTTTATCAAACTAGTATTTTTTAAAGAAAATTTCATCCAAAAGAATTCCTTCCAACATTTTTTTTTGGCTTCATATTCAACTTTTATGGTTTGAATTCTCTTTCCCAACTTTTTTGAGGTGTCAGTATCCTCTTTGAACTGTTTGCCTTGTTTTTTCCTCTTTCTGAATACAGATTCGGAAGATGACGACTAATTTCATTGAAGATGATGACTAATTTGATTGAAGGCTACACTCAGATTCTCCAGCGGAGCAGAAATCGTGGTTGTAGGATTGCCTCTGCATATGATGATCCTTTTCCCCCAATAGACTTAGCTTGACTTCTTCTACGCTTTTATAATCAAATATACAATTTTTTGGGTTTGATCATTTTATAGTAATAGATCTTGATAGCATTAGATGTGGGGACATTTATCAGTTTAACTTGTCATTACATTTTTGGTGTACAAAATAATAGGCATCTCCTTGTATAATTGTTCCCATATTTAAAATCATTTAAGCAAACCATCTTCACTTGGTCTACATCTGTCATTACATATTTGGTCCAAAATAATTAGCTAAATATACACGATTTTGTGTTAAAACTGTATATTTATTGTTTAGTAATAATACGTTTATGAAAAAAATATATATACTAGTATATTTTGTGAGAAAAATGTATCATTTTGTTAGGCAGCTACATTATAGTTTTCCAAAATAATTTGCTGAGTCTGGCAATAGAAATTACAGTCGGTAGATTGTCGAAAAGAATTGACTGTACTAGCAATGGTAGAATACTTTTCACATTTGATCAAACACTGAAAGAAAAGCACTTACACGTTTGTTTGGATGATTGGTACGTGTTGTGTCATAATATATTATATTGTGTTATATTATTTTAGTAAATACGTTTGATAGATTGTCATTATATTGTCTCTCGTCGTTACATAGTGTTACACATTAGTAATTTGAATGCTAAAACCTAAAAAAAAAAGTAAGGTACATGGAAGAATTATTATGAAATATAGGATAAAATATGAAATATGATTATTAAATAATAAATAAAGACAAAATGAGAAAAACATACTAAAATAAGAATGCGATCACACCAAATTGATCGTTCCATAAAATAGATCTTTTCATTATTAAGTAACAATGAATTTAAATAGCAAAACGCAATACACTATAATACAAAACAAGGTGTAAGCAGGGTGCATGTGACAATTCAAGAGTGGGAGAAAATCATAGAGATTTCATCTCTCTCCTGATTCATATCGTTTTAAAATTCTTTATTTGCATTGATGTAATATATGTTTCTATATTAAAGGTACGAATTACTATTTATATTATGGGTGTGTTTGGTATGATAGAAAATGTTTTCAATTTTCTCGTGTTTGATTGGGACAAAAGTCTTGGAAAATGTTTTCCAAATCAACTCATTTTCCTCAAAATTAAGGAAAATGACTTCCCTTAAAAAATTAAGGAAAACATTTTCTAAAACTTTCCTCCAACTTCAAATTACATTTTTTTGGCCAAAACATCATTAAAAATTATTTTCATTTTCAAAATTTTATTTTTCACCCGATCCTTGACCCCCTATCCCACCCACCCACCACGGGCCAACCACCCCACCCCACCCGCCCCACCCCTCCCAAAAATATTTGAGTTCGTTTTTAAAAATATTTTTATTTTAAAATTCCTACCTCCCCCCCCCCCCAACTCCAAAAAATATTATTTTATTTTTAAAAAATATTTTCAACTTCAAAATTATCCCCAATCCCCCAAAAAATTAATTTTGTTTTTAAAAAATATTTTAACTTTATTTTTTATTTTTTCACCTATCCCTGCCCCCCCCTTCCAACCCCCATATACACTCCCACCCACCCACCCCTCCCCTCAAAAAAATAAAAAAATAAAATTTATTTCTAAAAATATTTTCAATTTCATATATTATTTTTCACTCTAGTAAAAATAAAAGATGTTTCTCAAAAAAAAAATTCATTCATAAATCAAACACAAAAAATTATTTTCGGAAAATATTTTTCACTCACTAACCAAACACGAGAAAATAAATCGAAAATCTACTTAATTTTCAGAAAAACATGGAAAACATTTTCCTTCTTACCAAACACACCCTATATCTTTTAGAATATACTTATTTATTCATAACTTCTTCTTTTTAAAATTTTCTTGAGTTTGAAATTCAACTTATGGTTACATAATTTAAATAACAATATATTAAAATACTTAAAATTAAGGTAAAATTGTATGGGTCTTCCCAACGCATTTTAAGCCTATTTGAATCTAAAGTAAACTTAGACGAGTCAGGATCCAATCCAATAACTATTTCAATCCATTTGAATATCTTCAATTTCAACTCAACCCGCTCATTTGACCTCTAATTGTACATATGGTTGTGAATAACAAGTACTTAACGAAATAATCGATGTGCGTTAAAAGTTGATTTGAATATAAAGGCAAGAGTTAAAGCTTAGATTGTATTTATACATCCAATTAAGTCGAAAAGGGTAGTTAAAAATTAACTACTCAAAGAGTTGAATCCTCATCGTACAACATAAAAGCAAGTTTTTTTACTCTATTCAAGAAATTGAACGTAACTATAAAATTAACAATAATATATCCATTACGATTCACAAAATGGGATAGGAGATTTAAAAAAGGTGAGATATTTTGAAGAATGTGAAAAAGAATGGTCCGTCACAAGCCACATCATATATGTAGTCTCATGGACAACGACTCAATCAACTAATTTTATATTGTGATCGGTTAAAAGAAAAATGTGTAGGCTAATCATTTCGTGTGAAAAAGCTGAATGTTCATATTAAAAATGAAATTAATCAAGTTAATAAAAAAATAAGTCCTTTTTTAAAATTAAAAAAAAAATCAACGTTTTCGCCGTATAGGCCATTTTATGAAATAAAACAAATTAATACTAATAAACAAATACCGGCCTAAGCCAAAATTAACAAACAAACCTATTTCTAAATTGGTTGGGACAAAGTCAAACCTTTCTATATATACTATAATACAAAAAATAAGTCAAAATTAGTAATTTATAAATAAATTTTTTTAACATAATGGTCAATATTTTGCAAGTCAAATACTTTGACTACTTACTGTTTTTGAAAGTTAAAGACAGAGTCAATTTTTACTAAAATTAGAAGCCTGAAGCCGTTATGTGGCCACAAGAGACCTTTTTAGCGTGAAGTACGTGGCCACACTAACAATAAAAAGTCAAACAATATTTATTTCTACAATACTTTTGTCAATTTCATTTATAGCAATGTCTATGCTACTTTTGTCAATTGTGGTCTCAAGCCTTTTTTAATGAAATTTAATGTTGACACATTATTGTTGTGTTCCATCTGTTTTATTTATTTCGTTAATGAATTGACAAAAATGGTCTGGTTGATTAATAAGATGATGGACTCCTTATAAGGCTTGAACAATTTTTTTTCATTTGATGTTACTTTTTTTTCTTAAATGAACTCAAAAGATCGTAGAACAATCCTATCAAATTACGGGTTAGGCCAGACCGGTCCAACGGGTCTAGTTCATATTAACGACTCCACATGTGAGTTAAACTTAGAACCTAATTTAACATATTTGACTAATCTTTACTCGACACATTTTGATCATATATCGTTTGCTTTTTAAAAAATAATAATTCATATGAATATTTCGTCTTATTATTCATATTAATTGTTGTATTATGTTATTATTACTTTTAAATAAATTTGTATCTTATAATAGTAGCGAAATTAACTGAGAAATATAGTTTATAATTTGGTAGTCTTCCACTCATGCCAGTGTCAAATGCGAGTATACTCTAATTTCTTTTATTTTTGAAATTATGCATTCTTCAACTTTAAAATTTGTTTGTTATATTCACATTAATTATCACATATATATTTGTTTATTGTACTCAATGCTTTTCTCTGAATAATAATTTCATTAATTTATGATTTTATATATGCCAATTTGAAGACAAGACCTTTGTTTTTTTCATCCATTTTATAATGCATATATGAGTCATGAGGATAACTACTTAATTAGTGCTATTACTATTTATTCAGTCACATGAGGAAACTGCATATACCGACCTTAGATTTAGAAAAGAAGAGAAAAAAAAGAAGGAAATGTGTCGTAGTTTGAATAAAGTGTCCTTTTTTGAGTCAAATCAAAATGAAACTTATCATTGTTTGATTTGAAAGAAATACTCCTTCTATGTCGACTTATATAAGTTGGTTGATTTGGCACGAAAATTAAAGAAAGAAAAAAAAAATCTTTATAATTTATTATTTAAAATAATATATTTATGTCACTAAAAATTATTTTTAATTAATAAGATGAGTATTTTAAAATTAAATTATTAATAAATATAAAACAATATTATTTTTTTTATATCAATTTAAAAAATAAGATATACAAATGGAGACAGAAATATCACTGCTAGAGATCTAAGCTAACAACAAAAAGGCTTCAAATCTATTTGTGTGGATATAAATCCACATTTATCCATATCTTTTTTCGTCCTAAAACTATAGCACCATGTGCTTCAAATCCATTTAATATTTGCGTGGATATGAATTCACATTTATCCATAATTTATATTTTGTTATATTTGTCTTATAACTTTTGTGCTATATACGTCACCTAAGTAAGATATACCTAGCAACCTTCAACTACGATTGTTAAAACACCTTGGATTCATGTGTAACTTACACGTTGATACCTTTTATATAAGGAAATTTGAGGAATATGATTTTAGGTTTAGAGTGTGTTTGGTATGAAGGAAAATATTTTTTGGAAAATGTTTTCTAATTTTCCCATGTTTGGTTGGGACAAAAGCTTGGAAAATATTTTTCAAATCAACTCATTTTTCTCAAAATTAAGGAAAAATGACTTTCCTTCAAAAATTGAGGAAAAAATTTTCCAAAGCTCTCCTCAAATTTCAAATTACATTTTTTTTTTAAAACATAAATTTTAATAAAATATTTTCAATTCAAAAATTTATTTTTTCACCCGATCCCTGAATCCCACCACCACTGGCCACACCCCCCCCCAACACAACCTCACCCCTTCCCCAAAAAATTAATTTTGCTTTTTAAATATATTTTCAAATTCAAAATTTTATTTTTAAACTCCTAACCTCCTCTCCCCCCCCCCCCCCAACCCCCCAAAAAATTAATTTTGTTTTTTAAAAATACTATCAACTTCAAATTTTTATTATTCACTCCTAACCTCTCCCCCTCCCCCGCTCCCACCCATTACCCTCCACCCCACCACCACCACCATCCCAAAAAATAATAACTTTGATTTTAAAAAATATTCTCAATTTCATAAATTATTTTTTACTCTAGTAAAAATAAAAGATGTCTCTCAAAAACATTTTTCATTCATAAATTAAACACTAAAAAACATTTTCGGAAAATATTTTCTTCTCACCAACCAAACATGAGAAAATAAGTCCAAAATCTACTTGTTTTCCATGAAAACATTTTCTAGGAAAATATTTTTCATGGAAAACATTTTCCTCCATACCAAACACACCCTTAATTCAATTAAAAAAGTTAGCTAAATGTTGAATATAATTATTTAGACTGTGTTAGGAAATTAACGATTTTTTAACCATTGGTGTGGGATACTACAACACCACCTACACATCCAAGCTTGAACATATGAAGCTTGTACAATATAAGACTCGTAAATATTGAGTTGAGATAAACCATTTTACTATCGTGATAAAGAAATAGACCTTAGTTCTAGTTAATTCAATATGAAAAGCTAGCTTAAAAGAAAGAATCGTCCAAAACTATATAAAGAAATCAAGGACCCCTTATACCTTCACTGTGTGACTCTACATAATCCTCCTATTAAAATTTTTTGGTTCTCGCCATTAATAGAGTTAATAACTTTGATGGTCGCTCAACTATCAATTGTTTTCACAGAAAGTCACTCAATTTTTACTTTCATTTTTAACTCAAAAGTCACTCAACTATAACTTTTTTGCACAGAAAGTCGCTCAACTTTCATTTTCAACTAAAAAGTCACTCAACTATGACTTCTTTGCACAGAAAGTCACTAAATGGAGCGAGTCATTAAATGGGACACACATAATGACGGAAGAAATATAAAGACGTTCCCACAATTACTTACTCCTATTATTTAATTGAAGAATGATTTATAGCCAAGGGCATCTCCAATTCAATTTTTTATTTTACTCTCCAAATATAGAATTCTCTGTTTATTCAGGCAACCAACTCAAATTCAATTCTCTATTTTACTCTCTAAAAAATAATTTTTTTCTCTAATCAATGTTATATTATTATTTCTATTTCATTCTTATTTTCTTATTTCATGATATAAATTATTTATTTACAATAATTACTTTATATAATTCTCATGCGATACAAAAAAATATTTTTTCAATTTTTTTATTTAATTATTATATTTTATTCAAAAAGTTTAAATACCATAAATTTAAAGAGAATATTAATTATACAATATATAAATTAATGGACAAATACAAAAAAAAAATACGATTAGATAAATATTACATAATCACTCAATTTTTGAAATTATTACGTTACTCCCATAAATGCTCTTTTAATACATTACGAAATTCAAAACAATCATTTTTGTCCTTAATTTTATTATGTCTAGCTAAAAAGTGTTCAAATCGAAGATTTTCATCTAACACCATTTTTGTCGTTGGAGTTGGAGCATTTACAATATCTTGAATTGGTGCATTAAGATCACGTTCATCCTCAATTATCATGTTGTATAGTATAATATATGTAGTCATTATATCACGCAACACTTTCTTTCTCCAAAAACGTGACGGACTTGCAATAATTACAAAACTCCGAATTCTCGTTCAACATCTTTTTGACATGATTCTTGTTTTATCGCGAATTAATTATCATGTTATTATTGTGTTTTATTTTGTGTTTAAATTATTATGTTATGTATTGTATTGTTATCTTGTATTTAAATTAAAAAATTTATCTCACCATTTTAATTTTGTGTATTTTTATAATGAAAATTAATAATAAAATAAAATATTATTATTGATGAAAATTAAAAAATATATATATTAAATTGAAATTAAAGTAGTATATATTAAATAATATAAAAATATTATATCACATTTAAAAATGTTTTATGAATATTAGATATTTAATTAAAAATTATATGTAAAATAATATTTAATTGAAAAGTAATGAAAATAATAATAAAATATTAAAATAATAAAACAGAAAATGTGAACATTGGAGAATTACTATTCACTTCTCTATAAATGGAGTATAGAGAGTAATATGAAAAATAATTAGAGAGGACATTTTCTATTTTACGCTTTTAATATAAAAAATAAAAAGTAAAATAAAGGTGAATTAAAGATAGTCTGAGTTGAGTGTTAATTTGAGCCTTTATATCTAACTCATGTTATTATTATATCTTGACTTGAAAGGGGGAATCTTGAGTCTTTATTTGCCGACCTAAGGTGCACCACACTATATATTAAGAGCAGTTATTGCTAAAATATAGAGTGTACGGACTATATAGTAAGTTAATATTAAACGTCAAAATACTCACGTTGTTGGGGCGTTTGGTGCCCACAAAATTACAACCTTATGATTCCATGAAACGTCTAATCAACGTGGCTTCATAAAAAGATATTTTCTCTGTTTTAATTTTTTTTTAAATTATTTTAAACTAAAAATATATGAAATATGATCTTAAAGTTCGTTTGGATTCATTTTAAAAAATAGTTTTTAAATATAAAAAAAATAAAAGCTAAAGTTAAATAATTTTAAGTCGAAAATAAAAAGTAGGTGACTTATTTTTTTAACTTTAACTTTATTAGAATAATTTTATATTAATTTTTAATTTTATCAACACTTTTAAAAACTAAAATAACTTTAAAATAAGTTTAATCAATTTTAAATCAATCGAAATAGAATTTTCAATGTTAGATTTTAAAAAGGCAATTACTAAAAAAAAAAAAGGAAGGAAGAGCTTTTTCTTGTCAATATCATTTGTACAATAACCGAATCTGCAATTAGGACAAAAAAAGAAAAGTATCATTTGTACTGCCTCTTTCTTATTTTCTCAATAGCACGAGTTTTTTTTTTTTTTAACGTCAAAACAATAGAGCTTGTTAACATTTTTAACGTATAAAAATCGGAGAAATTTTGTAAGTGTTTCATAACTTCTGAGGTTTTCATATTTATGGGGAAGATAATTTAAGAAATTAGATTATACGTTCAAATAAAATATCAATTTTACATCACTCATATTTAATATCATGATTTATCACATGTTCAGATGGACTAATAATAAAATTGGTGGAGTTCTTAAAATTACATTGGAACATTAGGAATCAAATTAAGTAATCAGCTGTGTTAAAATGAGTTATTATTGGCTTGTGTTAGTATATCTGCTAAGTGAAACGCGGATCTCTTTTAGATATTTGGTCATTTACAGCCCTGAATGAACAGTTTATTATTCGAAAAAATAACACAAGTATTTATTCATTTTGTTGATGATGAATTAACAGACTAATACATGTTGAATTACGACTTTGCGCTTTAGCTAGATGCTCTACTTTTACCATTTATTTCAAATGCTTATTTATAATTAATCGGTTATATGCATATATATATATATATATATATATATATATATATATATATATATATATATATATATATATATATATATATATATGTTTCATGAAAAACTAATTTTGTTTTTATATGTTAAACTATCACATTGATTTTAGAAAATAAATGATGATAAGAGTTTCATAAAAACTAGGCCAAATTCATCAGTGATCCCCTAAAGTTGACATCAATTTTTACTTAAACATCTCAATTAGGCGATGTTCATTTCAGACACCTCATGTAGGATTTTGTTGTGTCATTTTGACACTTCTTGGTGACATGTCAAAGTGAGTGTAATACTCTCAACAATAGCGCGTGAAAGACTTAATTTAGCCATTTTTTATTTTGTTTTCTCTTCTTCTTCTCCATTTTTCAAGTCACCATCTCCTGTCTTTTTTTCAAGCTTAAATTCCTTCAATGGAGGTCAAATTTTTTATTCAAATTTGTTTATAAGTCATTTTCTTCTTCTTCTTCTTTGTATTACTTATCTAAATCTATCATCACCTTCCTCCATTTTTTACCGGAAAAATGGATACCAACACCCATTTTTTCATATTTATTCTCTCCTTCTTTCTTTCTTTCCCTCTCTTCTTTCCAATAAACAATACTAAAAAGAAAGAAGATGAATAAATATGAAAAATAATAAAACAAAAAGATTTTTAAAAAAAAAAAAAAAGCACAAAAGAAATTTTAAGTGTAGTGAAATAAGAGATTTTCTTAGAATAATATTTTAAATTTATTTACTAAATAGATTTTATAATTATTTTTAACTGTAATTATTTAATTGATTGTTTGTCACGTCATTAACGAGTGTATTACACTCTCCTTTAGTTTTTTGTTTATTGTCAGGAAAGTGTCAAAATGATACAACAGAACCCTACATGAGTTGTCTAAAATGAACATCGCCTAATTGAGGTGTCTAAGTGAAAATTGATGCCAAGTTTAGGTGGTCACCGATGGGTTAGAAATGACATTTTCCAGTAATTAATTACTCCTATTAACTAATTGCTACTATATATATTTTTAAAAATAATTACCACTATTTATAATTAATGTTGCTAAAAAATTATTTATTATCGTTAAAAATTATATTTAGAAAGTTTTTCTTACGTCGTTGTTATGCATCCCTTCGAGAGGCTGATATTATCGACTACTTTCTCTCGTCAGATCACCATGTATTGCCACGTGCTTTAGATAGTTTTGTCCAGTACAAAATTACGAGGAGTTTGATATTTATATATTTTTTAAAAAAATATATTTATATTATTTATATAAAATTATGAGGAGTTCGATATTTATATAATTTTAAAAAAATTAACACTTTATATAAAGATTTTTTTAAAAAAAAAACATGAATTCACGTGAATTAAATCAGCCCGTCCATATTTCCCTTGCCGCAGATGACTTAAATTTGATATATAATTTCTAATGCAAATCTCAACAATTTCTCAATTGTTGAATCATTCCAAACATTTCAAAATTTAATATACTCTCTTTTATCTTAATTTTTGTGAATGTATTTGACTTGGCGTGGATATTTTTAGAAAGAAGGAAATATTTTTTAAATTACGTATTAACTTTTTGTCACTATAATAAATTGTATTAAGGACACTGAAATAAAAAGTTTAAAATTAAATGGTTACTAAAGATAAAATATATTATTATTTTATATCGACTAAAGAAATTAATTTCATATAAATTAGATCTTTAATTTTTATAAAATACAGTTAACTTTAATTGTGTGTTTATAACTTATTAGAAGAGAGGGAGGAAAGGATCAACATGGGTTTAGATGCATTGATGAGAGTATTTTATCTTTAAACAGAGATCTTGAATTTAAAATGTTGGTATGAAGAAAATCTCATTAGGAGCTGTCTCTAAATGGACTCTGCTATATGCTATCTAAAATTAATTGAAATTTCAATGTAGATCTTAGATATCGAGTTAAAAAAAAAAAAAGAGATGAAGGGAAGGAGGAGAAAAAAAAGAGAAAATTCTGAAATGTGCATATTATTTTGGGTGTGTTTGGTATGAAGGAAACATTTTCTGAAAAATATTTTCCAATTTTCTCGTGTTTGGTTGGGACAAAAGTTTTGAAAAATATTTTCCAAAGCAACTCATTTTCCTCAAAATTAAGGAAATGACTTCCTTTCAAAAATTAAGGAAAATATTTTCCAAAACCCTTCTCCAACTTCAAATTACATTTTTTTTTTTGGTAAAAGCATCAATTTTTAAAAAAAAATCAATTTCAAATTATTATTTTTTCATCTGATCCCTGACCCCCACACCCAGCACCGTTCAGCCCCCCACCCCTGCCACACCCTCCCAAAAAAATTTGAGTTCGTTTTTAAAAAGTATTTTATTTTAAAACTCCTACCTCCCTTCCCCAGCACCGCCCCCCCCCTCCAAAAAAAATTAATTTTATTTTAAAAAAATATTTTAAACTTCGAATTTTTTTTTCCACCTAAACCCTGCCCTCCCCCCCCCCCATCCCCCATCCCACCTCCCCTACCCCAAAAAAAATAATTTTATTTTTAAAAAATATTTTCAACTTCAAATTTTTTTTTCACCTACCCCATACACACACACACTCCCCCCACCCCCACACACCCCGCAAAAAAAAGTTGTTTCTACAAAATATTTTCAATTTAATGAACTATTTTCTACTCTAGTAAAATAAAAGATGTTTCTCAAAAAATATTTTTCATTCATAAAACAAACACTAAAAATAATTTCTAGAAAATATTTTCTACTCACCAACCAAAAATGAGAAAATAAGTCTAAAATCTACTTGTTTTACAGGAAAACATTTTTTAGGAAAACATTTTCCATGAAAAATATTTTCCTTCATACCAAACACACCCTTAGACAAACTGAAGTTGTTTTTACACAAACTTCTTTAGGAACTTTTTTTCGTTTAATTTGTATTATTAAAATATTTAGAATAATAATTTTGGAGAACATCATACGAAATAATAAAAGTTGAAGTATATTTTTAAAATCAGAACATTGAAGTCAAGTATCTTATGTAAAATTATTTTCCTCAAATATTTGAGGTTATTGAAATATATATTTTTACAATAGAACAACTTTATTTATCGATTTATTGATACTTAAAATAACGATGTCAACTAACTATTCAATGACAGTAAAATACACTACAATTTGTTTCACTATAATAATAAGAAGTTTAGAAAATTCATTGTTAGAAAAACGAGAGACTTCTCAATTCATAAACAACAAAAGGTAGTATGAGCAAGTGTTTATTATGCACTATCGAAAATGTCACAATTTTTTAAGAATTCACAAATCTTCGAAAGAGTCATAATCATTTGGAAAAATCACAACTTTTAAGAAAAGAAACAATCTTTCAAAAAATCATAATCTTACCAAAAGTCATATCCCTTCAAAAAAGTTGCAATTCTTCAGAAAAGCGACAATCCCTTCAGAGAAATTATAACTCATCAGAAAAAACATAACACTTTATTTTTCAATAACACCACCTAAAACCCAACCATTTTCTTGATATGCAATTTGAATTATAAAATTGAAGTTTAATCTGAAAATTAGTGCTTATTTATATAAAACATATAGTTTGAATAAAAGTTCCAATCGAAATTTAAAATTTGTAAAATTTTTATATTTATCAGAAAATAGTTATAACTTTTGAAATTGAAAATACAGATTCATACATAATTTCATTTTTCAACCTCTGGCCCAAATCAACCATCCAAATCATAGTTTAGGTTAATGTCACAAAAACTAAGCACAAGGCTTCAAAAAATTAATGGAAAAATCAATAGATGTGTAGATCGATGATGGAAGGATGATAATTTCATTTTAAAAATTATCTTGATTATAATTATTACTTCAACTTTTTTCACAAAAATAATTTCATTATAAAATTGAAGTTTGATTTGAAAATTAGTGCTTATTTATATAAAACATATAGTTTGAATAAAAGTTCAATCGAAATTTAAAATTTGTAAATTTTTTATATTTATGAGAAAATAGTTATAACTTTTGAAATTGAAACTACATATTCATACATAATTTCATTTTTCAACCTCAGCAAATCAACCATCCAAATCATAGTTTAGGTTAATGTCACAAAAACTAAGCACAAGGCTTAAAAAATTAATGAAAAAATTAATAGATGTGTAAGATCGATGATGGAAGGATGATAATTTCATTTTAAAAATTATCTTGATTATAATTATTACTTCAACTTTTTTCACAAAAATAATTTCATTATAAAATTGAAGTTTGATTTGAAAATTAGTGCTTATTTATATAAAACATATAGTTTGAATAAAAGTTCCAATCAAAATTTAAAATTTGTAAAATTTTTATATTTATGAGAAAATAGTTATAACTTTTGAAATTGAAACTACATATTCATACATAATTTCATTTTTTCAACCTCAGCAAATCAACCATCCAAATCATAGTTTAGGTTAATGTCACAAAAACTAAGCACAAGGCTTAAAAAATTAATGGAAAAATTAATAGATGTGTAAGATCGATGATGGAATGATGATAATTTCATTTTAAAAATTATCTTGATTATAACTATTACTTCAACCTTTTTCACATAATAATTTTTTCTATAGCATTAATGATATTAAATTTTAGTTAATTTTTAATTAAAAAAATTATAAAATTAGATATATAGCACCTCATACTACTAAAACGTCTTACCTTACGCGCCCACTTTTTAACCATTAATTTATACGTACAGTTCTTAAATAGCCTAAAAAATTAGAGGAGAAAAAATGGCGTTATATAAGTGGTGAATGGACCCCAAAATTATCTTTTAGCGCAAACATAACTGATAAGGCGGTCCAGGCGAAAAAAGTAGCGTGTGAACGCGCCCCCACCAAATGGTGTCATCAAATACATCACCTGAATAACTGAATCAATTTTTACTTAACTCTAAATTCTTATTCCGTGTATGGTAAGTGTATGAGCTGTCATCTCCCGCGGTATATAAACCACTGCTTCCCCTTTGACCTTACTTCATAACTCAACACTCTCAAACTTACAAGAAAAATAAAATAATTATCTCAAACTTAAAAATTTCAAACATGCATTGGTTAAATAAAAGATTTAGACAAGAAGGAGGAATGACTTCGAATTCGAATTTGAATTCCCTCCAAAATAACAATCAATTTCAGCAGCTGCAACCAAGGCTTACTGGAGATGAAGAGTACTCTGTTATGGTTGCGACTCTGAAAAATGTGATCAATGGTAATATTCCAACTCAAAATAATCAAGAATTCAATGTCTTTTCACCATACAATTATTCTACTGCAACCACCACCACGACGGTTACTTCTTCTTCTTCGCCTTCTACTAGTATGTCTACTAGTTTCGAACAAGTACTGGGTGTCTCTGCAGAACAAGAACCATGTCAATTTTGCAGAATTCAAGGTTGTTTAGGCTGCGACATTTTTGGTACCACATTTTCTTCTTCTTCTGCGCCTGCTCCTGTGGCTGCTCCTGTTGCTGATAATAAGAAGAAGAGTAGTAGTACTACTACTACTACAGTCGCGATCGCGAAGAAAAAGAAGAAGAATTACAGAGGAGTGAGACAGAGGCCATGGGGGAAATGGGCAGCAGAAATTCGTGATCCTCGAAAAGCTGCACGTGTTTGGCTGGGAACTTTCACTACAGCAGAAGAAGCAGCTAGAGCTTATGATAAAGCCGCCATTGAATTCAGGGGTCCACGAGCTAAATTGAATTTTTCATTTGCGGATTATACAGTTGACACTCAAGAACAACAGAGCACTTTATCTTCTTCACCACAACAATTACCAGAAGAGCCTCAGCAATCGCAGACAGCGAATAATAATTCGGATTTTGGAAATGAAATTTGGGATCAATTGATGGGTGACAATGAAATTCAAGATTGGTTGACCATGATGAATTTCAATGGCGACTCTTCTGATTCTGGCGGGAATGTTCAAAGCTTTTAAGTTTCCGTTACTAAAAAGGACAGTCCAGTGCAAAAAACATTCACTGTACGCAGAGTCAAACAATATTAAAAGAAATTAAGCTTCAATTAGTCGAAATGAAAAAAAAAGTAAAAAAAAATCATTAAGTTAGTATATTATGGTACTTTGCCCTGTTGTAATTTTTAAAATCAAATCTGGGCTCCATAGTACCTAAAAAAAGAATATAAATTGCGAGTCTATTCATTTTCGGGTTGTGCAGTATGTAGTTCGGCAGAAATCATTATAGTCGAATGAAATGTAAAAATCATGAGGTATTAATGTAAGTAATATTTTATTCTTATAAATGTCTTTCATATTTTTAGCGTCAAATAATTTATTCTCTTCGTTTTCTTATTTATTATTTTTTTAAAATCAAATTATAAAAAATTTGGCTAAATTTAATAATATATATTTTTTATCATACTTACATGCAAAAAATTATAATTTATAATAATTTTTTAATATCTAAATTTTTTATTTAAAATATTAAATATTAGCACTCAAATTTAACTTTAAAAATTAATCTTATTAAATTTTAAAAACATAATATGACATAAAAGTTGGCAGAGGGAGTAATTTCAGTCGTAAATTTAAACATATTCTTTTAATGTTCTTTTGACTTTTTAGAGTATGTAAAAAGCAAAAACACTATTTTTTTAAACAAATATTAAACTATGAGCACTAAGATCTTTTTTTTTTTTTTTATAAAATTCAAATATTGAAAGATGAAATTATACCGGTAGCGTGAGATTAGATGAAATCACCTGGTGATTTTGATGGCACCGGACCCACTGTATTTGGCAACATGATGTGAAAAAGTTCATTTTATATGTCGACTAAAAAAAACGTGCCATATATTAAGTACATCTGAAGCATATTTAACATGTGCTGACTTTATTTATAAGGAAAAAATATTCCCACGAACGGAAATATAAAAAAAAGTGCTATCCTATCTACTCATTAGTTTATTCTACTACACCCAAGCTGGGTTAAAGAAAGCTAAACAATAAACATCAAAAGTGAGTCCGATATAAAGTCACACACCTCTTCTAATATAATATTTTCTTTATTTACTTAAACTTGATTATATCATTAATTATTGTTGTTAACTTTTACTTAATTAAAAATTAAAAATTAATTTATCATTTAGATTTTCAATTTATTATCACTTTTATTATCATATTTTATATGACACTTTTAATTTAGCACGATATTTAAAAAAAAAAATTACAAAATTTATTGTCTAAAATAATTTTTTTTTAATTAAGAATAGTAGTGGGATGGAGACATGGAGTGGGACAAATATACCGCGTACGGATTTGATGTTTTTGATACTAATGCTCTTTAATTACTATTTCTTCTCTTTCATTCCAACTTCCAAGTAGGAGTGTGGAAAAAATTACTCTCTTCACATGTTTATATTAAATTAAAATAATTTTTATTATTATGTAATTTAATAAATAAAATATATATTAGTTAATTAAACTTAAGTATAATGAATAATAATATTAAACACATGATATATATATTTAATTGGTGTAAACATCTGATGCGCTAAGTTTACCCATTGAATATGATATACTTTTTTCGTTTAAAAAAGAATGACCTCCTTTCCTTTTTAGTATGTTTCAAAAAGAATGAGCTCTTTTTTTTTTTTATAACAACTTTCCACTTGACATGTTTAACGCCACAAGATCAAAGGACAATTTTATACATTTGAACTCACTTTAATTTAGGACTGCAAGATTCAAAAGTCTTCTTTATACTCTTAAACTCCGTGCCAAGTCAAACTAGGTCATTCTTTGTGAAACGGAGAGAGTAGTATATATCAAAAAATTTAATGTGGTAATTTTGGTGTTAATAATAATGGATATAGTTAGGTTTGTTTATGGTTCTGGTTAAAAAATAAAATTGAACCGCAATTTCAATCAAATCGATTAAAAAAATGATATTTGATGGATTTGGTTTTAAATTTTGAAAAATAATATTATTTGATTTTGTTTTGAATATACTAAAAACCTACAAAAATAATCAAATCGAACGATAAATTAGATATATAAATTTTAAAATTATTTATACATTATTTATAAATAAAATATAATTATTTTGTTAAATTTAATTAATCTAAGTCTTTTAACTTTAAGCCTGACACTATATCCCAATTGTAATAATCTTAAAATCCATCAAAATCAATTTTAGTCTTTACCTTCACATAAAATAGTTACACTTTATCTTAACTAAAACACTTTTTTTTTTGTAATGATAACCTTAATATTTGCTTAATTGAATCGACAATAGTTTTTTGTTGATTATTCATGTATTAGGTGTCTGTGTTTATCCGCATAATCCTAAAAAAATTACTATTACTTTCAAATCAATAACCCAGAAAAATTGAACCAAATCAAACCAAACCGATAATACCAACTGACGGTTATTTCTTCGTTTGGTTTGGTTTGGTTTTAGGAATTTAAAAATCATCTAGATTGATTTGGTTTTGATTTTAATCAATAACTGACCAAAATCGAACTACGAACACCGCTAGATATGATATAAGATAAATATTTTAATTTTCTTAGTATTCAATATAGTATTTTATATTTAGAATCAATATATCAAAATACTAAATATCATATCGAATTATATACTTAGTTAGTTACATAAATAACATAAATATACTATTAAAATACTAACAAATATGCAATCTAATATTAGTATAAAATAAATGTGTAGAAGTTAAACTTTTGACAACTCTATATTGATTGATATATAATTGATAAAATTGAGTTGTTTTTACTTTCATTTGAATATATATATTATCTACATGTGTAATGTGTTGATATAATATAATTAAAAAGCTTTTCTAAATTGAAGAAGTCATAATATTTTATTATATGAATACATAATAATCAAAAGTTGACAAACTATGGTTTTCATTTTACTATTAACAAAAAATATCAAAATTAAACTTTAAAATACAATTTGATATGATAAAATAATTTTAAAACTAATTCCCCAAATTATGGCACCAAAATTTTAAATACAATACCGTATCCACCTAATTCCAAACCTCACTTTACTATTTTTTCACCTTTTACTTTTTACTAGAAAAAAAATGTAAGGTATAATTATAAATTAAGGAGTAATACAGAAGTATAATTTTAGATTATGATTGAAAATTCAGACATATTTTTTAATTTAATTGGGTCTTATTTTTCATAAACTAATAAAATAAATAGATTACAAATGCTGACATGACATAGAGAGTGTGCACACTTTCTTGGAGGCAAGTGATAAATATACAAATTGGACACTTGTTATTTTTATTTTTAACTTTATAATTAGTTAATACACATATTTATTGATACTAAAAGATATATTTATTTATTTTTATTTCTTTCTTCGTAAAATATTTATTTTTATTTCTTTTTACTTTAATTTTTTAAAATTAATTTATTATATTTTTGTGTTTATTTTTTTAAAAAAATTATGTGTATTTTTTCTTAAAATGATTTTAAAATGTCCTTTAAATTTTTTAATGTTTTATTTGATTTTCTTCACTTATTTTGATTTGCTCAAAATTAACTTATTTTAAATTCAAGATATTTGGAATTAAATTTGAATTCAAATCAAAATAAAAGACATAGAAAATAAAAATAAATCAATAGGAAAATAAAAGAGAGAAAACAACGAATAAAGGTAAAAAAATCGACATAATGTTAAAAAATGTGTATTAACTTAATTTAAATACAAGATAAAGAAAATTAGAACATTTTTTAAAAAGATATTTTTTCTTAAAATACAATCACCTTGGGTGGTTTGAGGTGCCACATCAACACAAAAGTGCACAAAAATACGAAAAATGAGTTGAGAGGTAATAAAACCTTAATTAAGTTTAGGTGTGTATAAGATTTTGATCATAGTGTAAGGATACTTATCTCTAATTCTTAAATTAATTATATTTAATTAAAACTAATTTTTTATTTTACATGTTTTGCATTCTTATTTAATATCAGGAATATAATAAAAATAATTTATGAATTTTAATCTTTTGGTTGAAACAAGTTTATTGTATTCTTTTAGTTAAGCATTTTCATGAACTATCATGCAATAAATATTCCTAATTAAAAAGGGGGAAACAATTCAAATTTGCTCTTTGAAAAGAAACTCACAATAAACATTCTTAATTAATATTTTAGAGTTATTCTTTCTTTCCCTTCCTGTTTATCAAATCATTTCGTCTTTACTTTTGACTTTAGATGAGTTCTAGTGTGGATTGATTGAATTTCACATGTTAAATTATTATTATTATTATTCAATTGGAAAATCTGGTATTTACTTTCAAATTTTGCATGTTTTTTTTAAAAAAATAATTCATATTATGATATTACAGTAAATAGGGAGTAATTGATATTTAGTATTAAATTTTGAACGACAATTTGAAATATTAGTAATTAATACTAAGAGTAAAATATAATTATTTTTAATATTTTTTTTTAAATGTTAAAAGTAAATATTTATTTTTAAAATAATAGACAAGTAAAAGTTAACAAGTTAACATAGTAGTATATAGTAAATTTTTCGATATTGATATTTTACATGATAAATTTAAGACCGTTAAATTAAAAGAATTATTCACATTTTAAATTTAATTTACTAATTGTGAAATGTCTTAGTAAACTAAGATATTTTAGTGGCAAATTACAAAAATCACATACTTTTAAAATAAAATTATAATTTATCTCTTAAAAGTTTATAATTACAGAAATCCTTCAAATAGATATAATATACATTGATCTAATGCGCGAGATACATTAATTATTAAGTGAGATAAATTATATTTTATACATGATACACTTATCTGATTTATATTTTATGCATGATACACTAATTTGATGCGCGAAATACACTAATCTGATGTGCGAAAATAAGAGATTTTGAAAATTTGTAAAACTTATAAAGAATAATAGCAATAACTAAATTAAAAGATGAGATTGGAATTTCTATAATTTGTTAGGACAATACATAGAATTTTATAGATATTTATTTAGATGCTCTGTTTTCTTTCTTTATTGTATTGATTCAATAATTTTATTCTTTTTGTCTCCCAAAAGGCCACTTATTCGTGGACGTGAGTTTGGGAGGGTAGCACTTGGCAATCAATTGTAGCAATGTGAATAGAGCATATTATATTATAAAATTAATTAATTAACTTTTGGGTATTAAATTCTACAATAACGTGACGAATGATTTACTTGCTTAAATAATGAGATGAAAAGGTACATATTTTATTAACTTTGATGCTGTCATGATGACTTAAAGGTGTGTTCATTAGTAAGAACGAAACTTTTGGGGTTATTTATCTATTTGTTTATATTTATTTGTGTTTAATATATAAGTTCAAAAATGTTTTTTTTTTTTTAATGTTTAATCCAGGGAGTTACAGTTAGAGGTGAAGAGTACGGACAGTTGAATCGGAAGACATATAATTAATGTGGAATATCATTTTATGTGAAATTTCTTTTCCTACTTTAATTAAGATAGATATTTTTAATTATTTTTCTAAAAAGAAAAATTATCTAAAAAGTTTGAAAAAATTAAATATTTTTAAGAAACAGACCCTTAAAACTCATTTATATGTGAAAATGTAATTATCAATAACTGTACTATATGCTTTGATGGTTCATAACAATTACATTTTGTCTAAATAAAAAAATTGTAATAATGTTCTTATCTGTTATTTGTCCGTCCTTTCAAGTTATTTGAAGTTGTTTTTGACAAAATTTAAGAAAGAATAAAGATTCTAATAAAATTATTATTTAAATATAAGAATATGTTATTCTCTTTAACATTGACTAAAATAATAAGACGAACACATTAGTTGAGACAGAAAAAATAATTAACTAAAAATGACATATATCTAATTCTTAACATCTTATTCCAAAACAACAAAAAACGAACAACTAGAATCAAATTTTGATTAGTTTAATTCATATAATTTAGCATAACACAACTTTACTTTAATTTATCTGAACAAACTTTTCCTACAAATGTAATTCGAAAGGACTATATACTATGAATCGACCAGATATTGAGGTTCCAAATTAGTATAGTGAATCAAAAGGGAAAGCAGAGAATATAAATTATTAAATTTCATAAGAAGTGTATCAAACAAAAAGAGAATATGTACACCAAATATGCAATATTACAGGTCTCAAGTCACTTTCAAATCACCACGCGATACCTTCTTATATGCACTTTTTATAATAATAATAAAAAAGGTATGTGTTATTTAATATGTTAATTTTAAAGTAATTATAGTAACACAAGCAAAATGTTATTATGTCCAACGAATTCCCGAGAACTAAAATTGTTAGTATTATAATCCATTATCATATATTAAGACCGAGATATAACAATTTTATATTTAATGTTTGTTCATTCATATCTTTATTTCTTGTTAAGAAATGAAGTTTATATTAAGAATGACTATGGGGCGAAGCATGCTTAGAGTTATAGGGGAAGATTTAAGATTGTGTGGGGCGAGGCGGAATGCAAACGGAGCGGATTGCGAGTCTATGCATGTTCTAATTTAATTTTAAGTACTTTTTACAAGTTAGAAGAGTGATAAAACAGTATTTATTAAGATAGTTTCCTTAGTACATTTTTTCTACGCTTTTCAATTGACATCTAAGAAATAAAACTTCAAGTCATTATCTATTAAATTGATAGAACTTAATGAAAAAATGAATTAATTCTTATGAATATTATTCTAGTATTAAACTTAACTAGAAAAGAAGGTATTAACAAAAATTATGCATAAAAGATTCATATAGGAGCGGGTCTATGCTGGGGTATAGATTGAGAAATTGTCATAAATAGTCCTTAACGGTAAGAGTAGGTCTAAAATGGTCTTTTAACTATACTTTAATCATATTTAGTACTTTAACAATTTAAAATATTATCAGGTTTAATCCTTTTACTATACATTTTTTTATTTTAGTCCCTTAACTGTACATTTATTAGATTTAGTCCTTTAAGTACCTAGAAACTTATTAGGTTTGGTCTCTATTTTTTTTTTATATATAAAATAACTCAGGTTTATACTAACGAAACTCATGTATCAATAAATTATATTCTTTAGCCATTTTTAAAGTTGTTTCGCTCTCCCTGCCCTTATGCAAGAAACCTTAATCTCCGTGATTCAAAATAAAATTCACTAGGAAAGAAATATAAGTCATAATTTTATTCAACGGATGATATAATAAAGCATATTATTGTTATAATGACTTGAATACACTAAACTTTATTATTAAAAAAAGTTACTACCCTTTAAGTCCAAAATTTTTACTCCAACGACTTTATGAATGACATTTTTTTATTTCTCCGAGTATGCAATTTATACAATAGGAAAATTTCCAATTTTTTATTTTATTTTTAAAAATAGATTGATTTTATTATTCTATTCATGTTAATTTTCAGAGAGAAATTCGAGTTATAAGATCAAATCTCTTATTTTTCTTTTATATGAAAAATAAAATTTAAAAAATTCACACTCAAACATTAACCGCCAAAGAAGGGAACACAACATATTCAAGATTTCAAGTCATTTACCAATAATTATATGCTACATTTTTCTACTCCATTCAATAAATTTAGGAGTTATATCTTTTTTCCTCATTAACTTATTTTGAATTGTTGAATTTATCGTTCAATAGGAGTAACTTAAAGAAAAAGTAATGAAAATAGAGAAACAACTTCAAAATGAGTTAAAACTTAATTTCACGAAGAGTTCTATTAACAAAAACCTAAGGTATTTGAAATTTGAAAAATGGATAAAGACCAAACCTGATAAGTTTTCTAATATTTATAGAACAAAAATCGATAAGTGTATAGTTATGAGATTAAAACTGATAAATTTTAAATAGTTAAAGAACTAAAATCGATAAGTGGTAGTTAATTGGTCAAATTAATAAGTTTTTAAATAGTTAAAGGATTATATACAATAAAATTATAATAAATGATCTCTTATGATTAAGGGACTATTTATGGCCTTTTTCTCCGTATAGATATAACAATTATGAAACAAGGAACAAGCATTCTCCCTCAAGAACCTTACTTGTTTGGGCCTAGAAACACGGTCTTCGTTCTGTTCTTAAAGCTGTACTGAGCCCAATTAATAACAATCCAGCCCAACTGGTCAATTAATTTCGATGGCCCATCATTTCAGAAATGGCCCTCAGGTGGGTTGGTCTTGATATTTTGTCATCCATAAGAAAAGTATAACAAAAAGATAAATTACACAAATACACATCTTTTGTTTTACTTGTTCTCATTATCTCTTACTTCCTCCGTTTCAAAAAGAATGTCCCTATTTCCTTTTTAGTTTGTTTAAAAAAGAATGACTCCTTTTCTTTTTTGGCAACAATTTACTTTAACTTTCCACGTGGCATGTTTAAGATCACAATATTAAAGGGCATTTTGGTACATTTGACATAACTTTAACTTAGAACCACAAGATTAAAAAGTCTTCTTTCTTTTCTTAAACTCCGTTCCAAGTCAAACTAGGCCAATCTTTTTGAAACGGAGGGAGTATTATTTTTAAAAATTTCCAAAATTCCTTATCTCTTTAATGTATCCGAACTGCATATTAATGTATCCGAGCCAATATTTAATGTATCTGAGCTACATATTATGCATCCGATCTAGTTTTCAATGTATCAAAGCATATTAATGTATCAAAGACAATATTTAATGTAATCAAGTTACATATTAATGTATCAGAGCTTTAATTATTGTATTTGATTTTTTTTAATTTTTAAGGGATTAATGTAATTAAAAACTTATTAGGAATAAATTATATTTTCATATTAAAATTATGAGATTTATATAATTTACACTAACAAAAATAACCTCCATAAGGGATGGTCTTGAGTTTTTGGCTCATCTTAACAAATATTTTTTTGAAAAATACCATAAACTTCAAAAAATTCTAACTTTTGTCCCTAAGGCAAATGTTCACAATATTTTAAGATAGTATACACTTAAAATGCTCAATTGACACAAAATTCATTCCCATAGGCAAAAGTAGAACATAGGTATTTTCATCAATCATACTTTCTAACTTCTGCCGATTTGTAAGATGAACTTATTCAATTGACCATAAGTTTTGCCTTACAGAAAAATATTGAAATTTATGCTTGATAGGCAATATAAATTAATTCCCAATTCCCATCAAGTTTTTCAAGTGAAGGTCAAGATTTTATTAGGTGGGGACTAAAATTTAAGACCAAACACTTTGAGAGACATTAAACGTAATTTTTTTTCCTCTTCTACTATTATAGGCCCAAAGTCTCTCAAAGTGTAAAAAAGCCCAGTATTTTGGCCCTTCAAATATTAGTAAAAAAGCCCAGTATTTTTAACGCGCAAAAGACGAAAAGCGTGCCGCCATTTACTTAACAACGAAGCTACGTGTCACCGTCAGATGTACGCTATCTTGCAAATTTACATATATATCCATTTTCATCCGTCTTCGTTTATTCCAATTTCGTTTTTTCAAAAACTTCAAAATTAATTAATTAAATCTAATCAAATTCCCTTTTTTTTCGTCTTTTAGCTTTTCCACTTTTTCCGAATTTTGAATTTTGATTCGTTTCTTCCAATTCAACAATATCTACTTTTCCGGCGATCAACGGTTGATCGTTATTTCAATCATGGGAGCTTCTCACAGTCGCGAAGGTCTAGAACTTTCCGATGAATCAGATTACGAGGACGAAGAGAGAAGTAGCAGAACAGAAAGTGAAGAACAGTATGAAGACGCAGCTGACGATCATGCTTCGATGAGGACTCCACAGGTGAGTAACAAAACCCTTGATGAATTGGATTCCAAACTGAAAGCGTTAAAACTTAAGTACGGTTCGCCGGTGACGCCGACGAATCTAAGAAATGCCGTTAAGTTGTACTTGCATGTTGGCGGTAATACGCCGAAAGCGAAATGGATAATCTCGCAGAAGCTGACTAACTATGAGTTTGTTAAAACACTGAAAATTGGAGGTGATGATGAAGACGATTACGAATCGTCAAGTGGAGGAGATGAGGGCTTTTGGGTTTTGAAGGTGGGGGAGATGATTAAGGTTAGGGTTTCGACTGATATGCAGTTGAAGATGTTTGGAGATCAGAGGAGGGTTGATTTTGTGGATAATGGAGTGTGGGCTTTGAAGTTTTTTGTGGATGACGAGTATAGGAATTTCATTACCAAGTTCCAGGACTGCCTATTTGAGAATGTGTATGGAATGGAGGCGACGGAGGCTAACAAAGTGAAGATTTATGGGAAGGAGTTTATTGGGTGGTTAAAACCTGAGGAATCAGATGATGCAATGTGGGAAGATGCGGATTCTGGAGTCTGGAAGGGTAGTGGAAAGAGTCCCATGACGCCGGTAAGGGATAGGCAAGATTTGCTGGAGGAATTTGAGGAAGCTGCTACTGGTGGAGGAATACAGAGTTTGGCATTAGGGGCTTTAGATAATAGTTTTCTTGTGAATGACTCAGGAGTTCAAGTTGTGAAAAATTTCAGCCACGGAATCCACGGGAAGGGTGTTTATGTGAAATTTGATGAGAAGGATAAGTGGTCCGGAGGCTCAACACCCAAAAAGGCTCTTTTGATGCGTGGAGAAACTAATATGATGCTAATGAGTCCTTTTAAGGAAGGGAAGCCCCGTTCAACTGGACTTCACCAATTGGATATCGAGACTGGTAAAGTTGTTACTGAATGGAAGTTTGAGAAGGACGGGACTGATATTACCATGAAGGATATAACAAATGATACCAAAGGGTCACAGTTGGATCCTTCTGAATCGACATTTTTGGGTTTGGATGATAACCGGTTGTGTCAGTGGGACATGCGTGATAAGAAGGGAATTGTTCAGACATTAGCAAATACGAGTTCTCCAGTGTTGAATTGGACTCAGGGGCATCAGTTTTCAAGAGGAACGAATTTTCAGTGCTTTGCCACGACTGGTGATGGCTCCATTGTAGTTGGATCACTTGATGGGAAGATTCGCTTGTACTCGAAGACCTCTATGAGGCAAGCAAAGACTGCATTCCCTGGCCTTGGCTCTCCAATTACACATGTTGATGTTACTTATGATGGCAAATGGATACTGGGCACGACAGATACATATTTGATCTTAATATGCACTTTGTTTACGGATAAAGATGGGAAGACCAAAACTGGTTTTACTGGTCGAATGGGAAATAAAATCCCAGCTCCTAGATTATTAAAGCTGACTCCTGTTGATGCACATATAGCTGGGGCAAATAACAAGTTCCATGGTGGACATTTCTCTTGGGTAAGAATGCCTAATTTATTTAGCTTCTTAACATATAAATGTTGCATAGCTAGTTGCAACTCTCATGTTGCTTGTTTGTTGAAGAGTCTGTACGTGAGGTTTCATGTTATCTCCATGAAAATTGTTGTGTGTTGTGAGTTCATATAACTTGGTTGTTGCTCCTTCCGTGTAAGCTCTTTTGCAACTTTAGTAAATGCAATGACCTTAGACTGAAACGATTAGTATGGCATAGGTAATCAACCTCAACTTTAGTAAATGTTCTAAAACCTCATGCGGCTAGCTTACAAACTCAACTGCTATTAGAATATTACAAATCTTTACTTTTGGTCGATTAAAAATTTATGTATTTTTCCATTAAAGAACGTGCTCAAGGTGCAAACTTCAAATGCCGTTGAAACTAGCAAGTTTCAGATGGGCGACAATGTAGTATCTTCTTTGCTTCCATATTTTGTTTGGCCAGAGGATATTCTTAGTAGAGTTTGCAATAGAGTAGTAGACCGTTACACCTCTTTGTGAAGCTTCTCACATTTGTCTATGTCACTGGGGGTTATCTTCTTTGTTGCCTGCCCTCTGTTACTGTGCTGCAGCAATTCATTGGAATGGAAGATGACCTCCCCATAGCTGTGGAATGACAGAAGTATCACTTGAATTTGCAAACATTTTTTTACTTGCAACCAGATCCACCAAAGATCTGGTTAATGTTTGTTGCATGATAAATTTGTTTGTCCTAGCAAACTCTTACCCTCTTTTTGCATGACAACAGATTGCTTGGAAGTCTTTGTTCTTTGTTAGCTGTTTTTATTTCTCTTGTGCAGAATAATACTGTAGTAGCAGTTCATGCTTGTGTTTTACTCATCCTTGAGCTGAAAGTAAGCGACTGACCTGACCTGCCTTGTATGTCATTTTCCAGGTTACTGAAAGTGGAAAACAAGAACGCCACTTGGTTGCAGCAGTAGGCAAATTCAGCGTGGTATGGAATTTCCAACAGGTAAAGGACAGTGCTCATAGTTGCTATCAGAATCAGCAAGGCCTGAAGAGTTGTTATTGTTACAAGATAGTGCCCAAGGATGAATCCATTATTGAGAGTCGTTTCATGCATGACAAGTATGCCGTCAGTGACTCACCGGAGGCTCCCCTGGTTGTAGCAACGCCAATGAAAGTTACTTCCATCAGCATGTCTGGCAAGAAGCGTTGACTTAGGAACTAGTTGACTGGTGATTGACTGATCAATGTGTGCAAGAAGATTTATCTAGTGTGTATATAGGGAGGTCCTAGTTATGTTCTTTTTCCTTTTTCAATGTTTGATTGTTTGCGTTTATCTTTGAGAAATTTCTTTGCTTTTTACACTATATCTATGGGTGGAATTCTTCATGTATTCTTTATGTCAAAGACTGTTTGAATGAAGAAGGGAGTGCATTGATTCAAGACTTATATTTTACTTTTACAATTGTTTCTGTTGTCCATCTAATGTGCATGGATAGATCTTTGCACCCTTTTACTTAATCGTGCTCTTATTATTGGAATCCACAGGTGCAAGGTTATACCAAACACAATATAAGTATCAACTAAGTAATAAATTCTGTACAAGTTGGTCAAGTTATAAACCAGTCCACCTGCCATATTTTACTTTTGAAAGGCCTGATTAGCCATGACTAGTTTTTACAAAATTTCTCAAGACGTAGAACACAAGCAAACTAAGGTAAAAACAATCACAACAGCATGAAGGGAGGTTTCTAATGTCTATGGAATGGTCCAGAGTAGCAAAAGGGTATTTTCACACAAGGTCGGGAAAGTTATTGTCGATATTCTGACATAATAGTTTACACATAAAAAGATGAAATAGGCGTGCAATGCTTATAAAGTGTCTCTGGCAGCAATTCTGCAGGTTATAGCATCTGCAAGTGACGATATCTCCAGCTCCAGATTAGATATCTTGTAATGCTGTCAGAAATTCGAATTATTAAAATTCATTATAAGGAAAGGAAGCAAGATCACCATCAACAATACTCCATAAACCACTAACTTCACCCAGCACCAACCTTTTGAATCTGAGCCAGGTTTATTCTTTGTTCTAATTCCTTCAGGTCAATCTCATTGCCCTTTATGAGTTTTTCTATGGCCACCATCTAGTTACAGAGTAAGAGCACATCATTACTGTCAGGAAAAAGAAAAAAAATCAGCTTTGGTGACATAATATTGTCGCCTTACCTCATCAGCCGACGCACCAAAGCGTGCTGCCAGGATGTAGCTTGTGTTGTCTGCGATACCACATCTTTTCAAAGACTCTGAAATCTACTATGATAAAGCCAAGTAAAAGTAAATGGACCATAAAAAGATAAATCCATTCTATTTCAGAACCCTTGGAGCTTCTTACATGCTTAGATCCCGAGAAGTTGTAAACAAGCTCAGAATGGAGGGTCCGTGTAGTCAGTGAATCCCGTGATTTAGCTACAAGTGTCTTGTGTGCAGCTGCTAAAACAGGAAATACATCTGGGATCTGTTGAAATATGCCCAAAGATGAAATCAGCTGAGATGCACAAAGTACAACCAGCGAGTGAGCTTTGAGAATGAGGAAAGGGAGTGTGCTTACAAGTGATGCATTCAGAAATGCTACTTCTGGCTCCAGTGTTGCAGACTGCATTAAGTCCAATAGTTCTCTGCAAAAGATGAATCACTTGGATTTGTTTAAAACTCATCAAGTAATGTACTTTTGTTTGAAGCATAACTTATTTCTCTGATACTAATAATTCACTTTTGCTGATGTAGTCATTTACTTAGTTAGAAATAAATGCCTGGCATTAATTCTCTCCATATATAATGTAGGTTACAGGCTCATAACCAAGTTACGCGATATCTTTTCAAGCTTAGGCCTAAGTGTCCAAAACTTAACATTGAGCGTATAATTTCATTATCTTCGTCAAAGTACTCCATTTTTCTACACCCAGATAACTTTTCCAGGCATCCAATTCATTTCCTGAAACTTTTAGAAGTATCATATCCTTCAAAGTAACCAAGGATTTACCAAAAAATGTGCAAGAATACTTCTGAACAATACTTAGCAATCCTGGAATGCATTCTGTTAACAGTCCAACAAATTTGTAAATGCTATATTCTACAGTATCAGTAAATAGTTCTTCAGAATTGCCAAATCTCTGCAGAAACATGAGATAACCGCAGACATGAGTATGCACATATCTTCATAATGGCTGCACTTGATGTCTCAAGTGTCTTTTTTCCATTAGTTCCAATTGAACAAACTTCTTAACTGCAATGCAATGAATAGAGAACCCAACTTTACAAGTCATAGACAGCGAAATCTACTAAAGTTAAGAGTTGTGGTCTACCATGTATACTTTACAAACTTAGATAATGCTTCCCCCTTAACTCCTCATGAATAAAAAAGAAAACAGATCGAAAAAGCTAAACTTATAGTCCCCCATGATAGCTCTTTCGTAGTCCAATCCAAAAGCAGAAAAAAGTGACTAGAAGTAGTAAGCTTGTCTCTCTGTGACATTCACATCCACGACAGTCATGGAGCCATTTCTCAGTCCAAAGACGGAAAGGAACATGTACACTTTTTAGCAGTGAAGAAAAACATATTAGCAACAACACAAGTCAATAAATCAACCAAGCAGGTAAAAGCTCATTTATAGACTTACACCAGCTTTATACGCATCTACCATGTCTATAACAAACAGGACTTCTAGTTTTCCAAGTTAACCACATTGCTAGATATTTGATTAACTGAAGCATTGAATCTTTAAAGGGAAAAAGAATAAAAATTAGAGAAACTTCAACTTAAGCATCTCTTTTGTATGTGCAACCTGTCTACATATACCTTACACATACTGGTGAAACCTCAACTTACGTCCATCCAAGTCAGTATAGACCATCAATATTTAAAAAGATAGGTCCATTAAAGATATTAGAAAGAAACTTACTTAGAATTAGTAACATCGCTGAAAAGGGTAAGACAAAGGGTGGTTCCACCAACTTCAAACGCCTTCATTGTTAACTGAAAACATGAAATTCCAAATAAAATCGAATTTAAACTACCAAAATCAATTGAAAAAAAACAGCAGAAACAAGAAACCATGAATTCTGAAAGCAGAAGGGACAAGTGACAAACTTGAGGGGCAAAATGAATTGGAAAAAATATCTTTTTTTCTCTTACTAAGCTTAGTTCAAAAAACAGGGAAGAAAACCAGGCTCGTCAGCGGTGGCTCAGAACAACTACTATCTTTTCATTAAGGTGGATTCTTATCGAGTAAATTGAATGATGGTCCCAAATCATTAGGGTGTATTCCTGATATTTTAACCCTTATATTTGTGGGCATTTGATAGTCCGGTTCTGTTTCGATTTTTTAATAGGATGAAATACCTTACAATTGTTCGCCGTTTGTTGGAATCGCGAAAATAATCAAATACAGTCTGTTGGCCGGCAGAAGCTGCAAGTTGCTGGAGCAGTGGACCCTCGCACTTGGAAAATAAGGTGCGGCGGCGGCTGGCTGCAGAATGAGATACACAATTGGAAAATTGAAATGAAAACCTAAGGCTAACTGTTAACTGCTCAGTGCAGAAAACGAAACGAAAATGTCAAAAATTAAAATAATATCCTCTGCGCTAATGGGCTTTGCTTTAAATTAACCTAAGGGTGACCTTGTACCACCGATGTGTGACTATATTAACAGTTAAATGTAGGTTTTTCATCCATTGGTTTCACTAGTTTTTTTTTTTATTATTATGAGCTAGCTTTATGGGTACGGTCTTAGGCTTTTTATAAATTAAATTAAAGTCTACGATCAATTTTTATTTATAGTATCGAGTTAGATTCATCTCAATTTATGATAACCGATGTTGGATCTCCATATTAAATTACTTACCACAAATTTTTCAGTCTTAGGTGTGAGATGGGGTATTGAGTCCCACATTGATGAACTTTATATATGACTTGAAGAATACTCCTCCATTTAATCTAGTTTTTGAATTGGTTAGGTCCAAGATCGATTTCTTTACCTATCAAAATTCAAAACTAATAAGATACTCACTAGCAATTTTGTATAAACGGTGTTCCATTTAATATTTTCAATGTTTGACATTTATAATAATGGCTAAAATGTGGAAATTTATGAATTTTATAAAGAAAATAACCATCTCACTTACTAATACATAATTAAAATTAGCATTTATATTTTAGATTATACACAATTCTTTACTTCATTAAACATACAAAAATAGGTGATCCAATCAATCTCCGATGAATGGAATAATCTCCATCTCTTAATTGCCCAAAAGCCTTTAATTTTTTTCTTTCTTTCTCCCCTTTACCAGGGAGCAACCAGGCCTCTGCCTTATTCTGCCAAATTATTATTTTCCAAAAAAAAATATGTCCACTTCCATTTTCCTCCTTTGGCTTGTTAGCATTCCTCTAACAATTCATGCAGCCATTAATGTTAATCAACCTCAAGGTAAATTAATTAACATTGCTTGCGTTTTGTGAATTCAACTGAACCTATTAAAATGCATAGATATAATAAGATCGCGCTCATTATATAAATGTTGTTTCAGGTTTCCTGTTAAATTGTGGTGGAGATGAAAAAATCCAACAAGATTCACTTACATATGGACCGGATGATAGGTTCATAAAAACAGGGAATAAATCAGAGATAAAACAAGAAGGTCTAGTGCCATTATTGTCTTCTGTTCGTCATTTCCCGGTTGATGCTGAAGAGAAATTTTGTTATAATTTCCCAGTGAATAAAGGAAAGAAATTGATTATCAAAACTATATATTATTATGGAGGTTTTGATGGAGGCACAGAGCCACCAATATTTGATCAAATCATTGATGGTACAAAATGGAATATTAATACATCGGCGGATTATGCAGATGGCCTTAGCTCTTATTATGAGGTTGTTATGGTTGCTCAAAATAAGGTTTTGAGTATTTGTCTTGCTAAAAATGAACACACAACTTCTGACCCTTTTATCTCAGCTATTGAAGTGTTGTATCTTGACGATTCCCTTTATAATACTACTGATTTTGGGAAATATGCATTGGTTACTCTTGCTCGTCATAGCTTTGGATCTCATGATAAACTAACGTATGTATGCCTTTTTTACCCCATTTATCTATTTCTTTGTTATGAATAAGATATACGTACATTTTATTCTTCCAGACCCCACCTGTGGGATCACATTGGGTTTGTTGTTGTCGTTATATTCTTCTTTAAATGTTTTTTTGTTACGTGCATATTAACTAATATTTGATTGATGATGTTGAACTAGCTTTCCAGATGACAAATACAATCGACATTGGGATCCATTAGTAGACGACAATCCAGTTGTGACAAGTCAAGCCCCGGTAACTCCAACAACATTTTGGAATATGCCACCAGAGAAGGTGTTTGAAAATTCAGTGACAGCCAGTAGAGGGAAGTCTCTTGTGGTAAATTGGCCAAATTTTCCACTTCCTAAGACTTATTACTACCTTGCTTTGTACTTCCAAGATAACAGAACCCCAAGTCCGTATAGCTGGAGAGTTTTTGATGTCTTAGTGAATGGAGTGAAATTCTTTAGCAACCTTAATGCCACAACCAGTGGCGTAACTGTTTATAGCACAACTTGGCCTCTTGAAGGGGAGACGAAGATCACATTGGTTCCTGCAAATACTAGTCCTGTTGGTCCGGTAATTGCTGCTGGTGAACTCTTCCAACTTTTGCCTCTTGCTGGAAGAACTCTCACTAGAGATGGTAATGGTTCTTTTTCTGCAATTTTTTCTAGGCAGTCTTTACTAGTCAGTGACGGAACCAGAACTCTAAGTTGATAGTCAGTACGATCATATGTCTAACTAATCTGTCAATCTAGGTGTTAGCTTCTCTAGTAACACATTTTTGTTGCACTTAAACAGTGTCAGTGATGACCGATTTAAGAAAAAGCTTTAACAAAAAACCTCAAGATTGGCATGGTGATCCATGCCTTCCGAAGGACAAGTCATGGAGTGGAGTAATATGTTCTTCTGGCACGAACACACGAATCATCTCCCTGTAAGTTTAATATTTCTGATTTGATCCACGGTTAATATTAGATCAACGATATACCACTTTTTTGATGCAACATTTGTGCACTTGTTTATGTTTTTCAATAAAGGAATTTGACGAATGCTGGAATTTCTGGATCATTGCCACCAAGCATATCAAAATTAACTGCACTCAGTAATCTGTAAGCTATCCTTTATCATATTACATTGCTTGGTTTTGTTATCTATCGATGGAATATATATATACACTAATTGTGAATGACTCTTAAAGGTGGCTTGGAAGCAATGAACTGACAGGTCAAATACCTGATTTAAGCTCATTGCAGAACTTAGAAACTCTGTAAGTTCCGATTTGTTGTCCTTCATCCTACTTTACTCTAATTCTTATACTAATTTGTATTTCTAACGAATATATTCATCTCCACGTAATAATAAAGTTAGATTTTTCTTTCCTCCTACTTTACTCTAATTCTTATACTAATTTGTATTTCTAACGAATATATTCATCTCCACTGCAATGGAAAAAGGCACTTGGAGAATAACCAGTTGGAAGGATCAATCCCTGAATCATTAGGAAAACTACCTAAACTTCGAGAAGTGTATGCTTCTTTGTTTTTTTATCTACTTAACTCAGTTTTTGATTTTGTATATTTGATGATTAATGTTCATCTCTGTAAGTTTATAACTAAAATTTCTGGTTTTATAGGTTTCTCCAAAACAACCGTCTCAAGGGGAGTGTTCCAGGAAGCCTAAGAAACAAGAATGGCATAAACCTTAAGTAAGCAATCTGTAATCTTGAATTGAAACATGCCACTATTTCCAATTTGATACAACTTCTGATCCTATTGATATTATACAAATATTTGTTGTTTAGGGTGTCGCCTGGAAATGAAGTATCAAGTTAGGGACTGCCGTAACAAGAGAATTAAATGAAGAACTACTAGAACTTGTTACATACTTCAGAAGTGGACAGAGTTATTTGAGACCTCACATGAGAAACACAAGTTATAAGATGGAATGAAGGGATTCGGAATAAGAGCTTTTTTAGTCTTGGTGTACTTTGTGTATAGCATATAAACATAATCACATCTAATACTTGAAAAGAAAAACACAAAATAATTAGCAAAGTAAAGGTGTATTTGTACAACAGTCATGACTAGTAATCATTTAATAGAAGATAGATATTACCATGTTTTCTTTTTTGATTCAAATGAAAGATATGTATAAGCAATTCACAAAACAGTGTCAGATGCATGCAAGATTTGATTAAAACTATCTTACATTTAGTAACAGAAGAAAATTTACAGCTACAGAGTAAGCATTACTGTGAAATTATATCATTACACAGTAGTTTTTGCTATAACACACGTTAATTAGAAAGTGAAATCAAGCAATACATAACAGCAACAGTCACTAAAGAAAACAAAGAGCGGAGAACCTGAATTGCTGCAAACTTGCATTTCATATACAAACAGTGGATACCAAAAGATCGACCAGCTGATTAAGAACTGCGGAACTCAAACTGGTTATATTTGATCTGTTGTCAGTTTTGACATCCACATATCTTTTACATTGCATAGACAATCTCTCCACTGCTATCGATATCGAGGTCAGGATCACTCTCCAAATCTTCTTCCATGTCATCGTCAATGTCCAAGCTTCCAGTGAGGTAATGATTAAGGCTGTTGGTCCCAGCAGCAGGAATGGTGGCCTCAGTTATTATCTGCATGATTTCGTCAATGCTCTGCATACGTTGATCTGGCTCCTCAAACTGGTTGTTTGTAGTATTATCCATGAGATCTGCAGGAAGGTTCTTCAAGAACCACTCATGGTTCTTGATCTCGGGGATTGATATCCTCTGTTGCAACCAAAAATAAAGCATGATGAAAGAAAGAAACCTCACATAAGAACCGAAATGAAGGAGTTTTTATCTTATAAGGTTACTGAACTATGGGAAATTATCTAACAAAGTCATTGAACTCAAGAAACACTTGAGTACAAGATTTTGTTTAGACAGGATTGAAGTTCAAATAGTTACGAGCAATGCACCGCAGTATTACAACACCAGTAGAAAGACCTCAAATCATATTGAGACTGAAGATCACCAAAGAAAATATGAATAAAGGACACTGAAATTATTTGTGGAAAAGATTACCTTTGCAGGATCTGCAACAAAAATCCTTGATATTAGATGACGACATTCAGGAGAGATATGTACATAATCAGGAATTGAATACTGTACGTTCAAGATTCGCTGCATAACAGGAAATGATTTGAGTCAAATAAGACAGATAATGAGGATTTTGCAGTAACAATATGCATAAGAAGTTACCTGTATTGTCTTCCGAAAATTTTTAGGTTCCTCTGGGTCTTCAAAAGGGTATGCTCCCACCAGCATGACATACAAAGTCACTCCACAAGACCAGACATCTGCAATCTGCATTAATTTGAGAAAATGAATAAATATAATTTACAACATCATCAGAAAAACAAAAGTTAAGTGAATAAAATAGATTACAAAAAGGAAATGTTAAATCATCAAAACAAATAGATGGAAAATTTTAACCCGTTTTTTAGCCCATTTGAACCCAAAGTAAACTTGGGCGGGTCAAGACCCAACCCGATTTCTATTCAACCCAACATTTTAATATTTCGAATTTCAACGCAACCCGCCCATTTGACACCCCTAGTCAGAATAAAATCAAAAAAAGGATATACCTTCCCGTCATATTCTTTCTTCAATAACACTTCTGGAGCAATATATGCAGGTGTACCAACAGTTGACTTTGGTTGTGAATGCAACACTGAGGACTGCATACAACAATATTCAAAATGACGGTGAGGACATATGAATAAAGGAGAATGGAGGAGATAAGAAAGAAGCAAACACTTGACCGAATTGAGGTATAACAGCATATATACAACAACAGCAACGCCTCAATCCCAAACTAGTTGGATCTGCATATGAATCCATTTCACTCTACTTGGACCGGTTTAATCCAATAATCAATAATTTGTTTTCTTTCTTTTGGGGAGGTTAGGAATCAACTTGTGGCAAAACCATCCCAGCAAATAGCAGAGTGAAGAAAACAGTACCTTAGAATATCCAAAATCACAAATCTTTAGCCTTGGTGCAGGACTTCCATCCAGTAATGTATTCTCTAATTTCAAGTCTCTATGGCACACTTGCTTCATAAAAAGAACCAATTGCAAGCAAATCATCAAAAATTTCACAAACTCAAAAGATATTCAATAATGAAAGCAGAGAAGAACAGTGGACTTACCATAGCATGACAATAGCTGACCCCTGATATGAGTTGTTGGAAGAAAAACCGTGCCTAAAATTACAGTTAAATAGCCTATAAATATATCCAGGACTAAGTGCCATGACAACCAAATTCATCTTTCAAAATATTTACCTCATCCTCGCTAAAACGACCAGCATTACATATGCGCTCAAACAGCTCCCCTCCAGATGCAAATTCCATCACAATAGCCAAATGAGTCGGTGTCAATATGACCTGAAAACCAAATTTCCCATAATTAACTATAAATAGACCTAAGTCATCACTATCGAACAACTATTTTGAATGAATATAATACCTCTTTGAATCTGACTATGTTAGGATGCCTCAATGATCTATGGTTGATGATTTCTCTTTTAACATTTTCATCAATCTGCAATTCATAGGTATAAGTAATTTGCAGAACAAGCTACACACGTATTGACTCTTCACAAATCCAATAAAAAGGTGCAATCTCAACTAACCTTCTCACCTCTCTCGATATACTTAACAGCAACAAGTTCATTAGTTTGCCTATCTCTCATAAGCCTTGCAACACCAAAATTCCCAGCACCAATATCCCGTACAAGTTCATATCTATCACTATCGTGCATGATCGGTACGTCCATACCCGGTCCTACTGTCACTGCCGTCCGATCCATAATTTAACACAACCTCTCTCTTTTTAACTTGAACAAGCTACCTCTCACATTATTACAGCCCACCTAAAAGCGTCTCAATAAAAAAATCACAGCATAAAACAAATAAGAATAAACAAAAAAATTGATGAAAAATTATTGAATCAAAAGTGTTACGTGGAGTAAAATGAATCACAGGATTGAGTATAGTTGGTAGTTGTAGACAGGGACGGCAACAACAAAAAGAACAAGTGATGATAAGCTCAATCCCGTGAAATCTGTACTTACCTTTTCTCTACAGCAAATTAAAGTAGATGATGAGATTGCAGTTCTGTTAGGGTTTTGATTGCGCAAACGTGTTCTTCATCAACATATATATAAATATCTTTTTTGTTGTGTGCTCAGAGGAGCTCGTGAAGTAAGCTGCTTTTCTTCTTTCTTTCTTTCTTTCTTTCTTTATTAGTTTTTTCAGCTACTTCTTCTTTGGGTTTCCTAAGTGCACACGCAGACATCATTTTTTATTACTTTACTGATTTTGTTGGTAAAAGATACTCTATTTTAGGTATATGATAATATAATATTCGAAATTCATTAATCTCGCTAATTCAAATTCATATTTATAATATTTAGAGTTCAAATACGAAATCATAGGTTACAGTATTGTCTTTTTATGAATAATTACAGATTTTTCTTGGAGTAATTTGAGAATAAATTAGTTTAAATGACAAAAGTAGCCTTGTTTATTGGGTTAAGTGGCGTGAGAATGACGAAATAGTCCCTGGATAAGGTTATTACACAGAGCACGAGAAGCGTCCAAGTGTGTGTGTAGGATTTGGTGTCAATTGCACAAATTTTAGAACATTTTTTTAGTTTTTTGAGAAAGGTAGGCATGATCTCTGGAGTTGATTGGTTCATAGTTGAGGCAATATGGGGCAGTGATCTATCTATGGAGGGATTGGTTATGTGGGTCACCACTCACCACCATACACAATTATCACAATTACTTATATTCCTAGCGTTCGATATTAATTGTTCATATTATTAACAATAAATTTTTAATATATTTTTTGTATTTTTTTATTTATTATATTTAAAATAGATGCTAAATTGTATTTGTTAAGAGTTTGAAAAAACAATGAGTACTCTATTATATCAAGCATATTTATTCTGAATGCATTTCCCAACTTATATAATAATAAATACATATAAATGATAAGATAAAATTATCATATTCACATTATTTTTTAAAAATGACAAATTGATATTGAATAAGTAAGCTTTTATTGGAAGAGTACTTATCGATATCAAATCAAGATATAATTAATTTTTTTTTTCATTTTTTCCTTTATTTTTGAAAGTAAATATATTGGCTTCCATTGAATTTTTTTTAGGGTGAACTAGTTTTAAAATATATATATTTATGATTTATTAAAAATTATATAGAAAAATATGATAATTAATATGAAATGGCAAAAATATTTATATTGTCTGTCCTTGCGTATTATGAAAAAAAAAATGAATTTTTTTCATATGTAGAGTTGACATCAGTCCAATAAAGGCCTCAAGAAAATATATCTTTTTAATATTCTTCTAGTATACAATGTATAATAAGTATATCTATAATTAATGTACACCTATAAATAGTTATAATATATCGGCAATAATTAAAAATTATTATGAGTAGAAGGTAAAAAGTATTTTAATGGGCTGATTGAAAATATAAATATCACAGAATTTATTTGCATTTGATCTTATAACAAGCAAATGAATTTTAATTCGATAAGAATTAAAGAATATAAATATGAATTTTAACTCAGTAATAATTAAAGAATATGTATTCTAATTTTTGTATCTTAATATTTTTATTTTCTATAAAGTCTTCGGCACGATATAAAAAGTGTTAATAATTACGTTAATTTTAACTTATTGGCATATTAATAAGAAAAAATTACACAAATTTCATAGTATTAAGATCTAGGTATATTCTATATATTTAATTTTTCTAAATTATAAGAATCTTTTACAATAAAACAATTTTGAATGTATCAGCACACATGTAATAGATACATAAGTCACGATACATTGTTGTTCAGAAAATTTGTACATAGTCTACGCTACAAATCTTTATAGCACTGATCAAAATAAATAAAAGAAAATTGTGATTTTTATTGATGAATCTTGTGAATACAATTTTATTGTTTTCTTGATTTTTCTCTCATAAACTTCTTCATGATTCGAGGGTCTTCAATAGTGTATTACTGAAATGTAGACTTTCTTGAGATGTTTTTGATCTCCAAAAACGTCAGAAAATACTTCATCATTTCAAGTTGATCTCCGATAAGAACTGTATTGACCAATCATTTGAAGAACTATGTTAGTTTGTATTGTGGCTTTCTCAAATGCTTATTGAATGTTTGTTGGGGTATTTTCTGAAATATAATTAGGATGTCCATTTGAATGTTATGTCTCTCCCCTATTCTTAGTTGTAAGGGGTGGACAAGGTTGCTTATGATTGGTCAAAAGATGTCAATTTGACATTTAATGGATTATGTTTGGTTCTTGAATTTGACTGCGACTACTATATCATTTGCATACGGGACTGTATCTTATTGTTCATGGATATCTAGTCATCGTGACACGTGACATGAGTTTGGATCTGAAGGTGAAAGGAATCTTTGACTTGAATTTAATAAAATATACTTTTTATTTGTAAAATCCAAAAATTAATCATTTAAACGAAATGAATATAAATTTAACTCAAATTTATGAATTTAATCCAATAAAATTTATATGTCTATAAATAGCTCACACATATATCTAAGAGGGGGTAGAGATGTATTCGAGAGGAGATATTTGTAACATTTTTAAATTATAGAGAATTCTATAGATTATGATAAAATAAAATTTATATTTAGGTAAATTTTTTCTATTAATTTGTAGTGTTCCACGAAAATTTTCATAGGATGGAGAATATTTTTAAAAATAATAATTATATTATGTAACTTAAATATAAATTACAAAGGAAGACTTAAAAAGCTCTGATACCATCTTGTCTAGTTAAAGTAAAAAAGTTATTCAATTATTTATTAGTTTTCGCAAGAAATAAAAAATTTTAATTGTATATATAATATTCATTAGAAGAAAACTTATTTTAGCCTATAAGTAATTGTTTACATCCAATTTTGATCTAATATTCTCAAAATTGGTAACTTTTAAGTTTTATTTATTTAATAGTTCAAAATGAATTTTTTATAATATATAATAAGTTTATCGCTAGCAATCTTTATTTATAAAAAAAATATTTTTATCAGTTAATTTAAATATTGATTTTTTACATGTCATTGATTACGTTCAATATATTTTTTAAATATTTATTTTATTTATTAATATTTATTTTGATATTTTGTATAGTATAGAAATTTATTCAAATATGCATAAGATTTTATACGCAGATTTTCATCAACAAAAGATATTTGTGCCTCAATTTTGAGCCTATAACTTAGGCCTATTGTATGACAATTTTCTATTTAGGGCTTTATTAGATCAAGAAATAGTGGTGGTGAAAAAAAAAATTAGGATTGGTTTAATTTTCAGATTGAGTAAGAGTATATTTTTTCCTTTTTTGAACCGCCAAGGTCTCACCACGAACAACAAAGCTTCACCAACCGAGGCTGCTTCGATCAACACACAAATGCCTCCATTTTCTCCGTTTAGAAAATGACCAAAATTCATTTTTCTCTCTCTTTTTTTAACGATTTTTTCTCTTTCTTATTTTTTTTAAACTTCTTTTTCTTTGACTTTTCTTTTTCAATTAATGTTCCGAATTTCTCTATTTCCATACTTATATAATTTTATTCATGAAAAATATGAAATTCAAAAAGAAAATATTCATTTTATTTCTAATATTTTAATATTATTTTTTCATCTCAAAGTTAATTATTTATATTACTAAAAATAGTTAGATAAAATTATTTGTTAATTTACAAAAATATAATTCATTATAATTTTATTATTTTAATATAAAAAATTTTCTTTTTTTTAAGTGTAAATAAAATTTATAAATTTTAAAAAAATTAGATGTAAACTAGTAAAACTATTATTTTATTTATGATTTCTCACGAAAATAGTAAAAAAAAACTATTAATATGGAAAACAAAGTATAAGATTAATTTATTCTTATATTCTTCTTAACAATTTCAGAATTTTAAAAGCACTTAAATCCATCAAATACTCTTTAAAAAAATATAACAGAAAGAGCAACATGTTCTTGACAAACAATTACATAAATTTTGATATTAATTTCATGCAATTAAAAAACGGAAAGCATCCATAAATACAAATGAATTTCTTTTTTTTTTTGTATCATTTTCTTGTACTCCGTGGTCTTAATTGCATGTGGACATGGAATTCCAGTCAAATCTCATGTTCTGCATTTTTTCTCTCTCTTAAGTTGACAATGTGTCTATCTGCACCTTCAGTAACATTATAACCATTATTCCCATTGCCACTCACCTTACAAACCTTGAAAATCTTCAAATACTCATTAAACAACAACTCACTTTTGTGACTAAATCCATCATCTTTTCACTTCCTCACAACAACTTCTTTTGCTGCCAACCTCTCCATTATTTAATGTCTTTCAACATTTCAATAATTGGCTTGTACCTTGCTGCAAGTATCTAGGCATCGAATGATTCAGTAAAGTTATTGTCCACAATCTGATTTTTGCACATTATATCTAAATAGGCTCTGCACCATGCTTTTGGAGGATACATATCTATTAAATCTTGTCCAATCTCTCTATTAACTTTCTTGATCTCTTGAAGTTGGTCCTCAAATTCCTCTGTAAATGATGACCATGCATCTCAGCATAGCAACTTTTTCAGCTCACTTTTGCCCCATCTTCTGCACCAATTTGCCTCAGTATGCGTTGCACAATATCTCTAATGTGCTTCATATAAGACTGTCCTTACTGCTTCAAACAGCCCCTAAGTGTCAAATTAAAACAACTAAAATTAATAAAGGAAACAATATCAAGAAAAGGTAATTAAATTGCAAATCAGTAGTGTAATATTACCTTCTGTTATATATGAATGTCAGTTCTTCACCATTTTGAAGCTCACAAAAATATTGTAAATATTGCATAAACCATGTCCACTTCATCTTAGTCTCTTTATCTACCGCAATCCAAGGTAGAAGGTAGAAAGAGTTATTACTGTCTTGATCAACAACACACAATATTTATTCCTTAGCTTTTTCTTTAAGGAATATACCATCTAACACAATCAGTGGTCTTAACCCAGACTTAAAACCCAACTTCATTGCCTTGAAACAGATATACATCCTAAGAAATTTTCTCTTACCATTAGATAGTGCCTCTTTAGACAAATCTATTACAATGTCAGACACTGGATGACAACGTCTCAATTCAATAGCATACCTCTAATTTGTTGTAATAGTCTACAAAGCTACCTTCTAAACTCTCCAATATCTCCTTTTTGCTCTTAAAATTTTTATGTAAATCAACCTTCATTTGTTTGACCTTGTACGTGGATCACTTTGCAATTTGTCCTTAAAATACAAGGCTATTGTTGAGTAATCTACTGCATAGTTATCATATGTTGTTCCACACTTTATATGATCTACAAGTGTTTTGACAGAAACACCAGGAGTAGTCATATCTCCAGAAATAAGAAGTAAAAATGGGCAGTCATCAGCAACACATGTATACCTCAATTTGTTTTTATCATTCTTTACCACAACAAGTTCTACCTTCTTAGCTAAAGCAAAAATTTTACACAACTGTTTTGCTTCATCTATGTCTTTGAAGGTCATACCCTTAACAATCTCCTTATAATCTTGTAAACTATCAGTTATATTCCTCTTTTTTTAGTGACGAATTTTTCTAATTCTTCTTTGTCATAATCTGAATAACTAAATACCATTTCATTATTACTGTCATCATCACTTTCACTATAATATTTATCCTCATTAATAATTGGTGAAAGTAAAAATGATCAATCATGCATCACAATATCAGTTACATTAACAGACAATTCACAATCTTCAGTAGCAAACAAGTGAACTGATTTATACTCAGTAGATATAAAAGATGCTAAGGTCCTAACTCCCTCATCACCTATTATTTCTAAATATTTTCCGGTTGGAGCAAGAACAATAAATTTTTGCACACCCACAAAGCCTAACTCTCATTCACTAAATCTAAAAAAGATATAAGGTCAGGATCATACCCTTTTCAATAAGTCACACATTCTCTATTAAATGTGATTTTGGACTGGTTAGCCACTCACCATTATGATGAAAGTATGTTGTAACTTCAACCATTTTAATGACATACAAAGGTTATGAAATAACATAAGCAACAGTGAGTATAAGATAGTTAGATGAAATAACAGTGAACTATTCAACTGTTTCCGACTTCTCTTTTAACAAGGATTTATTTTTTATATAAAAGAACAATAGATAGTTCATCAAAAGTTACAGATTGTGCAAATTTAATATCATCTCTATCATGGTATCTACATAATTTATTATGATCAGGTTGCACCAATAAGCTAACAAATACATCTGTGTTAAGCTATGCATATTTCTTCTTAAGACAATGTATTCATTGTGCTTAAGGCTAGGCTTATGGTTCATAAATTTTAACTCTTGATGAATAAATTTAGCAGTTACCTCATAAAATTTTAACACCCAAGATCATCATGTAGGCTAATTTTATTTAATTTTCTAATGCTGCCTAATTTATTTTCTTATGTTATTAAGCCATGAACATACACTTTATCTGTTTAATCCAATTTTATTTCTTGGATTAACTTGAAATTTACATAATAACTTAACCAGGAATTCACTTTACCATTGATTGTTTTTCATTTTAATGATAATTACAATTATAGATACTGTGTTTCAATAACAATTTCATTCTAACATTGCATTGCTCAAAGTAAACTAATGATCTTTTTAATCAAGGAACAAAGGCAATGGAATCAATCTGATTTTGTTTATCTTCAACTAAGGTTCAGTTCACTTGAAGGATAGTTTTGAAGCACATTAGGATTAAGTAATTCAATTCGTAAGTCACATTAGTTAAGTTAGTCACATACAGTAAGTTAGTCACATTGAGTATGTTAAGAAAAGTCATATTAGTTAAGTAAGTCACACAATAACTTGCACAAACAATTTCCAATTTTATAATGTCAAAGTTAGAATCCCAAGTTAGAATTTTTAATACAAGGAAAATAATTTTTTTTTAATTCAAAGCACAGACAAGTCCCAATTTTGTAATCTCTAATTGACTAAAAGTAGTTCACAACAAAATATTCTCACAAAAGATAAAGTGATAGGTAAACATGAATACAAGATAAAGAGATTCTCACAAAAGATAAAGTGGTAGGTAGACATGAATACAAGATAAAGTGGTGGTAGGACATGAATACAGACAAACAATAAATATTTCTTTAACACTTTACCAAATCAACAAACAAAAAATAATATTTTCACTGAAACGTGAACTTCATTTCTGGAACGTGTACTTCTCTTAAATCTAGAACGATTTTCACTATAAAACATATATTATACAAAATAAATAAAGAAACAACAAGAAAAAACATCCACAACAGATAGATTCGACGAAAACCAAAAAGTAGGAAAACTTCGAAATCGAACGGGTACCTTTAACGAGCACACGATAGATTAGACGAAAATAATTTTGAATTGAGGAAGGCAAAGTAAAATCGCGGCGGATAGGGTTCTGGTGTGTGGAATCACGACGGAGACAATCGACGACTAGGGTTTTGATGTGTGAATCGCAGCAGATTTTTCTTTGGTTGTTTAGATTAGGGTGTATGTGTATTGGATTCTTTTAATAGGTTATGGGGTAGATTATGGGTCATGGCTTAAAAATGGGGTCAAATGGATAGTATAATAAGATCATGACACGTGTAATAAAATATGAATTCGTTAGTGACAATGTTATATTTGTACCACTAATTGAACGGTAGGGATATATGTGTACGCATAGTATAACGAAGGGTATATACGTACCTTTTATTAAAGTTTATGGGTAAATCCATCTTTTTTCCCTTTCTGAAATGTATTTAGGATGTCCCTTTGAATGTAGTGTCTCTCCCCTATTCTTAGTTGTAAGGGGTGGACAAGATTGCTTATGATTGGTTAAAACAAATGTTAGTTTGACACTTCATGGATTATGTTTGGTTCTTGAATTTGACTGCGACTACCATATCATTTGCACACGGGACTGTATCTTATTTTTCATGGATATCTAGTCATCGTGACACGTGACATGAGTTTGGATTTAACGGTGAAAGGAATCTTTGACTTGAATTTAATAAAATATACTTTTTATTTGTAAAATTCAAATTAATCATTTAAACGAAATGAATATGAATTTAAACTCAAATTTTGTATGAATTTAATCCAATAAAATTTACATGTCTATAAATAGCTCACACATTTATATTCGAGAGGAGATATTTGTAACATTTTTAAATTATAGAGAATTTTATAGATTATGATAAAATAAAATTTTTATTTAGGTAATTTTTTTCTATTAATTTGTAGTGTTCCACGAAAATTTTCATAGGATGGAGAATATTTTTAAAAATAATAATTATATTATGTAACTTAAATATAAATTACAAAGGAAAGACTTAAAAAGCTCTGATACCATCTTGTCTAGTTAAATTAAAAGAGTTATTCAATTATTTATTAGTTTTCGCAAGATCTAAAATTTTTAACTTGTATATATAATATTTGTTGACACCCATAACTATCCTTGTTTGTCAAAATTTAGAATTTTTTATTAGTTAATCTTAATTACATTGTTTACATAGCCGATTGAATATATTCAAATATTTATTTTTATTTTTATTATTTTTTGCTAAATTTATGTCATTAGTCACGTTTCTTATATATATCTATATATTGATATAACGAGTGCATTTTCCATACGGAGATTGATCAATAATTTTGGGCCACAATTTCAAGCCCACACATTTAGACCCATTGCATTTTTTTTCTATTTAGGTTTAGATTAGGTCAAAAATAGAAAAGGGTGAATAAGATTTTTAGGGGGGTATTTTTCAGATTTTCTATTTTTTATTATTATTTTTTTCTGGTGAAAAGTTCACAGGAGTTCCACCGCAATCCGGCAAGTCCACCCCAAAAGACTCTAGTTGCTCTAACGCGTTCCTTTGTCCATTTTTTCCGGTGGAAAGCTTCCCCCACCACCAAACCTTCAACCACATGGAAAACAACCAAGAGAGCCACCTGAAAGGTCACTGCCAGAAATAACTCCATCATGAAACCAGAGCACAACCTCTATCTCCTTCACCATCAAAGCGAGATACTATCTGTTCTCTTTTATAAAATAGCAACCAAACAATACCCAAACCAGACCCTTTCCATCTCAGACCCACACTTACATTTTTCCAGACCACCACCAAATCACCCCGTTTCTCTCCGATCAGACCCAAAACCTCCAATCCCGAGCCACCAAAGACTTAGTATTAGGAGTTATGGTACATGTCAAACTTTAATCAATTTATCTTCACGTATTAGGTGTTATTAGAATATAGTTATTGGTAATATCACATTTAAATTTTCTAGTAATATTTATTAAACAACTGATATGAAACAAAGTAATTTCTGTATCTAAGAAGGGATAGAGATGTATTCAAGAGAAGATTTTTGTAACATTTTTAATTATAGAGAATTTTAGAGATTATGATTAAAAAAAATATATTTAGGTTGCTTTTTCTTTTAATTTGTAGTGTTCCACGGGAATTTTCATAGGATGGAGAAGATTTTAAAAAATAATAATTATATTCTGTAATTTAAATATAAATTTCAAAAGAAAGACTTAAAAAGCTCTGATACTATCTTGTCTAGTTAACGTAAAAAAGTTATTCAATGAAGTTTCAATTTTCGAAATATATAAAAACTTTAACTTGTATATATAATATTCTTTACAACAAAATTTAATTTAGCTTCCAAGAAATCAATCTTTAAAGTAATTCTAGTTGTTTATACATAGTGCTGACATCAAATTTTGATCTAATATTTTTAAAGTTAATACTTTTAAGTATTTTATTTCATTAATAGTTCAAAATACATACATTGTCATTTTAATGCAATTTGTTGATAGTTATCTTTATTCTTAAAGTATTATAATTTTTATTTGTTAATTTTGTTTATATTATTTTTCAGAGTCGATTGAATACGTTTAAATATTTATGTACTTTTTTACTAAAACATTGTTTCTTTCTAATTGCATTTTTATATGCAATTGTTACATATTTTTTTTATATTCATTCCGTTACATTTATTAATATTCATTTTGTTATTTTGCACAGTCTATAAATTCATTCTAATATGAAGAAGATTTTTTTATAAATATTGTTTTGACTGTTGATTTTGAAGTACAATTTCAAGATAGTGGTATTTTACTGTTAGTGGTTTTCAATTCCACGTTCAAAGAATAACTTGCTTATTATGTTAAAGGGTGGTGCAATTTTTTCAGATTAGGGTTGTAAATTTTCAGATTATTATTCACAGAAGTTTCACTTTTCATTATTTTTCAGTCACCGAATCCTGAATTCCGGCTAACTCAACCCTCATTTTTTATTTTTATTTTTCAATGACCAATTAGAAAAACTCTTCGTCGGTTTTAGAGGTCTCCCTATTGTTAAAAGACGAAAATTTAATTTAAGTTTATACTAGTTGTATTTTAAATTTGACCTATAAAGAAATTATCGTCGATTTTCAAGATCTCCTATGTTCATAAGACGAAATTTTATTTTTAAGTTATTATTGGTTCATAAATTTTTATTCATATTTATTCATCATTAACACTTTTATTAAGTGTCTTTACGGGTGTATGGAGTTGCTTCCCATTGAAGCTATTTGAATGAAGTTCGAATTATATTCTTTATTCATTATTTTGTATATATCGATGTTAGACAAACTTTAAGACGTTTCTTATATTATTATTTTATTTTATTATTTCTTTATATTACATGTTTGTTATACTTGTATATTTGTTTTTATCTCCTCCTCAATTTTAAAAAAATGAATTTTGTTGGGACTCATAGTTGTGTATTTCAAAGGATGCTAATACGTTTCCTTCGAAATAACTTGAACCCCTTACCTAGAATTATTAATTTCGCAGACATTTTTTTCCAATGTTAATTGATTAAATCAAATTCTTGCATTCTTTTAACTGTTGTTTATTTGTGAATCACCGCGGCTTTGCGCACTCACGAAATATCAACACATTAAAAAAAATCTCATTGCATATTGAAATATTAAAAGAAACATTAAGGTAAATTCTCTAAAAAGCAAGTCAACAGTTCTTAGACTCTTGAATCTATTGTATAAAAATGAAAGAGAAAATGAGCACCAACTCTTATGTTTGTTTTTAGTTGTCTTCTAACTTGTTAAGCATATCAATTTTGTAGTGTTCCTTAATGCTTTTTAGAAGATGAGAAGACTCAATAAAATAATTTCTTTATCCAAAATACATGTTGATCTCTTGCCAATCGATATAAGTAATTTTATCGAGTTTAGAAGCAAATTGAGCAAAAAAACTTAAAAAGTCTTGATATAATTTTTTCTTGTTAAAGTAAACAAATTACTCGCCATATTATCACTTTTTTTTAAAGGTCAGTACATTCCAACAAATCTATCTAACATTCTATACAAGAAAAATATATAATTTTCAACAAATTGATCTATAAGTCGATTTTTTTGTTTGCACACAAAAAAATAATTATACATGAAAAATTTAAAAGTGATACAAAGAGTATTTTTCTTTAAGACAAGTTAGTAATTTGGATTTTTTGTATGTTGCATAGAAACAGAAAGAAGATAAACACTAATTTCTTACCTATTTTTTCCAAGATAATTATACTTTATTTCGTCTTTATTTATCTTCCAACTTATTAAATATTTTTGGACGATATTTTATAGTGTTTCAAATATTTTTAGAAGAATGTAGATGACAAATCAAACAACTATAGACTATAGTAATTTGAAGAGGCCAAATTAGGCTTGAAATTTGCCCACCAACGACCCAAGTCCAGATATATCCAATCTAACAAAAAATATAGGACTTATAATGTAATGCACTTCTATAAATACGATGATTATAATATTTTTTGTATATTCATAGATTTTAAAATTATATTTTATGAGTTAAACGTTATAAACTTAAACTCCATAAAATAACCAAAAAGAACTCAACCTTCTATAATTACATATATATATATATTTTAACAATTGAGTTCTCAATCTTTGTGGGTATATATATTATATATGGATAAAGATCCGGTCAAGTATAATTAGATCAAGTAATGTTCAATTGTCTTATTTATTCATGTCATGTGTACGGCATAATAATTTATGGTTGAGATTGATTTAAATTATATATTCATTTTAATAATAAAAACAACAAAAACGTTAATTATTCTTATTTTTTAATACTATCAAATAAAACAATCAAGTGTACTCTACCTAATATTTTCAAGAAAAAAATAAGACTGATGAAAATATGTGGATTTTCTGACTTTTTACATACCAAACCTCGTACTTGTATTAAATTTTTTATATTATTCTAATTTTAAAGAATCCGACATTTTTGAAAAATCTGAATAAATATATTTTTATAATTATTTGAAGACCTCCCATTAAGTATTTTTTAAAAAGAATATATTATCATGTTCTTTAGTTGAATTTTTATTAAGATCTCAATTATTTTTTTTAAGTTTGATCTATTCTTGGAGATTACTTCAGAATTTGGAGAAAATATGTGTGAAATTACTCCTGAACAAGTTTGTCGGGTAAAAAGTCAGAAAGTTTGCCTATTCCCGTCAATCTTAATTATTATTTTTTAAATATATTAATTTGGGTACACATAATGCTTTATTTGATAGTATTAAAAAATAAAAATAATTGACGTTTTTGTTGTTTTTATTATTAAGATGAATATATAATTTAAATCAATCTCAACCATAAATTATTATGTAGTACACATGACATGAATCTATAAGGCCATTGAATATTACTTAACCTAATTATACTTGACTAAATCTTTATCCTATATTATATAATATATATATATATATATATGCTCAACTTTTTCATTTGGAAAATAAGAGCCCGTTTGGATGAGCTTAAAAAACGGTAGCTTTTAAAAAGTACTTTTAAAAGTACTCGAACTTATTTTTAAAATAAGTAGTTATGTCTTTGGATAAAAGTGCTGAAGTTAAAGAAAAAATTGTTGATGTGTTTGGCAAATAAGTGCTGGTAAGCACTTTTTTTAATCAAAATGTCTGAAATACCCTTAAAAGTTGCTAACATGATAAAAATTAATAATAATAATAATAATAATAATAACAATAAATAATTATAATAATAATAATATATAATAATATGAAAATAATAATAATAATAATAATATATAATTAATATATAATAATAATAATAAAGAATAATAAAATAAATAATAATAATAATAAAATATTATTATTATTATTATCAATAATAATAATGAAAATAATTAATATAAATAATAATAATAAATAATATTAATAATAATAAAACAATATGAAAATAATAATAATAATAATAATTATAATAAATAATAAAATGATGAAGAGATGTCAAAGAAGCTTCTTACTTCCCAAACAGATCCTCAATAATAATATATAAAATAATAATAATAATAATAATAATAATAATAATATAATAATAAATAATAAAATAAATAATAATAATAATAATAAACAATAAAATAAATAATAATAATAATAATAATATATAAAATATTAATAATAATAAATAATAATAATAATAATAATAATAATATATAAATAATAATAATAATAATAATATATAACAATAAATAATAATAATAATAAAATATGAAAATAATAATAATAATAATAACATTATAATAATAAATATATAATAATATATAATATATAATAACAAAGATTAATAAAATAAATAATAATAATAATAATAATAATAATAAAATAATAATTATTATAATAATAATATATAATAATAATAAAGAATAATAAAATAAATAATAATAATAATAGAATAATAAAATATTAATAATACTAATACTACTACTACTACTAATAAAATAATAATAATAATAATAATAATAAAAATAAAAATAAAAGAATTAAGAGTAAAAAGATAATATACACGGTCAATATAAAATTACTTTTAAGTTAAAAAGAAAAGCCTTCACCTAGCTTTTAAATTTTGGCTTAAAATAAGTCATTTTTGACTTAAAATTAATTACTTTGATATCTGCCGAACACTTTAATAACCAGTTTTTAAGCCCACCGAAACACTGGAATTAATTTTTTTTTTAAAGAATTAAAAGAGAAAAGAATTAACAGAGTACTTATATTTTCCTTGTTTGACAATTTGTAAGTCTTTTTTTTTTCCTTTTGTTTACTCTGTTCAACTCTGTTTCTCTTACCAAGTTAGGTTTACTTTACTTCGTCCGAACAATAGTTCCTGTTCCTTTTCCATTTTAGCCAAGAATGGTGTCGGATTCCGTGTTAGTTGACCGGCTCCGGGAAATACTTCGAGTTTCCGACCTTGATACTGCCACCGCCGGCACCGTTCGTCGGAGGCTTGAGGAGGAATTTGGGGTCGATTTACTTGACAGGAAAGCATTTATCAGGGATCAAATCGACCTTTTCCTTCGAATCCAGGTTGAGGAAACTCCAAAGAACGAGGAAGGTGAAAATGATGATTCTTGCTCCCAAGAAGAAGAACAAGAATCAAAGGAAGATGAAAATGGCGATTCTTGCTCCCAAGAAGAAGAGGAGGATGAGGATAAGAGTGCCACAAAGTCAAAGAAGAAACCGCGGTATGATTTCTTGATAAACTTTAATCCCAAAGTATTAAAGTTTGAGATTAATACTTAATTGATGTTGTTTCACTTAGGTTCGGCATTGCCAGGAAAGTATTAAAGTGAAAGAATCTCTAGTTTTGCAAACCCCTAATTTACCTTGTAAGATAAATTATCTCTTAATGGAATAAAATGGGTGTAAGGGTATTGTATATATAATCATATAAACCAACCCAACTAGTTTGGGATTGTAGCGTAGTTGATTGATTGATCAGTAATCCATCTGATTGCATTGATTCAAATTTTGATTTTGTGTCAATAAATTGTTCAGTGCTATCTAATCATGTTACTGGCAGACATTCTGTTGATAGAAGTGCAAGAAAAAAGTAATTTTGAAGGCAAGAATTTGTATGCTAATACATAATTTAAGTGCTATTGTTTACTGATAATTCTCACAAGTATCAACAATTACATGTGATATAGCTAAGCTACAATAGGAGCATAGAGAGAGAGAGCTTATGTGGCGTAATTTTGATCATCAACTTGTAATGGTGCTTTGTCTGATGTTGTTCACGTCGAATTGTTTTCAAATATTATTAAGTAGGTCTGAGAAAATGAATGGAGAAGCAAAGAAAAAAGGGGGCTTTAACAAACCATGTGCACTTTCTCCACAGCTTCAGAAATTGGTTGGCGAGCCAGAACTTGGCAGACCAGAGGTGATGCATTACTTCTATGGCTTGTCTTTGTTATGATCCTTACTCTTATCTTCGATCTAATTTCCTGTATACTTTTTGGTGATGTCTTTTTGTTCGTAGGTCGTCAAGAAGATTTGGGCCTATATCAGGGAGAAGAATTTACAAAACCCAGAGAACAAGCGGAAAATTTTATGTGACGAAGTTTTGAGTGGAATTTTTCAGGTGAAAAGTATAGACATGTTCCAGATGAACAAGGTGCTATCCAAGCACATTTGGCCCTTAAATGAGGAAAATGGTATTTTTACTTTCCTTTTGACGATTTCATTATAGAATTTTTTGCAATATGAGCTATTTTGCGTTGTCATGGTATTGCTATAGTTGTTCGGAATATTGCTTTTAGGTATCTATATGATTGCAAAAGAGCACTGTGCCTATGGTCAGTTGTTCTTTTGGTTCTCGAATCAAAAGTTTCTTATTTTCCTCCTTTATTGCAAAATTATTTGGCATCAGACCATTACGGGGTTAAATTAGGGGTTTCAGCAGTACACATAGCAGCATGTGAAGAGGAGATACACGGATGCCCCAGTGTGGAGGCGTGAGAGGTTGACTATGGATGGATTCAGGAGAGGTAGCACTAGCAGTATACTTAAGAAATATTGAGAGATGTGAGTAGACATGACATGGGGCTAGTGCAGCTTCCTGAGGAAATGGTCTTATATAGTAAGGTGTGTAGGATACAGATTAGGGTAGAAGGGGATAGTTGGTAGGACTTAGGATCACATCCATTACTAGTAGGTAGGAGTGTATAGTCTTGCTGTACATACTAGTAGTCGTAATATTATTCTTGTAGTTTCTTGTTCTTCTATTTCTATTACTATCTACTGTATCGTGTAGTTTGATTATTGTATTATTTTGTAGTATTGTTATGCTACTATCTGCTGTCTGTTGCTTCTTGTACTTCTATTACTTTTCTTGTATGGACTGTTTTTGTCTTGAGCCGAGGGTCTATCCAAATCGACCTCTCTAACTTTGAGGTAGAGGTATCGTCTGTGTACACTCTACCCTCTCCAGATCTCACTTTGTGGGACTACACTGGGTATTTTGTTGTTGTTGTGCATAGCAGCCTGTGTAGATTAATATCTCTGCTTGGTAGTGACTTCAGAGTTGCTTGTGGCTTCACCTATGATATCCATAAGACTCAGAACTCAACTTAGTGGAAGTGCTTGTGAAATGTGAAAGCTATTGTGTATTTAGGATACTTTTCTTTGACTCATGCAGGCACTCAAGTCAAAACTTCTGTGAAGAGAAGGCTACCTAAAAAAGGCAGAGAAGAAGGTGAGCATAAATTGCTTGAAGTGCAAAAAGTAATAGGCTTCGATTTCGAAATGCTTTCCGCTCTTTTATAGGTTGCTTGCAGTACGGTGAAGCCTTTGCTTCAGCTTTTCTCCAACTAATGACATATCCATCATTTTGCTAAGTCAAATCTACAACTCTCAATTAACCAGCTTCAGATGAGCCAAAGCAGAAAGAGAAAAAGCAGAAAGGTGGAGGATCTGGTTTTCTTGCTCCAGTTCAATTATCAGATGCCCTTGTGAAATTCTTAGGTATTGATGAAAATGCTTTGCCGCGAGCTGATGTTATTAAGCGAATATGGCAATATATAAAAGAAAATGAGCTGCAGGTTTGTTCCATTTTCTGTTGACATCCTTCACCATCTTTAGTTCTTGTTTTGGTTTTAATACTCATTCAGTTAGCATATTCCTTTTTATAAACAAGTTGGCACTCTTTGAGCTTCCTACGATGTAGCATTGTCATTGAAGCTGTTATGATTTGGATGATATCATCAATTAATTTAAGTGATGGCGATTTTGGTAGTGAAAACTTTTCTATGGTTCACACATTAGCCAGCATATAAAGCTTTTAATTCAACGTAGCTGCTAAGATTCCCCATATGAAGTTCTCATTAACTACTAAGTTATAACATTTTAATCATGACTTCTATTGGTTATATGTCTGCAGTCATCTTGTTTTATTTGTCCCCTCCCTTTCAATTTTGTTTTGATTTACGTCATGACCCTTCTCAATAAGTTATGGGATAAAAAGAATTCAAATATGAGATAATGGCGGACCTTATTTCTTTTGGACAGCAACCTATTTCATGTTTAATTACAGACTTATCTTACCTCTTTCCTCTTTAGTTCCTTTCCAGGAAAGAATATTTGAAACCTCCTATAACTTCAATTATTTGAGCGCAATACTGCTATATGGTATATGTATGTGTTTGTGTATAATTAATATCATCTTCCTTCAAAAATAAAGAGCTCCATCTGATAACTTCTCTATGAGGCACGAATATTTCTTGGACATCTGTCAGGAATTGAAAGGGTATTGATCGTTACTGGAAAGGAATTCACTGGAGCAAATGCCATCCCTTGGCAATTATGTATCCATTGGTTGCATGTTAGTCATGTCAAATCGCCAATCTCAGGATTTGACAGTGTGCTTGTTTCTTTCCAGGATCCATCTGATAAGAAGACAATCATCTGCGATGAAAGGTTAAAAGAACTATTTCAAGTTGATTCCTTCCATGGCTTCACAGTTACAAAGCTATTGACTGCTCATTTTATCAAAAGAGAAGACTGATATTGTGGCTTGCTTGCAATTGGCAATGAGAGGGTAATTTATATTCTATCTGGCCCTGTTAGTGGTTGCTGCTTCTATCTTAGTTTCTATGGCTTTTAGGTATATACTTATTCAGCCATAGTATAGGAATATATGATCTTGAATGTTAGCAAAATACTACTTGGTATGAAGCATCCCTTTCTGCCAACGCCAAAAAAGAAAAAAAATGAAGAAAACAAAATAGTTGCCCCTCCTCGGACTCTGATGAAATTGGAACAATGAAAAAAACAAAATTGTTATATCCTTTTTTTGGTAACTGACTGACTGTATTCTATAAATCACCAAGTGAAAACATTACAAAGCAATATCTTAGCAATCACTGCTAGATATCTACAAGGTAAGTCTGAATCTAACAGTACAAATGTATGCTACTTCTTTTGCTAAGTACCTCCATTCCCTGCTTTTCTCGGTGACGACTCTTTGATTCCTTTCTGTCCATACGGCATAGATAGCTTCTGTATACATCATGTTGAAGAGCTTATCATCTGCAGTTTTGCCTTTAGCATTCTTGATTACCCACTGGAGATGACCATTCCAAATGCTAGCAAGTATGGTCTTTTTTCTAAACCACAGTAAGTACATTTTGTTCCATAGATTCCTGGTTTAGGAGCACTCTATTACCAAGTTATATCTGGAACCTGAATGTATTCAGAGTTTTAAGAAAGTTTTTTGGTCTTAAACTAAAGATAGTGAATGTGTCAAAATTATCATTTAATCTTGTGGTCTTAAATATATCGTAGAAATTAAAGAAGTTGAAAAAGAAAAGAGGTAGTTTTTTTTAGGGCAACTTTCACATATAGCAAATAAAAAATTCATATTGTATGCTATAGCAAAGTTTGCATAATTGCGCTCCATAGCAAACATAGAAACTGTATAATTCGCTATACATATACAGTTGAAGTAAATTGTATAAAACGAGAAAGAGAAAGACACTTGGGCAGAGACTTGTATAAAAACGAATTGTATAAAACGAATTGTATGATTATAAGTGTATAGAACGATTATATACAATTTGAATTTGTATAAAATGAGAAAGAGAGAAAAACAAAAGAGACTTGGCAGGGAATATACAATTGAATCGAATTGTATAAAACTAGAAAGAGAGAAATTAGATACAATTTGAAATTTGTATAAAACGAGAAAGAGAGTGAGACAAAAGAAACTGGGCAGGGGAGTATTTTTATTGTATAATTATAAGTGTGTAAGACGAAAATATATGTACTTGCATGTGTATATACAATTTTCTCACGCTTTATACAAACAAAAACGCAACTTATACAATTCGCTTCTGTTTGTATAAGTGAGAAAGGCGAGGGTGACGAGCGAGATTTGGGAGAGTGGCGAGCGAGATCTGGAAGAGGGGAGAGAAGGGAACAAAAATATATGTATTTATACAATTTTCTCTGCTTTATACAATTCGAAACAATTTTTATACACTTGTGTTTGTATAAAAAGTGAGGAAGCGAGGGAGAGATTGGAGGAGAGTGGCGAGCGAGATATTGGGAGAGAGGCGCCTGACAATCTTTTTCAAACGTTTGCTATGGAGCACAATTAAATCAAAACCTAGCTACTCTATTTATTTTAAGTTATTAGTTTGTTATTATATATAATTATCCCTTTTTTTTAACACAAATTACGAAAGAAAGGAAGACGTCCGTCCATTCAATTCTCCTGAAATGGGTGTAAGGTGTTAAAAAGCTAACAAATATTCGCTCTTCCTTTTTCCCCCTTAACCTTATACCCAATTGATACCAATTCATCTCGAATTAACATGTATTTTTTCATAGCGGACTTTCCCTGGGTCCGGAGCTTAAAGGGCAAAAAAAATCGACAAATTTTAAAGGGTAGATGAAAAAACTTTTTAATCAAAACGGTAAAATCGCTACTGATAGAGCGAAATGTGGCCGGCGTCAGAAAAAATCGCTGCTCTACGAGTGATTTATTAAAAAACTTTTTTTTAACTTTTTTTTTAATTGTAAATCGCTGCCGCCGCAGCGATTTAAGTAAAAGTTTTTTTTAAAAAAATGTGTGGTAAGTCGCTTCACAAGCAGCGATCTTACATAATTTTTTATTATTTTTTTAATTTTGGATACTAAATCGCTGCGCAAGCAGCGATCTGATTTAATTTTTTAAAAAAAAAATTGTGGATAGTAAATCGCTATCTTTGCAGCGATTTTTGGTGGAAAATAATTTTTTTTTTTAAAAAGACGAATTTTAGTAATAAAATCGCTGCAAAAACAGCGATTTACATCACAATTTTAAAAAAAAATTAACTCAAATTGCTGCAAAATTTACATTTAATGTAAATTTTTTTAAAACTAAAATCGCTGCAATAGCAGCGATTTACAATTTATAATATATTAAAAAAAAAAAAAAAAAAAATCGCTGCCAAGGCAGCGACTTCTTAAAAAATAAACTTAAAATGAAAACAAAACAAATCACTTGTACATCAACGATTTTTTCAAACGCCGGCCAAATAAATCGCTACATCAGTAGCGATTTTACCGTTTTGATTAGAAAGTTTTTTGATATATCCTTTTAGATTTTTTGTCAATTTATCTTACCCTTTAGGCTTCAGACTCGACTTTCCCTTTTCAAAAAGGGCCAAAATATGAATAGAAGATAATAAAATAGATGTTTAATTAGTCAAAAAAAACAATTTTATTCTTCTTTAAAATAAATAATCTACGCTTGTTTTACGATTGAATTCATTGTGCCTTAATTTAAGTACTTTTGAGAACTCGAGCATGAGAAAGAATGTAGCCAATATTCTTACTATCCCTTGGCTTGAATGATTATACCAAATAATTTTGGGACTAAATTATAGTGTCACTTATTTTTTGTTGTTTGTTTGATAGTCGGGGATAACTTATCTCAGAATTAATAATTACTTGGATGATATGTAGTAATGTGATAAAATAAGTAAATGACAAAAATTATCGCTTTGAACCCCTTTTGTACATTATTTTTCACATTTATGACAGATATTTTTGTTAACAAATAAGTTGTTCTTAATGATACAACAAACCAAACATTTGATTAAAAAATAATCTTAGCATCATAACTTAAATTCAACTAAGCGACTCCTTAGGTCTTGAATGTGTTTTTTGGGCTATTGGAATTATAGTCTCCGAATGGCTAAATTGTAAACTGAAAAAGATTGTCTACTCCAATTTAACTCTAAAAATTTGCTCAAATCTTCGAAAACTTCCAAACTAACTAAGATAGATGGAAAAAAATATCATAATGAATCAAAAATATTTAATGTCTTGTATTAAAGTATTTTGCATTTGACCAAGAAAGGAATCATGATGCTGGAAAACTACTGATTTGCATACAGCAATAATATGATTCAAATGAGCATGTGATGCAGAAAGAGGAAAGACTTTTTTTATTTATTTACGTACTAATTGAAAAACAAAAGATTAATTATAAATTAAGAAATATTTTGTCTTAGAAGCATCGAGTTTTGTTTTTTTTAATAATTACAAATTCTAAATTTAGTAAGAGGTGCATGAGTGGTGTGGCATGAATGAAAAAGCCCAAATAGGTGATGAAAAGAAGAAGATAGTAAGTATATATTAGAAATGATGAGTGGCGTGACTTAAATTGAAAGACAATAGTGTTCAACACTCCATTTTTTCATCACATTAGGTTTACTTATTTTGTCCCTATGAATATTCACATTCATCACTACTTTTTTTTTTTTTTTTGAATTAGATAAACTTAAGTTTAGAGGTTTGTTTGTTAGAGAGATTACGCTTCAATAATATATTTTTGTAATCTTATATATCATTCAAAATTGAAATGACTTACATAATAATACAAACTTCTCTTTCATTTTCCAGGCAAAATAGGAGCATACTATAGTCTATCATTTTCTTTTTTGATCTTGCTAGAACGGTAGATATGTATGGTGTAAGGATTTTCATTAATGAGGTTCAAAAAATTAAAAAATAAGTTCGAAATAATTATTGTGATTTCAATATCTACTATATTTATATATATAAAAAAGTTAAATGTATCCATCGATGATATCTGACTAGCGGGAAGAATTTTAGGAGTATTTGTGTTTGCACCAAGTACAAATGTCTTCCAAATAAAATACTCATACATTGTCGTTTTTATTTATTAGATTAGAAGAATAAATAAATTTAGTTCTACTACTAAACGTATTTGATGTAAACAAAAGGAGAAAATGACAAAATGGTCCATTATGTTTGTAGACAGATTTAATATGTTCCTTAAATATACTCTCAAGCAATATTGGTCCTTTAACTTTATTAAAAGAGGCAACTTTGGTCTCCATCAATTTATTTTTTAAAAAAAAACGTTTGTTAGATTTAACAAGAGATCGTATATGGAGGTGTAATTATAAAAAAAAATCTATTTTGTTATCTATCTTTAGTACTTGGTATAGTTTCTTGAGGTGTAATTTCTACTCAATTTATTTTATATATAAATTAATTCAGATAACTTTTTATGTAAAATATAATGAAATTACTTATTTCATCTATAAAAAAAAAGGATTTTATGAAACATCTTTTCTTATTCATCCCATCTAATAAAACAATCTCTTAATCCTTGATTTCTTGAGGTGCAATTTCTACTTATTTTTGTATAATTTAGATATTCTACATTAAATAATGAAATTAATTAATTCTAGTAAAAAATAAAAAAATAACTGATTTCATGAAACATTTTTAACCCATAAGCTATAATTTTCTCATCTCATCTTATCTCGCATATTCATCTCATCTTATCTCGCATATTAAATAATTTCTCAATGCATAAGGGTATTTTTGTCATTTTCTCGGGTAGAGAGCGAAGACAAAAGGAGAGAATTTGTGAAGATGGGTGGGTCCCGGTGGCATTTAATGGTGGAGCACCGCCGTTAGATATGCGGCGAAACGATGCGAGTAAGAAATAGCCGACAATTCCACGTTTTTATCGGATTCCTATGGAATCTCTACTTCTCTTGAGACCCCACACCTGTTTTTTGTTTTTTTTCACACCCCATCAATTATTGCAATGCTGTCTGTCACTACTCACTACTACTAAAAAAAAATTTATTTTTATTTTTTTGGTATATAGACAGCAGTTTGTGAAATGTTTTTTTTCCCAGTATATATTACTTATAATTATTGTTAATTTATTCTAATTATTTTCTGTTAAACGATTTATTTAAGTCTATTATTTTACTCAGAATTTTGGACAGCCACCGTTTAAAGGTTCGGAAAGTTTTTACATATTAATTAATAATAATATCTTAATTGCTGCTAAATATATCAATTAATTTCACTTGTCAAAGATTTGAATCCGTGTTAATTTTGTTCAACTATTAATGTACAACATGATGAATAATAAAATTAAGTCAATAAAGAAGGAACACTAGCTAGATGGCACAGTACTATAATTTTTTGCTGCTTAAAAGTAGTGCATTTAGCTTTAGGTTTTTTCTAACCATAGAGAAAAATAATTACTAATACATTTTTTCTTCTATTAGTAAATAAATAGAGGGAAAAAGTTAAAAGAATTATATCATTGAACATGTTATGCAACCTGTAAAGTTGGTTTGTAAAAAAGGTGAAAAACAATTATGAAGTCAAATTTTATTAAGAGGAAGAGAAGAAGGGGGCCATAAATAAAATGCATAGAGTAAATTAATTCTTTTAACAACTTCGAAGAAGGCGTGTGTTATAGAATCTTATATCGATTTTTATGGACTTTTTGGTTTTCTTTAAGTCTCTGTCGAGTAAATAAAATGTATATTATTGATTTGAAGTTATTATAATAATTCATGAACATCAAATTATGAATTGGTCTATAAACTTATGACAATCTCTATCCATAAGCTAATTTTTGTATTGAATTAGGTCCCAATATTCATTTCTTACCAGTTAAACTCATTTTAATTCTTACTTTATACATTTAATGTTGATCGACCCTATATTATATTATCGAGTTCGAAATTAAAAGGGTAAAAAAAATTGTAAAAAATTTCAAAAGGGTACATCAAATTTTTTTAACCAAAAGGCAAAATTGCTCCCGACGGAGCGATTTTCTTCTGACAAAATTGACGTGTTAATTTAAAAAAAAAAAAACCAAAATTGCAGTTGTGGCAGGATTTCGTCCAAAAAAATTTCTTTTTTCTTAAAATCGCTGCCATGGCAGCAATTTTGTCAAAAATTTTTTTAACAAAGAGCCAAACAAAACATCGCTGCTGATTTCAATTTATTTATTTATTTATTTTTAAAAACTCTGCACATGCAGCGATATTAAAAAAAAAGTTATGTTAGAAGAAAATCGCTCCATCAGGAGCGATTTTGCCCTTTTGATTAAAAAAAATTTGATATCCTCTTTTAGAATTTTTGATAATTTATTTTACCTTTTTAACTCCGAACTCTTATATATCCACGCTCTTGTAATATCTTGTCTTTGGATGTACAGTGGTATGTTAAAGTCTCACAATTGTTCTTAATAATAGGTTTTTGATCTCTTTATTTGATTTTTAGGTAATCCTCACTTCATACTTCATAAGCTAACATTTAAGGATTTTAGACTTTAAGTTATCAAGAATTTAATTTTATCTTTAGTATTGTGTTTATTTATACAGATTCAAATTAATTTGAATCCATAATTTCCACCCAACCACTACTGGTGGTGGCGGCTTCATTAATTTAGTATGATCAAATGACAAGAAGACCCTTATGAGAAGACAAATACTAGGGATAAAGAATAGAATAGAATACTATATATATAATAAAATAAAAGGGAGGAATTAATGTAGCCAATGAGGATGAGATAGAGATGAGTCATAAACACATATAATGAATAAATAAATAATTATATCGATGATGATGATAATGATAAAAATGGGAATGAATGATAAGCTTGTCATCACGTGAAAGATGCTTTGACATGATAAGGACTTAGTTGTTGTTGTCCTCTTCGTTTGCACCATTGAATAAGAGGGCATCTTATTCTTTCTACAAAATTTATAAATGTTGCATTAAGACGTTTCCTTTACATGAATCTTGTGTAGCAAATCAATCCAACCAAACAAAACACTACACATATATATTATATACCAACCCTTTTCCACTTTTTTTCTTTCCTTCTTTCCACTTTAATTTTTTAAGTTAAGTGAATCCTTTTTTTCGTATCAGTATTACGATAAAGTGATAAATATTTTGATCATTTTTAGTTAGAAGTTTCACATTCAAGTCATGGATACGAAGTCACACATCTTTATAAAGGAGTGTTTTATCCCCCTTATGTGAGTGTGTGTTTAATCGAGTCTACTACAAGTAAAAAAATAATTCTCTTTCCCTACTCATTATAATTTTCCTTCACTAGTTATTTAGTATTCGAAATTTATAACTTATAAATCATACCATACACAACACATTAGTTTAATGCTACTCTAAATGTGACAAGTTGATTATGTCGTGCTCAGTCAAATAATAGATCGTGATTATGATTTGAATTGTCTCAAAAACTTTGATATGCTTACCCCTTATTTAATTGGATAATGATGAGTATTTGTCTTTTACGGATCGAACAATTAGATGATAGTTTGAGACTTAAAATTTCTTTAGAAGAAAAAAAGGTTAACCTCTAAGAATGAATTGATTTTGATCAATTGTTCCAAATTTATTTTTGAGATATTTTTAAGAGACAAACCCTACTTTCTACAAGACCTCTTAGAATGAGTCATTGAATAGATTAGATAATTAGCTCCACCTTACAATAAAAAGATAAATTTCTCTTTTTAAACGTTCTATCAATTTTTATTTTTATTTTGAAAGTCAAGGTAAAATTGTGTAGGAAAAAATAATCTGTCTTAGATACATTTTGTAAATTGATCAGACTTTGATCTGCTTTCCTTCGCTTACCGGAGAGCGGAGTAATCTAGGATAATTATTTTTAATAACGTGGACAATATATGATGGATGGAGTAATATTCTCTCTTGAAATGTGTGAACACCAAAACCCTTTTTAAAATATATTTTTTCAAGTAGAAACAGAATACTAATTTTAGTAGAAAAATTGTGAAGAATGGAGGGCGCTTAAGATAAGATACCATTTCTTGGATTCTAAAGGTACAATTGAGATGCCATTTTCTTCTTGGCATCTGCCCTTTCGAGGCTCCCCTTTCTCTATTTTGATTGATACTTATATTAATTAATTATATTATATATAGTATTAGTACTTAATAGACAAATGAAATTTGGAATCACAAGTTTAATATAAAGTCTTTATTTAATTGTTGATTTTTTTTTCTTGAATTGACTAAAATTAACAAGTTTGGTGGGTGACCTTTTGACGTGTGTTTTTTCCCCCATCATTAGGCTTGTGCTGTTTGTGTGGAAAGACAATATAATTAAATAGTACTGTAGCATAGTGGCAACTTTTAAAGGAATCTAATGCTCCCTTTGCTTGACCAATTTAATTTCATGACTTTATTGCCCCTCATTTCAGTATCCACAAAATTCAAAATTATCTTTTTTCTTTTTTTGAAAAATATTTCTTCATCAAATGAAATGAGTCTGCAATATGCCAATTCATGTGAAATCATGTTGAGGACTTAGAATTCAATCAAATTAAAATATGACAAAGTAAAAATAAATGGGTAAAACTTATTCGCATTGGTGTTTACATCAAGTCAATATATATATATATATATATATATATATATATATATATATATATATATATATATATCATGTGTTTCAATTTATAGTTCATTTATTTATTAAATCACGCAATAATAAAAATTATATTAAATTAATATAAACACTTGATACGAGTACGTTTTTTTCAAAATGAATAAGAAAATAATAGATAAGTAAAAGTAAACCACGGAGAACTAATATGAGATTATTTTTAAGAAAGAAGGTGGTGTGGGATTCTCCTTTGTTGTATACTCATAGGATGGGAATCTAATTGGTGTAAAGATTTGTTATTAAAAGTTTTTTTTTTTTTTAAAAAAACAGAAAAGGACGTGTAATTTAATATTAGACGTGCAAATTAATTTGAGCTAGGGTTAGGAAATGAAAAGTTTATGGACATATGTGTCCCACCCTATAATTATTAATCTAAGATTCCTTATTCCCAGGCTGCACACTATTCTTCTCTCACTTTTTAAAAAAAAAACAATATCAATTATAATAAATTGTATCGTTAATTTTTATCGTAAAATAAAATGAAATAATTGATGAATAAAATTAATCTATTTTTAATTCTTATATTTAGTATAAATAATCAACTAAGCAACTAGTGTAACTCAATTTTAAAATATTTGCAATTTCTTCTAATCAAAATTCTGTTATCACTTCTCCAAAGTTATAGCAATATTAGAATATATTAATCCTCCTGAAAATATTAAAATGGTCTAAGGGTTACTTATTTTGTTATTTATTTATGGGGGTGTCAGTGTAATTATATTATAAAGTATAGGTGTATGAATAAGATTCTTTGTGTACTACAACTAGAAATGTGTAATACTATATTCCCAAGAAAAATGGATGATTAAATAAAGAATAAAAACATGGAGTGATCTAAACGTCAACACATAATAAACGCCGTTACACTTAAACGTTAAACCCCACCTTCCCCCTTTTTTTAAGGTCACCCCTTAAACAAAATTCTATTATCCCGAGATATTTGATACGAAGGAAAATATTTTTAAAAAAAATTAATTTTGTATATTTAATATATAAGTAAGATTTTTTTTTTTTTTGTAATTTAGATAAATAGAATGAAAGATAGAAGTGATTAAAAATGTGTGGAGTGATTGGATAGAGACTATGAAAATGAATTGAAGATAAGATGTGTTGTCATTTGTCAATCAATATGAGATGTTATTTGTAAAATTTGTTTTTTCTACTCATGCTGAGATTTTTTTTATTTTTTTTTAAAATTTTTTTCATTTCACTAAATATAAATTTTAAGTTTTAAATCAATCAAACAGAAAAAAGATATTTATCCCTGCCAAACACCACCTTAGTCCCCAAAATTTCATCTTTTAGTTGCAGTTGCTAATCCCTCACCCTCGTACCCCAAAACAAACCAAAAGAAAAAAGTTTAATCATTTTGTGGATAATTTTAAGTAGACATACTTAGTAGAATACTTTTTAGTTAATTAACGTATGCAAAACTTGCCATATGAAATTATCACCACTTATAACCCAAGAAAAAAAATAACTTTAAAGAATTACGTCTAACAAATTGCACTTTTTATTTATTTTTTCGTTAAATAGGATAGTAGTAGTTATTATTATTAGTTGGATGGGGTAACATATCAGAATTGTCATTAAAGGGTGTTAATGGTAGTAAAAATATAATTATGAGACTAGTAAGATTAGAACACAATCTTAAGGAATTTTCGCAATGCCTTAATCACTAGACTAAACTTTTACGACTATATATTCATTAAGTCGAAATTTGACCTCTATGTATAATATGATTTTCTGACGAAAGGGAGTCGCTTGACAGCCCTTGGCTAAGGGTGAGTCCACCCTGCCTGTTGGAGGGTGCACGTCAGTAGTGTCTTGAGCAACATCCTGGATCCCATCCCTGAATTATAATATCATTCTAACATGTTTGAAAAGTTACCTGATAAATTGAATTTGTTGTAAATCTATTTGTTTGGCCAGATAATTATATGATCAACATGTAATTGAATGTAGTTGGCAAGGGTAATTACGCTCTTCAATTCTCAGATAGAAATTGTGAATTGCATGTAATTACTTGATATAATTACAGGTTGATTACTTTGCAATTTATTCTTTTTATTTTTTTGTTTTAATTTATTTTTTATTCTATTATTTTAAATTGTTGTTATTATTATTCTCAAATTTCAAAAAGCTTTTTATTTTTTTATATTTTATTTCCTGAACATTTTAACCTTTACTTCATGTGATTTCATGCAATTTTTCATATTGTCTATTTTATGCCATATTTTTTTTATTAGCAAAAGTTTGGTAGTATTTTAATTTTTAAATTAAGATATAATTCATTGTTGAGTAAGAATATAAACTTACATTTTACTTTTCTTTTAAATCATGTATGTTATGCTAAAATTTGACATAAGACTAATTTGTATTAAATTGAGAGCTTATGTTGTATTTTCAGTTCCATTTGTTTTAGTAGTATTGACTTGAGACTTCACATTGCAAGTCATTTATTTTTTAGTTAGACTTGATAAGTTACATTTTTGCTATATATGTTAATAACTTATGACATCTTATTTATAATACAAATATTTTTTGCCAACATACATTTGATGGTGTTTATAGAAATATTGTACTTATAATTTTTATGATTAGTTTAATTGAAATATACTAATTTTCAAATATAAATCAATTATTTTTTCACAATGTTAATTAAGAACATATGCTTATTAATTAATTATTCCATATATATACACACACATATATAGAATTTATCATTTATAAAGTTCTTATTTGTCTAATATAGATTTTAAATAATTAATTTTTATTTTTAAAATTTAATACAATCTTATAAGGGAAAATACATCAAATCCCCCTTGAACTTGGCACGAAAACTCGCTTTAGTACTTAAACTATACGGGTGTTTAAATACCACCCTTATCATCTTTGAAGTGATTTTTTTTCCACCCTGAGACTGTAACACCTCTCACCCGCCACATCATATCCACGTAAGCGCCACATCATAGCCATGTAGGTACCACGTCATTAATTTTTAGTTCTTTTTTACTTATTCATTATTTTCTATTAAACACTTTTAATATTAAATATATCAATTAATTAATTTATAAATCTCCACCCCAATCTTTCATCTTCCTTGTTCTTCATCATTTCAAACCTTCAATACTTACTTTTCTTCTACACTATTCAACAATTTTCTTAAATAACTAGAATGAAATTATTCACTATAATATTCACATTATCTTCTTCGAATCCACCCCACGCATTTACCCTTTTGGAGGAAGAATTTTTTTTGAAAGCCAAGGTTTCATTGTCAACTCAAATAAGAAATGAAGATTACATAAGAAAGTTGATAAAAAAAATATAAATTCTATGAGAAATATTTGAATAGATCTAGAAATCAAAATGGGTCACTCAAAATTAAGAAAGTTTACATTTACAAAATTGACACCAATAATATAGAGCGAAATCAACGTCAATAAAATAACTTTGATATTGAATTTTACGAATTAGTAAAGAATTAGTAAAATGAAAATAGTTTTTTTTTGAAGTGGGAGGAAGATGGAGGAGGAGGTGTTTCAATGGAGAAAAAAAAAGGGTATTGGGGAAGACAACAAAATGAAAAGAAAAAAAATAAAAAAATTAAAAGTGGACCCACTAATTCTATATTTTGAGAGAATTAATATATCAAGAAAAAGTATTTAAAATATTAATTATATATTGACCAATAAAAAAAGGCCACGGGTAGGATTTCAAAAAATTTTAACTTTTTTTTTTCTTTCACGCACTTTAAGGAGAGTACACTCACTCTCCCTGCCACGTCATCCCTAAGGGGGTGTTTAAATCACTTCAAAGATGATAAGGGGGTAATTTAAATGCCCGTGTAGTTTAAGTACTAAAGCGAGTTTTCGTGCCAAGTTCAGAGGGGAATTTGATGTATTTTCTCATCTTATAATTGTAATTGTACATCCAAATAATATATTTATAAATACATTGTAAATATATTGCGGGAAACAAAACTAATTTAATTATTATATTGATAATTATTATCCTACTAAATACATCAATTATAATTAAGAGAGAGTTTTCTATATACTCTTAAGAAATGTATTTCTAAGGTAAGTAGTTTATACATGATTTGTTTTTCGAGAACAAACAAAATAGCTTTTCTTTCATCATTTTTTTTTTGCTATTTTGTCAAGTTAATCTTTGTGCACATTGAAATTATGCAAAATTCTTGAATTAGCTTTAGGTGTGCTTATTCACCCTTAAAATTCCTTTTTGATTGATTATTGTATAATTTTCCAAAAATTATTTTATCACAATAGAATTAGTTATTACTCCAATAAATTTGGAGAGAAAACTAAAGATCATTAAAGCTTTTGTTTGTGGCTAACTGTTCAAATTTTCAAAATATATTGTATATTTATCGGGTGAAAATAAGTAACGCAAACTTTTTTTATGCGTAGTAATATTGTATGGCGATACTATATTTTTTACAAGAGAGAAAAAAATTATCTTTCAAAAGTCAAATTAACAAGATCTCATCCATTTATTTTAATATATCATCTTGATTTTTATTATCAAAAATCTTATTAACAATTATAAAAATTTAAATAATTTAATTTAAAGTTCTAATTTTTTTACAAAAAGATCTATTATTGAGAAAATATTGTTCACTCTTTTAAATAAAGATTTTGTTTGCTTATGGTAAATAATTTTTATTTAAGTATAGTAACTCATATAATTAAGATAAATTTGGAGGGACAATTTAGACCATTGAAATTGGAGAATCTAAAGAGATAAAATATGCGACGACACGAAATATACCTTTCAGGTTATTTATATACGCCTTTCTTTCTTTTCTGTCAAAACCCGGCGTTGTTTAACAGAATCTTCTCCTTCTTACCCCCCACCCCCCCTAATACCCCCTACCCCTCCACTTTCCCTTCTTTTCTTTTCTCCCTTTATATATATATCGAATTTATTATCTTTCTCTCCTTAATTTTTTGGGGTTCCATTTTTATCGATTCTGAGTGCAACTGAAGCAAAAAGATTCAATTTTGTTGTTGTTGTAAAGATCTAATCTGAGATAGTGGAAGATCTGGAGAAATGGGTTCGATCCCAGCAGAATTGAGCTTAGATTGTAGACCTAGTTTTATTCCCAAATCTATTACTGAGTTTCTTAGACAACTTTCTTTGATCCGTAATGTTCCTGATAAACTATCACAGATTGATGATTATATCACCAGACTTGAAGATGAAATGAGGAAAATCGATGCCTTCAAACGAGAGCTTCCTCTTTCTGTTCTTCTGGTTAAAGATGGTTAGTTTCTAAATTTTTTTTCCATCAATTATAGTCATGGGTACCGTGTTTACTGTGTTAATCAACTTCTAATGCTTTTGGGTATTGATTATTTTGTGGGTAATGTTTTATTTGTCGTGTTTCCTGTTATTTAGACTGTTTTTTTCTTTGAGCTGAGGGGTCTATGTAGTGGTGAGGCGTGTGTATACTTTGTGAAATTACGCTGGATATGTCGTCGTTGTTGTTTCATTTGTCAATTGTCATGTCGTTTGGGGGAAAATATTGATGTTTGAAGGTTGTTATTGTGTTTTAGTACGTTGTTGTTTGCTATTGTGAATGGAAAGATTGGGGGTGTTAATTATTTTCCCCTTGGTGATGGTTGTTATTGCAGCTATTGTAGCTTTGAGAGAAGAATCAATGCAATATAGAAAATCGAGAACAGAACCAGTATTGGAAGAATTTATTCCACTGAAGAAGAGTTCTCATGAAGATACTAAAGCTGAAATTACTAAAGATAAGGATAGTAGAGAAAAGATGAGCTGGATGAGCTCTGTGCAGCTCTGGAATAGCGAATCTCACTGCGAAAATACTGATGAAGTGATTAATAAACAACCATCGAAAACAGAATTGAAAGTGGTGAGAACATAACTGACTTGATTTTCTTATTATAGACAATGAAATTATTTGATTGTTTCGTGTTCATCTTTGCTGATCAGCTACTTGTGTATAACTCTTTGTTAGGATACTCAGAGATCCCCTGAAGAAGGAAATAGTTCAGTAACTGAAGATCCATTCCAATCTTGTAAAACCATGAATGTCGCAAAGGCATTTTCAGTACCTTTCAAGGGGTATTCTGGTTTCTCAGTGACAGCGGTTAGGAAGGACAATAAAGATGAACTGCCAGGATTATCACTTCATACTCCTGGAATTACAAAGCTGAGGGAGGATACTGTGACTAGTGGTTTAAATTCGAAACACAGTGGTAGCAGAGGTGGATTATCTAGTATAGCTGGTTGCCAGTCAAATATAAGGACTGGATCACTGGCTCAGCAGCAGTCTTCGAGAAAGCAAAGAAGATGCTGGTCACCAGAATTGCATCGGCGATTTGTTGATGCACTACAACAACTTGGGGGTTCACAAGTTGCAACTCCTAAGCAGATTAGAGAGCTCATGCAAGTGGATGGCCTAACCAATGATGAAGTAAAGAGTCATTTGCAGAAATACAGGCTTCATACACGAAGAATTCCAAATTCACAGACTCAACCAGCAAATCAGTCTGGTGTGGCTCTAGGAAATTTATGGATGTCCCAAGGCCAATATGGGGAATCCTCAAAGCAGAGCAGTTCACAATCTGGTTCCCCTCAGGGTCCTCTACACTTGGCTGGGAGTTGTGGAGGTACTTCCACGACTGTGGGTGATAGCATGGACGAAGAAGATGATGTAAAATCCGAGAATCAGAGCTGGAAAAATCATGTTCACACCTCTGGAAAGGTTGATGTATAGATCTCCACCATGAATTTTGCAGATAAGATTATACATTGGAGAAATTAATTACCATAAATCGATACCTTATATTATACTTATATATAAATCTTGAGAGAGATGTGAAATTTTGCAGGATTAGATCTCCTTTTTTTTTGTCTCTGCATTTCGAACCGTGTTCTAGTTATTTGTTGTTTCAGTATAAGGAACTTGAATTTAAGTCCCAACGCTTGAGAAATGAAAGAGCAGTGCCTCTCTGGTATCAAATACATCAACTACTATTACTACTTGTTTTAAGTTTCTGTTGACAATTCTTATCATTGCACTTCAATTTCTTGATGTTTTTTTTGATATCAGGTTTAGTTGACTTAATCTTCTCCAAAGACTTCTAACATATTCTATATTATCTTTGTGAATAGATTTCTTTGATCTAAAGAAATATGTGGATTTTTTTTTTCCCTTTAAGAAAGTAGAACATAGATGCCTTCTAAGATTAGGCAAGACCAAAATCACCAAACAATAGCTTTTGTCTTCCACAAGACAAGGTCTTGGTCTATATTCAAAATCTTGAAATTATGTGTTAGTTTGTGGTCTAGACTCCGCTTGTGAGATTTCACTCGATACATTATTGCGGTGTCCAAGTCTAAAGTGGGGTTTCAGTGTCTGAGTTGAGAAAATCAGACCAGTTGCTCAATTCAAGAATCAAAAAAATAAGAGAAGCATCTTGTATTAGTTTAGTGTCAAATTTTAAATATTGAAATTCATTTGTCAATCATGAATTCAGAGGGGCAGTTTTATGTGGATCAAAAATTAATTTGTGTAGCAGGTATGACCTGTTAGGGATATTTCCAATTATATCTAACTAATAATAATTATTAAATAAATATCTAGGTTCATGTTCTTGAAGAATCATCAGATATCTTGTGAAGAAAAATAGACAAGGCAAGATTTGGTCTTATCCTCTGTGAGATACTCCCTATTATAAATATATCTTAAAATTAAATATGCTGTCTGTTTTCTCATTTATTACAAACATTAGGTAGTTCCCTTAATTTCTATTCTTTACTATTTTAAAAAAATACTAATAATGATATGGACCACTTTTAGTCCTCCATGACAGGTGTAAAACAAACACATGTAGACATCAAGAAAGGAATCTAGCATTTTTTATTTTTTTTTGAGAAATTCATCATGCAACTAAAAAAGAAGAGGAATCAAGAGAAAAAGGACAATGAGAAAGATGATAAACAAGAAGCAAATTGGTGTAGAAAAAAAATGAGGAGAATCTATATATATATATATATTATATACATACATACATACATATAAAGGCAAAGAAAGAATAGTCCAAATTAATAGATGGAGTTTAGTTGAAGGATCTTTGATTCTATTAAATGTTCAACCAAAAATCTTGTGGGGTGTCCTAAAAAGAACAATTTTTTCTTGGCTAAAAAATATTCCCTTCCTTTTGAGTCAGAGCAATCACATGAAATTAATGTGTTGTATGAAGAAAAAAAAATAGGTAGGGTGAGAAATACGGCATCGTTACTTGTTCATTATATTATTTTATAATATTAAACAATGTAAGTGTAGTTTATAAAATTAATGAACAATTTATCATACTATATTTATTTTAGTCTTGTTATTAAATATTATTGATATTCATTTTTTAATATTTAGATAATTTATATTTAAAAAGGTAATTAGGTAAAATTATTTTTATATATTTACAATTTCTTAATTTTTATATCAAATCAATCGTAAATAACTATTATTGAATTGAGAAAGTAGTTCCTTGACTCATTCCACTCGAGGAAAAAAAATAATCTAAACCATAAATAATTTTTTTACCCAAGGTGTTTATTACTCCTTTCGTTTCGAATTAACAGTCACTTTCCAATGAAATTTATTCGGTTAAAGTTTATCTCAAGCATATAAAATTAAAAAAAAATCACTTTCCAATGAAATTTCTTCGGTTAAAATTTATCTCAAGCATATAAAATAAAATTTTCTCAAAAATAAATAGAATTCAAAAACTAAGATGTGTGACAAAAAAGGTCAGTTTCAGCAGCAAAATAATAGAGACAGAATCTTTATGTACAAGATTTGGTTAGTGTGCCCACATGGATTTCTTAATTATTTACCACTGTTTGGTGAAAAAGATGTGAGCGAAAATGAGTTAATATCTCAAGGTCACTCAACTTTAAAAATTTATCTAACAAAGTTATTAAACTTTATTTTATATTAATAAAATTACTCAACTTAGACCTTTGTATTAATAAAATCATTTAACTAAATTTATCACTAAAAAAACATTTGATATAGTAAAAAATATTATTTTGTATGTCATATAAATATAAACCCTATAAATAAAATTAAATTGTTAATAAACTTTTACGAACAAGCTTAATTAATGAAATGCATATTTTTATAATATTAAAGCATATAAGCATTATGATATTATTATTATTATTTTAAAAATATTTACACAAAATTGACTAGTTAAAGCAAAAATTTAAGTTAGAAAATTAACGTTATAAGGAAAGATCAAGATTAATATAGACAAAATAATTTTAAGCTTCAATGAAGAAGTACAATAATATATAAAATTATTTTTTTTTTTTTTTTTAAAAAAGTTACAAAATAAAAAAGACAAATTTTATTAGAGCACTGTTGTTTAATTTTTGCATTGTTAAAGAAAAACGATCAGTTATAATATATTTAAAAAGTTAATTGAGGTCACAATTTTAAATATTATTTTAATACTCTTATTCTTTAATGAGTCCTAATTAGATTTATAAATACGAATTTCATTCATAATTTATTTGTGTTAATCCTCAAAAATAAATACACTAGTGGACAAATAAATAGAACTCCTAATGATTATTTTTTATTTAGTTATTAGTATATTAAGATAAAGAGTATTTGTTTCACTAAAGAAGTTTCCCTAGAAAAGTTAAACTAGTTTTCTTAATTTTATTTATTTGTAGGGTCTATTTTATATGAAACAAAAAGAATTAATGATAAATTTTGTTTAGTGATTTAACTAACACAAATGTCTAAGTTGAGTGATTTTATTGATGTAAAAATCTAAGTTGAGTGATTTTTTTTATATAAAACAAACTTTAATGACTTTAGTAGATCAATTCCTAAAGTTTAGTGATTTTATTGATATAAAAATCTAAGTTGAGTGATTTTCTTGATACTAAGCAAACTTTAATGACTTTGCTAGATTAATACCTAAAGTTGAGTGATCTTTTAAGATATTTACTCGAGTGAAAATGTATAATTCTCTAATAAATTAACCGACACTCTTATAAGTTATAACTATTGATTTACTTTTAAGTGTAATTTACTATCATATTTTATGTAGTTTTGAATATATAGTAGAATTGTTTTTCTTCAAAAATTATCAAGAAAACGTTATATGGATTCTCGCAATCAATTAAGAAGATGCATAAATCCTAGTACACCTAAGTAAGCTATTTTTTTAGTGGAAAAAAAAATACCAATTCTTATTTATGAATTTTAATTTTATCGACACGTGATTGTGTCTGAACATTTTTGGATCATTAATTTCTCCAAAGATTATAAATTGATCGCAGAATGAATGATTTTATTTAATATTTATAATAATATTAATTTCAAAATAATTAAATTGTTAGGGTATTGATCCAATATCTTAACTAGTCTTTTTTTAAAAAATTTACTAAAACACACATGGAAGTGTTTTTTTTTTAAATATAAAAAAGCGATAGTTTAGATAAATAAAGAGAATAATTGATAGCTAAAATATGAAATTCACATAAAAATACTATCTCTTGATATGGTGAATTTTTTTTAGATACGTAATACCGGGAATTATCAGTATAGTGATCGAAGCTCTTCCTTACCTCTCTAGAATAGATACTCTTTTAATATAAATTGCCAACAAAAAATATATGTAAAATCAATTTAAGTTGGACAAGTAATCTAATGATCTCTTCTTACACAACTATCTAATTTCAACTCGTATTAATACAAACAGTCTTTGAAATAATTATATAGGTACTTTACTTAAAATCTATCATTTTAATTCAACTTGCTCATACAAGATCGTTGGATTAATTAATTAATGTCAAAATTGCTCTTCAACTTTTCAATTTCCTTTGCCTTTAGATATTAACATTTTATAATTATGCTTTAATCATTTATTTTCTTAGTGTCTGATATTCATTTGCTTCATATTTTAAACTTTTTACAAAAGACAATTCTATTCTCATGACTCGAATACTTACCAACTCACAGTAATATTTTGTAGTAAAATTATTGAATTTTGAGATAATAAATAAACAACTCTTCCAGGAAGAAATGGGCAAAAAATGGTTTAGTTATTATTTGTGCCTCTTCATCATTCTTGACCTCTATCCACCAAACAAGTCGTTATCGTACTTTCAGAATTGTTAAGAATATCCTTTTTATGTAGCCTTATCACTTTATTATTTAATTCACATTTTAAAATGTTAGCTTCAAATTAGGTGCAAACAAACTGGCATGTTACATCAACTTCACTATCTATTCATTGTGAAAAAAAAAAATATTTAACGAAAAAAAAAAAAAAAGAATCAATAAATAAAGAAGGGCTGCTAGGCAACGTGACTTTATGATATTGATTAATTAGTATATATATAAAAAATGATTAATATATTCAAATATTTTAACATCTTTATGAAAGTCGAGACTCGAGAGGATATGTTATTTTGTCAACTTATTGTCGTTGATGTTAAAATAGCCATTTATTTTTTCTAATGGACAATCTAGATTTTTGAAAAAATGAAGGGGGGAATTTGACAAACATATTATTCTATTTTTTTTACTCGAAAAATCCTGGCAGCATTATTGTTTAGAGTAACAAAGTATATCCCATATTGTTTCAATAAAAAAACTTTTGTTTTTCTAAGGTCCAATTTTATTTTATTTTTGCCTAAAGGAAAAAAAATTGATTTATTGTGGTTCATTCTATATATCTTTTTCGATATAACAATCTTCTGAAAACATTTTTGATAATAAGTTTTTAAAAAAAATTATGCAAAACAAAAGTCTATAATGATATAGTCAGTGTAATTCCACGAGACCTTACTTGGTGATGGGGGAGCGGAGTGTTTATGCAGACTTGCGCCCCTTTGAAGATAGAGAGATTCTCAATGGACACTCGGCTCTAGTTACACATATTTTTTTTTACAATAACGACTAAATTATAAAATAATAGAGAACAAAGAAAAATAATAATAAAATAATATGATTACTAAAGCGAAACGATACAAACACTCCACTAAAATTGGAGGAAATGAGCTTAAAATGTCATTCTAAGAGATCACGAAAAGTCTTATGTTAGTAAATACCAATTCATTGAAATGATCTTGGACTTGCATATGGGCTTTCACCAAGAAATAAAAAGAGCCCATAAGAATATCAAAGTTGAGTCCCAACTCCAATTGAGCAAATACATAGTAAGTACGTTTTGCATAGATGAAATCAAACCAAGTTGAGTCCTAACTCCAATGCATTCCACTATTCGTTTTCAAAATTAGAGATGACAAAATCAATTCATTTTAAATAATTCGTACAACTTGCTTATGTTTGATTGAATGCAAAAAAAAAAAAAAACTCATCTGATTGAGACCCTTCTTATGAAATCACACCGTATTATTATTATATATGTAAAAATGAATTACGTCATTGAGAATCATGTTTATTTGGAATCAATTGGCTACATAATTTGGATTAATTATATTCATATTTTTTCTTTAAAATTAGATGGGTGTCGAATTTGAATATTGTCATATGAATTGGGTTATAACGACTCTTTTTTCGCAAAAAGCGAATTGTGCATGTGTTATAAATCACAATCTATTTATTGATCTTACACATTTTAACATGCCTAATTTTGACTCAATCTTTGGACATTCTTTCTTTTAATAATAATTAAAAATCAATCCAACAAATTTATATTACTAGACAAAAGTCTATTTTAATTTTATTTCTAAAAGAGATTTTTTATTATTATTATTTAACCAAATTTATGAATAAGTGGCTATAGGATGGTCAAGGATCAATAATAAAGGGATGCAGTTAGCAAAGGTCGGAACAAATAATTGGTCAAATGTTAGTTAACTTGTGGAGAGAGTGTACCAATTTTGTCGCTCCACCATTCAACTAGATCAATGGAAAGAGAAAAAAAAAACACTATGATATGAATGAATATACTTTGTTAATAATCATAAATCTTCAAGAAAATTAATTGATTCTTCTAAGTTATAGTAGAACCCAAAAAAAAAAGGAAAAAAAGAAAGAATATGGCACAATTGCAACCTGAAAGACCAGTAGTTGAAGAAAGTAGTAAAACACCACATTTAGAAGCTAAGAATAGTAATAATAATAAGGATGATAGTGCATCTTTCAAATTTAATGTTCAAGCACCTGAATTTGTACCAAGATCTCATACTACTAGTAATACAACAACAACTCCAATTTCAAGTTATTTTTACCCATATTTTCAGTATCTTTCTGGGGGTAATACTACTTCTGATTGGTTATATGTTGCTGATCAAGACACACTTTCGTATCTTCCTAATCAAAATTTCTCTGCATTGATTCAAAAAGATGTTCTTCCTGAAGATGTCAAGAACAAGATCATTAAACAGGTCATTTCATATTATTATTTCATATACATAAATCCGCTTTTATCCCTCCCATACACAATGTATCTCATGTTTCATATATTTATAGGTTGAATATCAACTTAGTGACATGAGCTTGTTGGCAAATGAAAACTTATTGAGGCAGATGAATAAGGACCTTGACGGCTTCGGTCAGTATTAAAAAAATTTACTCCTATTTCTCGTTCTTTATCTGAATGTCTTTTTGATTTAAATTATGATTGTATGTACTACTTCAGTCCCAATTTCCTCTGTTTCCGCTACGAAGAAAATCAAGTCCCTCATAACTAACCAGCAGACACTTGCTCATGCCCTCCTGTCATCGACAAAACTGGTACATTTATAAACTTTTTTAATTTGAATTTTTAAACATCGATGATAAACGACTCAATTTTTGTATACTTTGTTATGAAGATTGTAAGCAATGATGGCAAGAAGGTTAAAAGAAGAATTCCATTTACTGATAAGGATAAAGAGGAATTGCAGGTAAATTATATAGTTTTTTATTAGTTTCATATTTTTATGTTGCTAATATTATGCTTTGGGGGCTTCCTACTTTTAGTTACGCACAGTTGTTGCTGAGAATTTACCAGATGATCACTCACATCACAACATTGAGAAAATATTCAAGGTAGCTGGAAGGTGATATTTTTGCCCCCTTTTGTCGATATTTTTCATCTACTTAACTGTGTTTGTTCTATAGCAAATTGAACTAACTTGTTATATTTGTCAATTCAAGTGTCAAAACCATCCGTGTATGTCATCCCCAGGATCCAAACTTGTCGCGTGCTAGAGGAGACATTGGCATTAGCAACAAGGTATTTTAAAGACTAACTCGTTCAGTCATTAACAGCTAAGTCTGATCTATTAGGAAGAAGTTCTCATTTTTTTTTATTTTTCTTTTGGTTCTTGTTAATGTTGAAGCTCCATGCACTGATTGAGTTTGAGAATCCTGAAGCAGCTGAGAGAGCAGTATGTGGATACATTTTTAAGATTAATTTTAAGTTCTTGAGTTTAGTCGCTTTACTTTTAATTTAAATCGATTTCATTTTGAATTTGATCAGGTTGAGAAGTTAAATGATGAAAGGAATTGGAGAAAAGGCCTAAGAGTGAGGTTGCTCCTCAGACGTTCAGTAAGTCTCATCCTGTTTTGCTTCACAGTTCTCCAATTTCCTCGAATATTTGTTGTTATGAAATGTTTTGTTGAATTTGCAGCCAAAGTCTATACTAAAGATCAGGAAGTGTGAATTTGAAGGATGTTTTGATGATGAAGATGGACTGCCCTCTGAAGACTCCGATAACAATAATGTAAGTATAGTGTCATAGTTATAACTTATATACACTGTCAGTATATTAATAATCGTGCTATTGCAAATGTTAGGTTGAAGACGGTGTAGGATCAGCTAAGAAAGCATGGAACAAAGGACGTGGGAAATTAAGAATGCGTCCTCAAATTCATGGTGGTCGAGGCCTACTTGCTGCACTTCCACAAAGCAGCAGCAGCAGTTCAGGTGTAGGTGAAGGACCAGTGAGACAAGTTACAAAAGGGCCAAGAATGCCCGATGGAACGCGAGGTTTCACCATGGGAAGGGGGAAGCCTCTCACAGCTACTATTATATCTGGAGTACATGTTGCCTAATTGGAAATTTGATTTAATTTTCCCCTTTTGGTTAGTCACAGAAAGCAAAAAAAAGGGAAAGATTTTGGATTTCAGAGTTTTTGAGAGTTAAGGAAATAATGTTATGTTCTACTTTTATGCAGTGTTTTTTGAGCATTCATTCAGTTAACAAAAGTGTATAGTAGTATATAGGTCTTATAAGTCTTGCTTTGACACTATTTATAACTTGTTTTTTGTTCTGGAATTTGAGATTTGATTCTACTTATTAATTTTGCATTATTAACAGATTATCCACCATTTATATATTCTTTTGATTCTTTCTAGTTCAATATATAATTGTTGGCATAAATTATGTTTATTGATTCATGTTCCTGTTTAAGGGAATAAGGAACTTAGAAAGAGATCGAGCAAAATGAGACCATTTTGCCTTTTATCAACGTGCATTAGCATGTTGCAGTAATTAAACTTTAGTCGAACTTTTCGATAACAATATTGTTTGTCCATATATACATAGCAAGATATTTTTTAATATTAACATGAAACATTGATTTCACAAGAAAACATAATTATTATAATTATTTATAGTGATTGTTATTATAGAGCGTAGTAGTTGTATATAGAGAAGTGTGGTTGTGTATTATCCTAAACTCTGCAAATTGAACATAAAATTACTATTTTCACTTTTCAGTATCCTTTATCCAAAGCAGTGAATAAGAAATGTAGAAGAGAGAGAAAAAAAAAAAAGCCCATAAGTTGTTTATATGTGATGTGCTTAAAAGAATTAAGGAAAATGGTTTGAAATAATTAATTATTAATTCAAATTAAAAGTTATAGTCATAATTTATTTTATTTGTAATTTGCAATAGATATTCCATTTTTTTGTCATTTGATTAGATATATAATTAGCCATTTAGGGTATACAATTAGTTATTTTGTACATTTCGATATAAAATGTGTTTGTATTTGTATAAAGCTAGAGAAAAGTGTATAAACAAATACAAAAATGTATATGTTCGTCCTATATACTTAAAATACAGATCTTATTATACAAGTTACAATGTATAAATTCATTTATACAAAATTGAACAATTTGTATAAAATTGGATGTACCTAACGAATTGTACAAATCAAAAGCTCCGTAGCAACAATAAAATTTGCTATAGAGCGCAATTATGTAAATTATAACTATAAAATAAAAATATAATTTTTATATTTGCTGTCAAAGTTGGTCTAAGAATTATAATTGATTCATTATTGCTAAGGATTTGAGTTGTTTCCTTCTTTCAAAGATAAGATATAAAAACATATCTCAGTAACATCGAACATATTACAAACATAGATGAAATCTACTTTATTAATGTGATATTTTAGTTTTTTTTTTTTTATGAATCTTGATTTGCTAATTAAGTTTAAATAAATTTTTAATAGTTTTTATAAGTTAAAAGATTTTTATTTATGTTAATAAAAAATTACTTTAACTTGAAAAATGTAAAATGATATATCTGACCTAAAATTTCCTCCAAACTAACCCGATTGAAATCACTGATTTGTATTCATTTCCACACGGGATAGCCTTAGGGGCCTTATGAAAGTAAAACCTAAATACAGGAGCGACATGTAACCACTGGAGAAGAAAAGTCCCGGCTGCGGCTTTCGAAGACCAACAAATTGATGATATAAAATTTTAGCAATAGATAGAACAACAATGGCCCATTAGCTCAGTTGGTTAGAGCGTCGTGCTAATAACGCGAAGGTCGCAGGTTCGAGACCTGCATGGGCCATTATTTTTATCATCTTCCTCTTTTGTCTGTTCGTTTTTGGGGATTTTATACTATCTTAGGGTTAGAGTTAGTGTTGATGTCTGAGATCTCACAAAACCTTTTTTCTTGATTTCAATTTTCTGTGTTAGGGTTAGATTTTTCGTGTAGGCACTCAACTAATAGTTATATCTTAAAAAGAAAAAACCTTTCCTCTATATTCCAGTTTAAAAAAGTATTTGAGTGGGCATCTAAGAAATCAACTATATTTATAGATGCTTATCAGCTAATTTTTTGTATTCCAGGAATAAGTATGTCAACGTTTGTTCTGAGATTCATTATTCTGATAATCCCTTTAACCGGCACTCCAATAGAATATGACACCTTGGCCTTTGTGGGATGAAAAAATTGCACTCAGAATTAAGCTATATAGAAGTGGTGCACGCACGCTTTGTCTATAACATATATATAATACCCACACACACTTGTTACTGTATCTTGTCTTCTCCACTATTTGTTTTAAACATAATATAATACAGTGGCAATGACAGTATCCTGCATTATTTGCAACTATTTCTATTGAATGGAATTATCAGCACATGTTCAAATCTCTTATTTTAGTTTCTGTCTCATTTCAAAAGTGGACATTCATGTTAATTCTGTCGTATTCTCAACTAAATACTTTTGTAGTGATCACCACTTCCAAGTACATTGAATAATGGATGATTATGTCATAGCTATCCATGTTTGACATTCTGTTACTTGCTCTTATTTGTTTAATGAATCCAGCCATCTGATTTAGAGCTAGGACTTGCTTTTGTAGCGAAGAAAAAGACGTGTCTGTGACATTTTTTTTGGACTAAATCTGGTTTTATAAGTCTATATGGTAGTATTAATGTTCCAATTGATGTTTTTATACATGTAGATATGTTTTCATTGATTTTCAATGCTGTCAATAGCATGTTCTTTTGTGTTATAATTTGAAGTCTGTTTATTTGTAGAAGAAACCTAACTTTCTGAGATAATAATTTTCAGTTGAATGACAATATGAGAAATCAACTCGACAGGTGCAAAATGATATTAAAACATCTGTTTGATCCAAGGAATTCACCAACATAATTTCAGGTACAGCTCCTGTGACCTGATTCAAACTGATTGCTTATGCTTTTGCAGCGCTGTTATTTGGTTTCTGAATGGCTTACAATATCCAACTTGAATTAATCTGTCTTCAAAAACAATATCTTGAATTATTCAATTTTATCATCATGAGTAACTCAAAAGTTTTACACTGTTTTATTATCTAAACTGTTCTTGTTATTTCGCCGATATACACTGTTCCATTGAAATGATCGATAAGTGCTTTGATTGACATGCACTTTCATCTCTCAGTGGTTGGATGCAATGTCGAAACTCTATTAAATATCTTTGCTGCTTTTTGTCTTAACTAATGTACTTGAGTTTAATAAATGTCAAAGTGGATAACTTCATCAGCACTGAACTTTAGTAAAATATGCTGGTTGTCATATAAAATTATAATACTTGCATGTCCATTAAGCTCACATGTACATAGTGGCATTCCCACTCTTAAGTCCACTAATGTAACTTAGTTATTTTCGCGTATATAAATTGCTCTGTGTAGCTCAAAACAAGTCACAAGAATCAGAATTGCTCAAACCTTTTAATACTTGAAAGTTATGGCGAGTCGTAGTATGCTCCCCTGCCTTACTGTTTTTTTCTGTATGATTAGTATTATGGCTCCTTTAACTTCTGGTCAGCTTGATTACAGTTACTATGATAGAGCATGCCCCATCTTGCCTAGGATCATTCGTTGGAACGTTTGGTCAGCTCTCCGTAATGATTCCAGAATAGCTGCATCCCTCCTTCGTTTGCACTTCCATGACTGTTTTGTAAATGTAATTTCTCTAGTAGTCATTTTACTGAATACTCATCCTAGTTCCACGTACGTTTAATTGCATACTCTTAGGGTAATACTTTGTTTAGTCATCAGTTTATGCTTATGTTTGACACTTCATAGGGTTGTGATGGATCTGTGCTTCTTGATGACACAAATGATTTCAAGGGTGAGAAGAATGCTGCACCAAATCGCAATTCAGTTCGAGGATTTGAGACAATCGATAACATTAAAGCAGACCTTGAAAGAGCTTGTCCATTTACTGTATCTTGTGTGGATATATTAACTCTTGCTGCTAGAGAAGTTGTTGTCATGGTAAGTATCAACATATTTGACGTGCAGACGAGTACTTAAGTATTGTAATGCCTGGAATGAATATATTTTCCTTCTTCCTTTACAGTCAGGAGGACCATTTTGGCCAGTTTTACTTGGTCGACGAGATGGACTAACTGCAAGTGAAAAAGCAGCAAATGAACAATTACCTTCACCCTTTGAGCCCCTGGATAAAATCGCGGCCAAGTTTACTGATAAGGGCCTTAATCTAAGGGATGTAGTAGTTCTTTCAGGTACCTTTTATCTTATTAGTATATAGATAGAAGTTAGAACCCCTGTATCATTTTTTTGCATATATAGAATCCCCTTGAAAGTTTTAGTGTAACAACATTATGGTTCAAATATTAGTTTAGGCCGTCTGGTATTCTCCTTAATGAAATTTCTAACTCTACGACTTGTGTCATGTGATATAGGAGCGCACACAATTGGTTTTGCTCAATGTTTCACATTCAAGAGGAGACTTTTCAACTATCAAGACTCTGGAAAGCCAGATCCACTTCTTGATTATTCAATGTTGTCAAATTTACAAAGCACTTGTCCTGAAGAGGGACCAAACACCAAAATTACTCCTCTAGACATACAATCCGTTACGCGATTCGACAATGCATATTACAGAAACCTAATGAACAACACAGGACTACTTGAATCTGATCAAGCTCTAATGTCAAATTCTGAGACAGCTGATATGGTCAAAGCCTACAGTTTGTACCCTTATCTTTTCTACCAAGACTTTGCTGCATCAATGGTGAAATTAGGAAATATTGGGGTCCTTACTGGAGAAACTGGACAAATTAGAAAAGTATGTGGCTCTGTAAATTACTACTATTAAAGTGTTTCTTGTCAAGTATGTATGTTTGTACTAATAATATCAAATGATATCGTTCAAAGTAGATATTTTCGTTTTATTATATTAGTTCGGTATGATTTATTCATTTTGGATCATAAAAAAGTGTCGATTTTTTTTTTAATATTGGAACGAAGGAAGTATATGGACAATGGGATCCCACTTAAGAAAGAAAACTTTGGTCTATTAGAATATATATTTTAAAGAAGGAAAAAAGGGTCCATATGCTTGACTTTCGATGTGCTATAAAAAATAATATTGTACTCTTTTGTTCTTTATGCTCAATGCCCCTTCAATTTTATGTTGTCACTGATTCTATGTTCCATAAATTGCCTTTTAATAATTCTATAGTTCGAATTTTATGTAGTATATTGATTTTTTTTTCTTTACAATTTTCATATGATGTCTAATTATACGTTAAAGTCCTGATTAAATTCGAATCATGCATTATAGGATTTATTCAAAAGAGACTCTCAACATAAATATTCTTCATATACATATTTTAAATCCCAAAACCTTTGATTATATAAAGTTATGGAAAGAAAGGAACAAGAAAATCATAGATTCAGAAAAATAAATAAAACAAAATAATTTTCTCTCTTATTTTACCGAACAGAGTCACTTGATATGTATTTTTATTAACGAGAAATAGTGTATTTGATATAATTTCATAAGTAAAATTTTCAGATTTGCAGCTCTTACATTTAACTCACAATGAAACTTTAAGATAAAAAAAAAAAAAATTCCAAAAAAATATCAAATTCGAGAATTATTGTTTTTTTTTTAAAAAAGAAATGGGGAAGGTAGGTAGTTGGATTGGCAGGGTGGGGTGAGGCTGACTAACCCTATGTGTTATAGTATTGCTATATATTAGAGTAACATCAATCTTTAATTTATCCTTTGTCATCTCCTGCAAAAAAGCATCTTAAAATTTGTGTGTTAGTGTTTCTTCTGTAGTATTATCAGTTATCACTATCCCCAACACACACAGATATTCTTCTCTCACCACTGATTCTTTTTTGACACCTTTTCATGAGTATGTTTCTACTCAATTGCACTTTCCCATTATAAATCATCAATAAATAAATCTCAATTTTACGACCTGTTTGCCTCAACAATATTTGGAAAAAAATTGAGAAATCATAATTGGTCATATAATTTGACAAATATACCAAGTTCTCAAGTATTAGAAAAAGTTATAGGATTTGGCTTTTCTAATATTTTTACAATCCATTATGTTTTTCCCTAAAAAATATTTTTAAAAAAATCTTTACTGCCCTGTGTACGCATATAAAACCTCTACTAAATATTTTATTTTTTTGAAAAAAATTATAATAAAATATTAAGAGCTATCATGTTATTGGACTCCATTTAGGAGTAAGAAAGAATTTGAAGTTGCATGACAAAATTTATTTTACTCCTAAAACTAGAAAAACTGGATAGGACAGTTTTTAATTTTTTATTTGATAAATATTATTTGAGAAATGACAAATGTTAGAAAAAAAGTAAAAATCAGTAAAAAATTATTCAAGTAATTAAGAAAAGAAATTATTTTAAATATATTTAGGAAAAATATAATGTAAATCTAGGATTGTTGGATTACCAAAATATTTAAGAAATAAATATATGAAAGTAAATAACTATGATTAGAACTCTCTTTTAATTATTTAAATCTGAACTATTAATTCTAAACTATAACATGTGTGTCCAATCGAGACCATAACTTGGGGAAAATAGAGAGAATAGAAATGGATAAAAGCCGGATCCAAAAATGGTATTTGGATCAAGTTCTAATATTTGAAAATTTAAAAAAAATTAAAAATTACCTCAAACTTTTATACTTTATAAAAAATACTCATTATTTATTAAGCCTAACTAATGTTTGTTACAATCTCGTCCGAAAAATTTGAGTTCTAATTTGAATTATAAACCTGAGAATAAAGAATAATTTGTGTTTAATCGGTTTATAATTATAACTGAATCACGGGTAAATTTGAGTATGCAATTAATGTATTATCTTGCCTATATTGTTATTTTGTTATTGTAGATTGTTATCAACTATATTATAAGGTTATTTTTAACGAAATATATTCATTATAAAATGATAATATAAATTTATAGATATTTTTAATTATTTATAAAACTTATGAGTATAAATCATATTTTTTTATTTGTGAATTTGAATCATCAAATGAGTAAAAATGTGAAAAGTCCTATGAAGGAGCAAAAGAAATAAATTATTTATCTTAATACCTATTTGTAATTTTTAAATTCTAATTTTTCATATAATATATTTGAGATTATAATATTAAAAAATATTTTAATATATTTTTTAATTTTAAATTTGAAATCATAATTTTTTTTCAAAATATATGTATATATATATATAACCTAAACTCGCGAATATGTGCTTCAATCTTGTCTCTTCTACTCTTCGCGAAAACGATTAAAATTTCCATGTCTAACATAATTTTACCAAATGAAAATATTATACTTCATTGATAAGATATTAGTAAGTTGATGCGTTAATAAATTATATATTTTAGTTTTTTATAAATAAATATTCATATGATTTATATGGTATATAAATTTTTAAGTGCACATAATTCGTTTTTAAAAAATCATTAGTTAACAATAATAGTAATTAACTATTCTTTTACTATAATATTTTTCTCACGGTATTGACAATTTCACATCGATATCAATATGGATCTTTCTTTGCAAATTTAAAATAATTTTCTTATAAAATATAAACTTACATTTCCAAATTTTAAAATTTCAAAACTTAGAATACAAAGTCAAAATTTGAAATTAAATTTGTGCAAATTTATAATATCAATTTTAAATCAAAACTCTAAATTAAAACAAGATAGTATGGCCAAACGCCTACCTAGTATTCCTTTTGCCTTTTGATATTAATAATCTTACATGATTAATATCGTAAGTAGAAGTAATAAACTGTGGGAAAGGCATTTACTTTTTGACTTAGGATAAATGTAGAAGTCACTAAACATTATTGGATCAGTAAAGAAACATTTTAAAATGCAAAATGGATGAACTTTGCCAAGGAAATTGAGGATGATTGATAACCTTTTTTACTTTGTTAACTAAAGCAAACTTATCTGTAAACCTTTAAAAAAATTAAAATATTAAAATGCCTAAAATATTTAATTAGAAATTTTGAAAATGTATAATATTTTTTTATTTTAAAATAAACTAATTTTTTAATTTTTAATTAGAAGATATTAAGATTAAAAAGGTAAAATAATATAGGTAAAATTATTGAAGAAGAAGGAAACTGACGATTGGAACATGTCAAAGAAACAGGTCCAACGCAATTGACTGACTTGTCTACAACAAGTGTTGAAGAAGAAGGAAACTGACGATTGAAACATGTGAAAGAAACAGGTCCAACGCAGTTGACTGACTTGTCTACAAACAAGTGTTGATGAAGAAGGAAGCTGAGGATTGGAACATCCTAGTGCGACTCTAATTCTTCAGCCGTGTTGTAACTCGCCAGTCAGTTTCGTTGGACCTGTTCCTTCGACATGTTTCAATCCCCAGCTTCCTTCTTCATCAACACTTGCTGTAGATAAGTTAGTCAACTGCGTTGGACCTGTTCTTTCACATGTTTCAATCGTCAGTTTCCTTATTCTTCAACAAAAATGGAGAGCCTGGTTTAACAAGCCGAATTCATAATTTGAAAATTTTGGGTGCATTAATCTAAATTTGATTTTTTTTAAAAAAAATATAACATTAATTAGATTCAAACCTAGTCATATTTAAAAATTCTCGGTGCATTAATCTAAATTTAAAAAAAAATAAAAAATAAAAAAAAGATGACTTTAGATTCAAACCTTGTTCTCACGGTGATATCTTCAGCTTGTATCAACGGTGTGAGATACTCTTATGCTCCTCATTGATACATTATTAATTTTCTTAATAATTTTACATAAATTTTTACCCTTTTCGATCGAAAGAATATGAAGACGCTAATTTTCGTTTCTCAGGCACATTACAGTTGGGCAATTCAGGTGTTAATACATGTACAAAAATAAATAAATTACAGAATAAAGAGAGTACTTGATGTACAGCCAGTTAAATATATATGAGCCCAGAGACTCAACACTTGAGACTTTTTTCAAGTACAATTTATGAATTATTCCGAGCGTGACTACCCCATTTTGTGCAGTACAAAGATGCCTTTACAGGATTTCTTGCAGATTTGTTGTTACCACTCTCTTTTTGTACATTCAATTCTCACTCTTGTAACTCTCAACCAATGGTCCAATATCCATTACAATTTACACTTCCCTATCATATTAATTAGTCTTTGAAGTGAGAAATTTCATTTATGATATTTATAGTTTTTGATTATAAACGATATTTCACCGACCATCCTGAATTATGTGTGGCTACGCCCACGCTTTGAGTTGCTATTTTTTGCAAAGTAAGGCATACTGATGAAATTTTTATTGGGTTCTAAAGGTGTGAATAGGAAATAAAGGATTGCGACTCTCCTGACGGATTGTAACTTTGTCAAAGGATTGTGACATTTCTAAAAGGTTGTCTTATTTCCAAAGAGTTGCGACCTTTATCCGTTGTTGAATATAAATAAAGAGGTTTTCTCTCATATTTCTGCATCAAATTCTTCCCTTCTTATGCATACACTTCTTACAAAATAAAATCGATCGATCGTGTTTGCGTATGTGATTCGTTGCTGTCATTTTGAATTTGTTGAAATTATTGAAGTTTGAGGTACCGCTACTTCTTTAATGATTAATCCATTTTATCTTGGAAGGTATTAATATGTAACCTCGAATAATTTAGGGATTGAATTTTTTAAGAACACTGTAAGTTCTTTGGACTCGAATAATTCTTTATGTTTTTTTTTCATCTTTTTATTTCTTCTAATTTGCTAATCGAACTATATACATGGGATAACAATTTTTTTATATTTTTTTGTTTTTCTTCACTCATTGGACTTAGAAAATGTAATTAGAGCAAATAAAAGTTCAAAAGTGAGAAGAAACAGAACCACATCAGTCCTACATTCAAATTCAAAAGTGAGAAGAAACAGAACCACATCAGTCCTAAATTCAAACTACTATTAATAAGTTAAAAGAGTTGTGATATTTTTTGGTGGTCCATAAATAATTCCTGAGATTTTTTAAATATATTTACAGAACCAGAACAGAAGAGAAACAGAACAAATTTGAGGAAATTTTTTGCTTTAATAGCAGAGTTTGTACAGACTCTCTTCTTTTTAATATACTGCCATTTCAAGATTTCATATCATATCAACAACCACTGAACACAGCTTCTATCTCTACCAAAAGAAAGAAAAAAAAGTAGCTCACCCCACCCCTACCCACACCACCCCTGTTTTGCTCATTTTTGTATAAAGTTAGGCTAAAAGGCATTTTTCTTGGGCTTTGTTCTGTTTTACTCTCACATAAACATAAACCTAAATTGTTAAACACTCCCCATTCAGCCATTCTTTCCCTTTTTACTTTTTTCTCTTTTCATTTCAATCACAAAATCTCATCTTCTTCGTTGTGCATTTTCCCCTTCCAAGATTACAACTTTATTGATTAATATTATCTAATGTGATAAAATTTTCAAATCGGAAATATTATTTGAAATTTCTAGTTTTGGGTATTCTGCAAAAATGTCTTCTACACCAGCTGAATATCCTTTACAGCAACAGCTACCACCGCCCATGTTTATGAGCCAACAAGCTTATTCGGGTCGTCCGGGTCACGGGTCAGTTGGACCCGTAATCGCTGTTCTTGCTGTTATAGCTGTATTGGGAGCCATCGCTGTAATGATAGGCAGATTGTGTTCGGGTAGGAAGATAATGGGTCGTGGACAGTACGATTTTGAAGGGTGGGTTGAGACCAAGTGCGCGTCTTGTATTGATGGCCGGGTCGACCCGATACCACGACCGGTAACTATGGCGCCGGCGCCGGTGGTGGTTGCTGAGAGCAGTAGCAACGGTAGTCCCGGCGGTTCTGCGCCGGTGTCGGTGCCGGAGCCGGTGGAAATGAGAGAGGAAGAAGCATCTAATCAACAAAGTAATTTACATGAGCATCATCCACATGAAAGAACAGAGTCTTGAAATGCTTTTTTTTTTTCTTTTTCTTTTTGAGCTTTTTGAAAAAAAATAATTGTGTTTAATGTTTTAATTAATCTGAGTATTTTCTAATAGTGGAATTTATAAATATCGTAGCAATTCTTTCTATATTTTTCATTTTCTACTCTTTTGACATTTTGGAAAAACTAATGTTTAATTATATAACTTTGCACTATATTATATTATATTATATTAATATGATAATCCAATAATTTGTTAACATTCTCACATGTGAAATGAAAAGTATTTGTGTGGCTTCTTATTGTTATTATTATTATAGAATTAGAAAAAGGTCCAGAAGGAATCAACTAATTTGGTCAGTCATTTTTTATAAGCTATTGTCGAAACTTTATATTAAAAAGTTAAATAATTGAAAAGAAGGACCCTTGATGTTGAAGTTTTAACGAATGACGTGTTCTTTTGCAATCAATTGTCTTTCGAAGAAAATACAGTAAGGTCGTTTAACGTGAGGAATAAGAATAAATAATAATAAAATGAAAAAATAGTAATAAAATAACTTTTTTATATTTTATTTAAATATCGTATTTAGAATAACTTATCTTATCATTTATATAATAATGATGAAATAAGTTATTCCAGATAACTAATCCAGAGATAATTTTATCTCAACCAAACGACCCCTTTTCATCCATTAAGATTCTTGCAATGTATCTTGATTTTAAGTCATGACTTGCTTTTATTAATTACGATAACAATAATTGTATCTCAATCTAAAACAAGTTAAGACCGTTAAAGAAGATCATATAAATTATGAGCTTCTTAATAAATAAAGGGTGCCTTAATTAATTGCAGAAAAAAGGTAGTGCATTTAAAGTGAGAGAATTCTGGTCCCAAACCAACTGTGGGTTTGGTTTGTTCATTTATGGGCTGTGGTCTCTGGGCCTTCTTTGTTCGATCTTTTCACAACTCTACCAACATATTATCCGACTAACTTGCTTACCCAACATAATAAATGTTTGTGTCTTTCGTAAAAATGTCATAAATGCTACGGGATAAAATCAGCGTTTAGATAGGTGAATTCACGATAATTTTATATCAGGAGATGAAATTTTAAATACCACAATTAATGCATAAGTTTATATTTTATATAAACTTCAACTCACAGTTATATCTACTCATTGTTTATTTCATATCTGAATAAAATTTACAATTCATATCATTAATTTTTATTACTTATTATCAAATTTATTTGCCAATTAATGACTAAAATTAACAATGTTGGTTCGTCTTCTCGGGCATATGATCAATAAATGCAAGTTCAACGTGAGAATTTTTTTTTTTGTAATATGTGAGAGGATTATATTAAAGATTAGTACGTTATGTTCAATATAATTTTATTTTTTATTGAATGAAAGTTTGATCAATAAATGTAGTATTTTCAATACATAGCTTTGTAATAGTATATTATGTACTTTTATAAACTTTTGCTTATTTGGTATGATGGTATTAAAAATTGAGACTATTTTATTAGTTTTACATTTTTGAGTTTTTTATGTTTATGAAAAAATTTACAACATAAAAAGTCAAATTACGTGTCCGAATAAAACTTCAACTTTATCTCATTATTTCATATCACATTGCCAAACGAGTCTTTAGTTTAATTCCGCTACATATGCTTGAGCTTTAGCAATATGAAACTTCAATGAGTAACTTCTAGAATTTTTAGTAGTTTAAGAGTTAATTACGTATGCATACTCTAGTTTGCTATTTGAAGATTCTTATCAATTTTTGGTTCGTTATGATATGTCCAGATATATGTACTTCGGATAAGAGCTAGTTGCTTAGACACACGCTAAGTTTGCAATATTACGAATCTCATCAAATTTTTGTGTTCAACTATATCTAGATAGATGTACCTCGGGATAAAAGCTAATTGCTTAGACACATGCTAGTTTGCAATATTATAAATCTTAGAATTTTGGTGCGTTCAGATACGTCTAGATTGATGTATCTTGGGATACATGAGGTCAAAAATATGTGTAATTTGTTCTAAATACATTGTATTCAAGTGGATTCACATGAGACACATAGAAAAATCTCACTCCTATCTCGCTCGCCACTCTCTTATCTTTCTCGTGTATCTGATATCCCAAATACATATATCTGATATGATTTATATGTATCCGAACAAATAGATAAATTTCACTCACCTCTTCTCATATTTTCATGTATTTGGTAGCAAAAATATGTTTCTAAAGTGTATTCGTCTTTAAATCTGATATGATCTTCTATTCTTATTAATTAATGAGATAGAATATAATTATTTCAATCTATAGAAAAATTAATATTTATAGCAAAAATATTTTTGTTATTAGATAGTTTCTCCAAACTTCGAGTTGAAGTTGTTTTGAGGGGAGTAGAGTTGCAATTAGTCATAAAATCAGGTACATGTGTAACTCTGAATGGGTTGAACGGTGTATTGGGCTTTATTTCATGACCCAAGCCCATTCAGTCCTTGGATTAATTAGAAGGTAATATAAATGTTCTTTTATATAATTAGTACAATTTAACTTGCTCTAAAAAATAATAATACGTGTTTTACTCTTTAGATTAAGCATTTCCAATAGTTGGTGGTCACTACTTATCTTTTCCTATTATCTTTAAACAATCAACTTATTAAAATATTATTAAGGGTTAAAGAAAAGTTTTTTCATTTTTAAATTTTGTTATTAATGAATGAAACAGATAATTCGTTACCGGTTAGATTGGAGTTATTTTTATTTCTGTCGCCATTAATTCATTATTTGTGCTCCTAAATTGGATGGGAAATTCCAAATCAACTAAAATTGCCTACTTTTACTTAAATTATATAATTTTAATTCGATCCGACCCACTTAATCATAAAAATTATTAGTGGTTTAACTGGAGGTGGTGCCGTGGTGATGGTGGAAAAGAAAGTTGATTTGGATAAAAGAAATGAATTATATAATTAAGTGAGTAGGATTGAATTAAAATTGTGTAATTTAAGTTGATTTGGGGCTATCCATCCAATTGAGCAGCACAAATGATGAAATTAGTAACAACTTGGATAAAAATAGCTTGATTTTAACGATAAGATTATAGTTAACTAATAAAACAAAATTGAGAGATATTTTTAACCCTACTCTTTATATATTAAAATATATTATAGAAGTTAAAAAGGGATAAATTAGTGAAAATCCAAGTTTTGGTGGATTAGTTGTTACATTTCGTTGTCGATGTATATGTAATTTATGTACTAGACATAATAAAGAAACATCAACTTCAATATTAATAGCCACTAAAATCTAAATTGCTTTGTTTTGTTCGAATATCTATTGATTAAAACTAAACAGAACCAATCAAGATCTACAGCTACAGCACAAAATGTTTCTATATATATATATACATACAAAATAAAATCGTACTGATCACCTACAGATCTACACACTACCAGCTGTCTGCAATTGTGCTATGCATTGTCAATTTATTTTATTTTATTTTTTTAAAAAAAAGATGATCAAAAGTCTCGAATAAAACCCCTTGGAAGAGGGTGCTATCCCGAATTGAATTTCATCTAATGCAAATTTAAATTAATTGAACTCCAATATAAATAAGCAGATGAAAAATTAAAAATAATTATTCAAGAAAAATTATTTTTCTTCAGCACAAATAATATTTCAATATTTGTCAAAATTAATTGCGTACATACTCGTTATTAAATGCAAAAGTAAGTACAATTTGTTCTTATAGAGAATATATTTTTCCGAAAAATGTTATTTAATTGATCACCATTTGATCGGCTTCTCCACCGCCATATATTTTACTGAATTTTGATATATCTCAGGTAAAACAAATGAGTCAAAAAATTTAAGTTTTGTATTTCAAGTTAACATATGTTATTTTCAAACAATACAACAAGTAAAAAAAATAGCTTTAAATTCAAATAATTTATCAAATATCAAGATATTATAGTCCTCATTTTAAAAACCACACGTTAATCTCATAATAAGTCATATATGTGATGATTAGTTCGCCTAGCAATACAACTAATACAATATTAATTTTCCAAATTGTTTTCCCAAAAATGATTTTATAAAAATTAATTATGTTTTACGTAATTTTTTAAATTTTTATTAATTGAGTGTTCCTAACACATCATATGCGGGTCATGTCAGCGTTTTTTAAAAATATTTTTTTTAGCCCTAAGTTAGGTGTCCCCAATTTCTTGATTTAAAATTGTCGGTTTGTAATATTATATATCCATATTTTTTGCCAATTAATTTACAATAAAGTCGTTCTTCTTTAGTACCTAAAAGAATAATGGTTGTCGTACTGATATATGCACTACAAACATGTAAATATAATACTTTTTCTTTTAAATATTACTACTCTCTTCGTCCGATATTATTTGTCATAATTTTTATTTTTAGAATTAAATTATAAAAATTTTGACTAACATTTTAAAATGTATTTTTTTATTATATTAATGCAAAAAGTTACAATTTATAGTACTTTTCATATAGATTTAGAATATCTCTTTTTTTTTAAAAAAAAAATATTAAATTAATGTAATCTAATTTAACTTTAAAAATTAATCAAATTAACCTTCGAAAAGCGTAACACGACAAACAATATCGAACGGAGGAAATAATAAACAACGATAGGCTAGCTAGCTATTATATTGTCATTCAATTGTACTTAATTGACTTGATGACTTCTTTAATTTACTAATTAATCCTGACTGGCTCACTTTACTTTTTTTTTTAATTTATGTTACTAGTTGACAACAACTTCAATAAAAAAATGCTAGTATTTTTTTAAAAAAGTATTAGAGAAATGGCACTGTCATTCAAGTAACTTTAGATACATACATACACACTTATATAAGCATGACAATGATTAGTTATTTAATATTCACATTTCTTGTTTTTAAGAATCACTAAATTTTAATTATCTATATGATATAATAGCTAAATATCCCCAAAGAGCCATTGTAGTAGAACCCCTAAAATATAAGTGTATGTATGAAAATTGATAAATAAAATTGAGAAGGCGTTCAACTATGTTCTCACTCTTCTTAAACCAAACAATACCTAAGATAAATAAATTGCTGGAAAATGCTTTAAAATAAATTAGATGAGCTATATGATCTTTACAACTTCTTGTGTTTTCTCTCAACAAAATGCAAACATAGAATTGATATCAATATGGTTATACTTATGGCAGTTTGGCCATGTAATATGGTATCATGATATAGAATCATAATATAAAATTATGAGATGAAATTGAAGTTTTTTTTTAATATACGATATAAAATTTTGTATTGTATATTTTCCCATAAGAATATCATAAGTTGTAAAACTATTAAAATAGCACAAAGTATTTATTCAATCTTACCAAATAAATAAAAACTTATAAAATCGCATAGTAAATTAGTATAAAGTTATTTGTTCTCCACTTAAGTAACTGTTTCATCTAACTTTAATTAAATTTAAAAAAATGAACATAAATTATAGAGTACTAGTCTTTAATATAATTCTCCCACATTATATTGTACGAATAATTTCTTCACGTGATCATGTGTCCGAAAAGACGAACCAACATAATTAATTTGAGTGGTAATAAATACAAAATGGTAAAAGTAATAAATTAAGCGTTGGAGTAAATGAAGAGAACAAATTTATTACTCAACAATATGAAATAAATGGTTAGTAGATACAAATGACTTGTGGGATTATTTTAACAAAATATAAACTTGTAGATCAATTTTTATATTAAAATATCTCAAATCATGATATGAAATTCCTTAGGGCAACTTTTACATATAGCAAACATAAAATTCATATTTGTATGATATAGCAAAGTTTATATAATTGCGCTCCATAACAAAAATATATATGTATAATTCGCTATACATATACAATTTAAGCAAATTGTATAAAACGAAGTGTATAAAACGAGAAAGAGAAAGAGACTTGGGCAGAGAATTGTATAAAACAAAGTATATAAAATGAATTGTATAATTACAAGTGTATAGGACGATTATATACAATTTAAATTTGTATAAAACGAGAAAGGGAGAAAGCAAAAGAGACTTGGGCAGGAATTATACAATTAAATCGAATTATATAAAACGAGAAAGAGAGAAATTATATACAATTTGAATTGTATAAAACGAGAAAGTGAGAAAGACAAAAGAGACTTGGGCAGGGAAGTACTTTTATTGTATAATTATAAGTGTATAAGACGGAGATACATATATTTGCATGTGCATATACAATTTTCTCTCGCTTTATACAATTAGAAACACAATTTATACAATTCTATTGTAAAAAGCGAGAGAGGCGAGCAAAGGAAACGAGCGAGAGAGGGAGAGTGGCGAGCGAGAATATGAGAGAGAGAGAGACTTGTAAACAGTTTGCTATGGAATACAAATAAATCAAACGGTAGCTATTATATTTATTCTATATTATTAGTTTGTCATTCTATACAATTATCCCTTAAAGATGTTTTGAGAATATGGAATCATATCTCATGATATGAAATCACGAGATGGAATCAGTGTAAAATTAAATGTCCAAATGCTGATTCCATCTCACGGTTCTATAACGTGATATGATATCGCATGATCAAACACCTACTTAATATGTTTTTAAAAAATATTCACAAAATAACTATTTTTTCTTTAATGGCATATTTCATATATAATTAATACTCCCTCCCGTCTATTTTAGTTATCGTGATTATTAAAAATGATTATTTTAAAATAATTAAAGCATTTTATGACCCTATTGATGTAACATTGCATGTATTTTTATCTAAGAACATGATCCGATATAGAAGAATATAGTGGTTGAGGGTTAGAGTAAAGTCGAGCCTGATTCAGTTTTTATATTAATATTTTGTTCGTCTCTTGTACTATTTTTATTTTTCAATTTATTATTACATGTTATTTCATTTATTTCAATAATCATATTATTTATTTTTGTTATTGTTCTTTTTTCTATTATTTTTATTGTATTCAATTCCGTCTTATTATGCTTTATTTAAATTAATGATTTATTAAAAACAATCTCTTTATGTTAAACAAAATACATGTAAGTTGCCATACATATCACTCTCCAACTTCTCATTTATGATATTACAATGTATATGTTATTGAAATAACCCATCTAATCCATTGAACCAAATACCTCTTAGGAAATGCTAGTTTTCTGCCTAATTGGAAATTGTTATTCCAACTTACTTCTTAATTTGCAAAATAAAGATAAGTTATTGAAAATATTATTACTTTTTTTGAAAAATTCATTTTATTCCTAAAATTTATTTATTTTTAAGTTCAAACAAATTTGTAAAATTCTAAAATTTTCACTAAAAACAAATAATAAAACTATCAATCTATAGTCAAGAAAGCCTCCTAAAACGATATACTAGATCAACCAAGTTGTTCCAAAGGCTCAAAACGGTCAGTTATTAATAGAATTTCTCTTCGGCTCTTTGTAAAGTACTAATTTGACTGTGGACTTCTATTTTGATTGCAGGTTATAACTAGTCCGCATGAAGTCGAAATCGCCGGTTATTCATACGACGGTGATTCGTTCCGGACCTGCATACATCGTCCGTCATACTATGGGACCGCCAAGACGAAAATGTCAAAGACAATGCTAGTGAAATTTATAAGTAGCTAATAAAAAATTGTCAATAAAAAAATTGAACAATAGTATGAAATGGAAAATAATTTGATTCTAAATAGAAGAAATTTATAAGTAGCTAATCAAAATTTGTCATATAGTAAAATAAAAGGACGAAAGTAACGTTTTTCCCAAGAATATATTTTCATCGAAAATCACACGCACTCTTTTATTTATTTGTTTTTTAAAAAATAGCGGAGAAGAGAGTTTTGAATACTGTGTGGAGAGGTTGAAGAATTTCGAAATTATATATATAGCGGGACTCCTCTAGGGTTTTATTTCATCATCTTCTTCTTCTCTGATAACTGCTTTTTCTTTTTTATTATTATATATATTTTATTATTTTGGCAGAGAGTTACAGAGACAAGAAAGAATGACAAGACCACGCTGTTATTTGGATATAAGCATAGGAGGAGAACTTGAAGGAAGAATTGTTGTGGAACTTTACAATGATGTTGTTCCTAAAACCGCTGAGAATTTTAGGGCTCTTTGTACTGGTGAAAAGGGTATTGGTCCAAATACTGGTGTACCCCTTCATTACAAGGTTCTTTTCTTTTCTTTTTCAGATTCTTGGGTCGTTAATGGATATGAAATTAAACATACCCTTTTGAAGTTTTATTACTAGTAACAACTTTTAATTTTGTGGGATTTGGTTGGGTCTCTCTTGTTTTTTGAGGGTAACAAGTATATATTCTGTGTAAATCTTGTTTCTTGATTTCAACAGATTAAGAAATTTCTGGTGAAATTTTTCAAGATTCTTGGTAAGATGAAATTGGATACATTTCACCATTCTTGGTAAGATGAAATTGGATACAACTGTTTGAAATTCAAGTAGCAATGACTATTGACTTTGTTGGATCAGTGTTCTTTTGCTTGTCAGAAGTATATATAAATAATGAATTTTGAGGGTTCGTTATGTTGTGTAAAGCTGGTGTGTAAAGGTGATGAATAGAATAAGAAACCATGACTCAATTTCTTTTCTTTCATTGGTTAGTTCTGTTTTGTAAAAATTTTCTTGTAGAAAAGTTCACTGTTTTTTTAATGTTTACTTTATTGTCCTTTCATTTGCTCCTCCAAGCAGATTGTCAGTTATTCTGTGCTGACATTATTGTCTATTTTAGATCTCAATGCCGCTTTTTTATTGATCTCCTGCGGTCCTAACAAATAAAACCTTCTATTCAGACTAAGTGAAGTTAGTCATTTTGGTTTCAAATAAAATGATTTTATACACTTCCCGACTAGAAAGGATGGGATATTATTTGGTTTCTATTTGTTGCTGGCTTCTCCCAGAACGGTCTTCTAGTTGTTCTGTATGGTCAGACGAGGAGAGATTATCGAATTCACTTGATTCTCTCAAGAAAATCACTTTTGCAAGGTATTTGAATTTTGACTGTGGATGCTCTTCAGGTCTTAGTACTGTAGAAATCCCTTTTTTCAAGTACATTTACTATCAAGTAGACAGTCAAGGTGGATTCAGATATGCTCTGCTGATTGCTTGTATATAGTCAAGGAGACTTGGTGTGTAGGATGCGAGAGTGTTTGGCTTTGGCAGCTGCTCTGTTCTCGTTATCTTTGAGTATAAAGTAAATGCTTAGATAAATGATTTCACTATTTTATTGTTTGTGATCAACCCTCGGCGTTCCCATTTTCTTTTTAGCTGAATTCTTGAAAAAAATTGTGCTCTTGTCATTCTGAGCAAATACAATCTTCTTTAGTTTTCCCTAAATGCTGTTTTCATCCATTGTAGGGGAATTGTTTTCATCGTGTGATTAAGAGCTTCATGGTGCAAGGTGGTGATATTTCTGCTGGAGATGGTACTGGGGGAGAATCCATCTACGGGCTAAAATTTGAGGATGAAAATTTTGAATTGAAGCATGAAAGGAAGGGGATGTTATCTATGGCTAATTCTGGACCTAACACTAATGGATCTCAGTTTTTCATCACAACTACTCGAACTTCCCATCTAGATGGAAAACATGTGGTTTTTGCAAGAGTAATCAAAGGAATGGGGGTTGTCCGCTCTATGGAACATGTGACCACTGGTGAAAATGATTGCCCAACAGTAGATGTCAGTATCGCGGATTGTGGAGAAATTCCCGAGGGGGCTGATGATGGTATCACGAATTTTTTCAAAGACGGTGATCTATATCCTGATTGGCCTGCTGATCTTGACAACAATACTGATGATCTCCCTTGGTGGGTCACCGCTCTAGAGTCGATTAAGGCATTTGGTAATGAAAATTTTAAGGTATTAATTTTAAAGCAACATCAACATTATTAACTACTTAATCCCCTTGCTTCTTTTTCTCATTGACATTTGACTGTATCTCTTTTAGCTATCTTTTTTACGTATGCTTGCTTATTCCTATAGAAACAAGATTACAAGATGGCTCTTAGGAAATATCGAAAAGCTTTGCGCTATTTGGATATCTGCTGGGAGAAAGAAGGGATAGATGAAGGTAGGAATTGTAAAATCTTTTGTAACATAAATGGCTCTGGAATACATCTGTTTCTACGAACATCTAAATTGCGCTGGAATATGGATTTGTCCGTAAAATATGTGTCATGTGAATTATAACTCTGCTTGTTCATCTTGCAGATAGGAGCGCATATTTGAGAAGGATGAAATCGCAGATATTTACCAACAGTTCTGTGAGTTTCCTTTCTGCCGCTTTAGTTTGTTGCACTACTGAATTCACATTATAGAGAATAATCATCTTACAATTTCCCTTCTTGGTAACAATACACTTACTCTGCTTTTTGTTACTAATGGTCGCAAATGTTTTTACTACATCTAGATCATTTCAGGATAGTGCAGGGACTGAACAGCGTAATAGACATTATTGCGATAAATGTAGTACAATATTTTTTAATTGCACTTTCCTCTTCATCTAGGCCCCTTTTTGTTTTGATGTCTTATGTTTGCTGATTGTGCATTTGTTTTCGATTGAAACCTCATAATTTTATCACGTCTCTTGAGTTTGGCACTTGCCTTCATAACTCAGTTCTCATGCGTTCTTAAATTCATATTTGTTTGCCTATTAACCAACCAAACAAAATAATTGATATGTGTTATGTATAACCAGGCTTCTAAACTAAAACTAGGAGATCTGAAGGGAGCACTCCTAGATGCTGACTTTGCAATGCGGGATGGAGAAAACAATGCAAAAGCTCTATTTCGTCAGGGGCAGGTTGGTATCTATCAAGTGCTTTTGTATTCTGCAGCAGCTTTGACCATCTTAACTGTGAATAACCTGCGTGTTAATTAGGGTTTTGTAATATTGACAACAACAACCGTACCCGGTGTAATCCCAGAAATGGGGTTTGGGGAGGGTGGTGTGTACACAAAAAGCTTTCTAAAGGTCAATAAGGTTGAACACCATGGTATTTTCTCGGTGATTTGTGTTTCCAACGGATGGTTCTATAACTCAGAGAAATTGTGTTGGACATGTCTATACTATTCTCTTGGCATCAGAAGGTGTAGCTATGTGTAGTTCACCATAAAGTTGAAGTGGTCAAAGGGAAAATAGGATGGCCATTCTAATTTACTTCTGAAGTTCAATTTACATGGTAAAGTATTTAGTTTCTGTGGGTTCCTGGTGCTAATTTGAGATATTATTTTGTTATAATACTTTTTTACAATGTAATCCTGCTTTGGATGTATATGTTCATCAATGGTTACATTTTTACTTTTTTCTGTGTGTGGGTTGGGGGTAAGTATGGTTAGTGTTAAGTTGTACGTGCTTGCTGTGTAATACCGGATATGATAGCTGCTTTTATATGTCAATAATGTCATCATGGCTAATGTTTACTCTTAACCATCTTCTATTACTCCTACAATAACGTCTGTCTGTTTACTGATCAGGCACACATGGCTCTTAATGACATAGATGCTGCAGTAGAAAGTTTCAAGAAAGCTTTGGAGCTTGAGCCAAATGATGGTTAGTGATAATTCATTTAGTAGTTAATTTGTTGTGCTTTTTTGCCTTTAAAGGTTTTTGACACCCAACTAAAATTAACACTTATTGGAACACTAATGAACAGAAAATGTTAAACTGTGATGTGAGATCTTTACTTAGGTGAATTTAAGGATGTGTATGCTGTAATATGATAAGAATTATTTAATTATACCATCGGTGGCGTGATAGCTGCATGAGAACAGTAGGCTATTTTTACTGAAGGTGACCACAAATTTGGTGATGAATTTTCAGGAGGTATCAAAAACCAGCTTGCTGCTGCTAAAAAGAAGGTTAGTACTTGGCATGAAGACTTCGTACGAGTTTAACAAACAATAAAATTAGTTTTTTCCCAGACTGTCTAATGTCATACTTATTTTGTTTTCTTTCTTTCTTTCCTTATAGATTGCTGATAGACGTGACAAGGAGAGAAAAGCATTTTCCAGGATGTTCCAAAATTAGTTTTGGTATTCATTTGGCACCAGTGCTGGCAATTAATACTCTTTATCATTTGCCATCATTCTGGGAGTTCCTTCTGCTTTCAGAAACAGGATAGTTTATTGCCTTGTTTCGAGACATCGATCCTGATCTATGAACTGAATTAAACTTTAAATGAACTGCTCAGGCTATTCTTGGTTATATGCATCAAATAGCAGAAGGGATTTTAGGTGTCAATGCACCCTTGTTGTTATTAATCAGCTATTAATAAGCTGAACGGATAAAAAAAAATTAGTCATGGGCATCGTTATCCAATGTTCTTTTAAAATTGTGCTGACTTGCAAGGTGACTTCCTTGAAATCTCTGTAGCCTAATATTTCCACATTGAGATGGAAGTAACTTAACTGTAATGGTAAGGGCGTATGATGGGAAATTTGGTTGGTTTTATAGTCCATTACATATGTTAATTGTAGTTATTGACTTATGTCTCTTCTCACAGGAAATCGGTAAATATTAGCGCATGAGATGTGTTAATAACAGGTGATCTTTGTGGAGTGATGTTCTTCTATTCAAATTGTAAGTTGCATTAGAGATCATTTCCTCGCTTTTGACCTTGCATTTTTCTGTGTTTTGAAAATAGAGACTCAAAATGCATAGTGGTTTTGTTGTCTCATCTCTATGTATGGTGAGTCTCAATTTTCTTGTGATTGTTGCATCCCTAGCATTTAGCACTAGTGTTCTGGTCCAACATTTTTGTGTCCTGTGTATGTTTTAACTTGTTTTTAGTAACCAATCCTCCCTTGTTATGACCATAAAAAGAACCAAAAGTGACTTAACAAAATCTACAATGGGAACTTCCTTTTTTGGCTTGTACAGTTGTACTGTAATCTTCTGCACATGAGAAAGAAAAAAAAAGAACCAAATAAGCTTCTGTCCCCACCTTTTCCTTTGAAAAAATAAGCACAGTAACAAAATTGAGGTCCCATTTCAACAGTGATGTTTTCTGGTAAAAAGGGAACAGGGAAATGTAACTTGTTTGGACTGACTTTAACATTTGAAGTTGAAAATAAAGTTGATGGTAAAAAATACACACCTAAATTATCCCTGTTTTTCGAGTTTCATACGCCAACTGTATGAGTTTCAATTATTATTCAATTATTACTTGTTCTTTTTTCTTACTTTAAGTATCACTATCATTTGGGAAGGAAAAATTCTTATTGTATCTCTAAGAAACGTCTACTTCTAGTAGGTAGACAAATACATGTGTAGTAAAATACGGCTTGTGATGTATGGGTTAAGTGTACGTCAAACAAACGTTCCAACTCAATATAATGCTGTGACGAATGATAGATGGAATTTACGGTATATTCTGAAGACTTTGTAAAAAATTTAATAGTAAAGGTGATTTCACTCTTAGAACTAGAATTCGAGTTCTTTGGTTAAGCATTTCAACGGTCTGCATGATGTCATTATTACGTGAATGTATCATCTCCGAAAAAAATGAATCCTTCTTTTTTCTATTTTCCCAGCTTACTACTTTTATTCAGTTCCAAAAGCATTATTCAGCCGCTACTAGCGCATCAAATGATGGATTACAACTTTTTCTTGATCAACATCCCACTAAATAAAAAATAATTAACACTTAACTTTTGACTTCTAAATGTCTTGCATACTGTAACAGAATACGTCAAAGTCAAATCGTTTACATGGTTTTTTATAAGTAATTTTAAAGTTAAAAAGTAGACGAAGAACTTTTAGCCCTAACAAGTTTGATGTAGAAGATTAATTTCGACGATAATTGTACAATGACTATCGACTATTGTAAGCTATACATACAGCTTTGAACATTAGTCCTATATACTGAGTGTGTAATTTTTCAACCTCTTAACATAGAAACATTAGTTAAATCTGTAAAGCATGTTTAATAGAAAAATATATGAACCCCTTAAGATATCTCTAGTGTAGAAGCGACCCGCAAAAATGCTAATTAGTTGATAAGTCTGTAACAATTTCGGTTTAGGTCAGTAACCATTTTGGAAAAGGCAATCAAAGTGTTTTTTGCACTAATTTTCTTGTCTCACCAACCAATTACTTCAAAGAAAATGTTGACTCATTTATTTTTTTCTCATTAGTCATATTTTTGTAGTTGCCTTACTACATATAGCCCATCATTTTGGCTCTCTAATCACCCCAATCAAATTCCATTTCTCTTCTATCTTCACTGGAAAAATAAAAATGGCTTTGGCTAACGTACAATCTTTTCTGTTTCTTGTAGTGTTTTCATTCATGTTTGTCCTAAGTATGGCCAACTTTAACTATGGTTGGGGACCAGGAAAGTGGAACAAAACCAATTGCCCTTATGGTAATAATCACCCAAATGCTACTCAAACTTCAAATAAATTCAACGTTGGTGGTTCTGAAAATTGGCGTTATGGATTCGACTACATGGATTGGGCTCGCAAGAGTGGCCCTTTCTTTGTAAATGACACATTAGGTATTAAATATTGAAAGGAATATAATCGCTATCTTGCTTGTTAGCTTTAAATTTCTGAATTCATTTATGTGTGTAACATGCAGTTTTCAAGTATGATGCACCAAACGCAAATGGAGGATTTCCACACAGTGTATACTTATTACCAAACTATTGGAGCTTTATCAAGTGCGACTTGAGAAGAGCTAAGAGGATAGCAAATCCAAACCAAGGTGTTGGTGAAGGGTTCGAGTTCGTTCTGAAGAAATCACAACCATACTATTTTGCTTGTGGAGAGCATGGAGGCATACATTGCAACAATGGTACCATGAAGTTTGTTGTCATGCCAATCAAACGTTGGACTTTCTGAGTCCATTAGTATGGCACCAAATACAATACTTAGTCACCTTTTGCATTTTTGTTTTGTTTGGAACAAAATAACGAGTCTTAATTTGTTTTGTTTTGTTTGGATCAATACTTAGATATTGGAATTTCACTTTAAATTATATGTTGTGATTGAAATTTTGACCAAAAAAAAAGATTAATAATGATATATTATATCGTTTCAAAATGTGTTTCGAAGTGAAATTTGTTATAAATAAAATTAAGAGTAATTATGTGAAACTTTTTCTTTAAAAAGTAGTTATCACATATTAGCAAAATAAAATTAAGTTAAACAATCTTTATATTTTTCAAAAGGAAGATAGATATTTTTATGATATATTAATTATTTAAAACAAACTTTTAATTATTTTTTTTTAGAGAAAATACAAAAATTACTAGATTTTTTTTTTTAAAAAAAGTCTTGAAGTGGTATATATACTTTTTATTTAAATAGATTATGGGGAAATAATTAATAGAGATGACATTTTTATTTTATCTAATAAGAAATGACAGAAAATAAATATTCTTTATATATATAAAAAAAATCTTTAGTTGTTAGTTATAAAAGTATAAGTTAGTCAAAAAATGAATGAAAGGGTACAAGTGAGCCATAGAGGTGAATGAAAGGGTATTTGTGAGCCAAAAAGGTGAATGAAAGAGTATTTTTAGTCCAAAACATAAATAAAGAGTATTCTTAGACCTTTTCCTATAATTCAAGGTAGTTTTAGTCCTTTTCTATTCTAACAATATTTAAAACTTGGGATATGTTATAGGGGTGTCAAATGGGAGGGCTGGGTTGAAATTGGAAATATTAAAATGTGTTGAATAGAAATCGGGTTGAGTCTGGACCCGACCAAGGCTCAAATGGGCTAAAAAACGGGTTGGGTCTTGACCCGACCAATTTGATCCGAGTAATCTCAATAATTTAGTATATTGATATTTAGCTTTTTATAATCACAATTTGAATTTTCGCTCAAGAATTCTTTGTTAAAAAAGTAACAAATGGATAGATAAATCCTAAAAGATGTTAAATAGATAATAATTCATTCCTTCAATATAGGAACATATCTTAGTAAAATGTTTTTTAAAACGGGTTGAAATTAGAGATTGAATTGGGTTCAATTGAGAATTTTCTTCAAATGGGTTAAGGTTGAATGAGTTGAGATTGAACCAAATTCAAATTATCTTGAGTCTAACCCTTAAAATTCTAGACGAATTAAGCGCGTTACCTATGTTTGGGTTGATTTTTTGACACCCCTAATATGTTATATTGTAACAGAAAACATCAAAGCCAAACCGTCAGCACAATTTTTTTGTTTTTTTAAGAACAAACTTTAAAATAGATGAAGATTTAGCCCTGACAACTGACAAGTTTGATCTTAGAATATTAATTTGCAACGAGAAGTGGGATATAACATACAATTGATCGATTTGCGAACTTTAAAATTTTGGGTTTGACAGTTCAATGTTTTAAAGTTCTTAGCATTAAATCAATTATTTTCTTAAAGTTATATTATCCTTCGTCTCATTTCACGAAACATTCTTTCATTTTTAGTTTGTCCTAAAAAGAATGTCATCTTACTATAAGTAGAAATATTCTTTTTTTATCCTTAGTAAAATTATTTGCAAATACACAAATACTCCATCCTTTTCTATTTACATGTCGTTTTTACTAAATATAAATATTACTTAATACTTGTTATTTTATAAAATTAATACACAAAATGACACTATTTTTCTTATTTTATCCTTTAAAATTATTAGCTTTCAATTATAAATTTGACCAATATAAGATATTGGGGATTTACTTTGGGTTATTGTGATAGGATTGTTATAAATAAAATTAAGAGAAAGTATGAGAAAGCCAGAAAGAGGCCAGTGTTGATGAACTCATGTCTCATAGTATTGTTTTGTTGCCAGTGGCGGACCTATGTAGTGATTTATGGGTGCTTAAGCACCCACTGCCTTTTGTGACAATATTATTATTTTATGTACAAAATTTAGTAATTCATTGAAATATATTAACTGAGCAGCCATTATATGTAGCAATTTCCGAGATAAAAATAGTTGAGCATCCATTACACAAAATTTTTGAATCCGCCACTGTTTGTTGCATTAAATCAAAATAAAAGACTACATCACTAGTTATAGAGAACCAAAAGGAATTAAGAAAATTATATGTTGTTTTTCTTCTAAACTAAAGAAAATTATATATTATTTCTGTTAATGTAATTTAAGACTTTGAAACAAAAAGAATTTATATTATGGAAAGAATACTTTTAAACTAAAATGCAAATAAATATTTTACGATGCAGGTAATATAGTATAAGAAAAGTAAAATTTTACATAGAAAGTGTAGCAACACATTAATGCAATGTATAACGTGACATTACTTGACATTGGAAATTTGTCCTTTCCATTATTTGTTAATTCTTGAGGTACTAACTAATTTTATTTTTAGTAAAATATTTAATTTTGTGACTTTATTGAATAAAATATTAGTAAATAACCAATACATGTGCGTAAAAACAGTTGACAACATATATGCTCAAAATATTTATAATATTTAATTAATTTCATTCTGGTTCTACTTTATAATTAGGACTAAAATAAATTATCAGGTCGTCCGATTATGTTATTATAAGCCAAATTAAATTTAAAATAAATTCTTTTCTTTATCGTAATTATAACGAAGCTAACCAACAAATCATCAGAAATTTGAGCACATTAAACAAATTATACTTTCATGAATTAAATCTGCCACACTTAATAAAAAACATAACAATATAACATACAAATATATAGAGATTATTTCTTAATTTATACCACTAGATAACATACTAGTGGTCTTTTATTATTAATAATATAAAAACCTCTATTAGGATAAATACAAGCAAAGACGCTAGACCTTATCTTACCAATCCTAATAAATTCCATTAAAATAAGCAAAGATGCTTGAAATTAAAGTGACATAAATTAAAACAGATACTCACTAAATTGAAATTAAGTGAGAAAATAGGACTACTAATGTTGTTCTAACAAATGACCGGTGGGAGAGCAACCTTGTTAGTGTCATCAACAAAAACAATGACACGAGCACAATCCACTGGCAATGGAATTGACTTAGAAATATTCAAAACCTTAACATGAACACTTGGGTTCTCTGTCTGAATTACACTCACTGCTTTGGCCACAGTGCTTCCCATTAGCTCCGGCCACGATGACTTACCTATATACGCATATTAACAAATACAATTAGATCTTCTCTGAGTCATTCGTTATAAAAAAAAAGGAAAAAATTAACTTACCAGTAGCCTTGCATGCAGAGGAACAACCGGCAGTACTCATATTTAGATGATTAATTCTAAAATTCTATTATAAATGTGCAAATGGTTTGTAGAAAATTAGTCTGGAGGTGTCTCTATTTATAGGTGTAATTTGTCTTTGGCTTTAATATTTTTTCCATATTTGAAAACTTACTTAGGAGTTGAAAAATATACTGCTTAAGGTTAGTTATTTAATTTATTAACACATATAGAGTAGAGATATCAAACACCATTATTATATTGGGAAAATACATAAATTATATTCTAAATTTGTCCAGAAAAAATTATTTACTCTCTCTAAATATGTGTGGATTTTCTTACATTTGTATTTTTCCCTAAATTGTAACACAATTTCCCTATTTGTCCCAAAAAATTATTTACACTCTCCAAATATATGTGGATTTTCTTACCTTTATAGTTTTTCCTAAATTGTATCAAATTTCCTACTAAGAATTGCGTGACATGGTCAGTGCTTACGCTAAAAATAATTTCAAAACCAATTAAAATGTATGTGTGTGTTTTAATCGAATCATTTTTTAGTACATTCTATTTTAACTAGTATATATTTTCCCACATTTTTTACAAATTTATTTTGTGAAAGAAAGAAGAAGAAGTTGTTTTTCGTTAGGATTTTGCTTTTTTTTTTTAAAAAAAAAAAGTTAAAAGTATAACCTTAATTAGTTGTTAGTTTTTACCTTTTCCAAAAGGAAATATTAATAAATCAATATTTTTCCAATGATTTTTTCACAAAAAATGTTCCGTGGATACTTCCACGAAATAATCGACAAAAAAATAAATATGTTCATCTTAATTTGCAACGATAAGTGGGAAATAACATACAATTGATTAATTTGCTAACGAAATGGACATATGAGGATCATATGAAAATCTGCATTGCAAGTTTGAACGGTCTAAAAGTTTCTTTGAAAGATTTATGTCCAAATTCCAGTTCATGTGTCCACGGAGGCGGATTCAAAATTTTATTTTTGAATTTAATCGTTTAAATTTTTTTAAGTTCTTAGTATTACATAACTTTTTTTTTTTAAAGTTATAGGTCCTATATCTACTATTTATTACTTTCTTTTTTCATTTTATGTGATACTCTTTCCTTTTTAGTTCGTCCTTAATAGAATGTCACCTTATTATAATTACATATAATTTATCTTTAAAATTCTTCTTTTACCCTACAACCACACAAATACTCCGTTCATATTTTCATGTTGTCTTTACTAAATATAAATGTTACTTAATACTTGTCATTTTATAAAACTAATGCATAAATTGACACTATTCTTCTTATTTAATCCTTTAAAATTATTAGCCTTGAATGTATGCATTTAACCAACATAAGAAAAAGTTAATAAATAATTCATGTCAATTGATCAAATTAATTAATCAAATTAATTAATCAAATTAATTAAAATCATGTCCATTAGTTAAAACTTGACTTTTGAGAGAAATAAGAGTATAATGGTAAACTCACTTATTTTCATAAGGCACACGAGATCTAAAAATGGTAATAACTAAATAGGAACAGAAAGAGTATCTAAAAATTATTTTAAACCACAAATTTTATAAGTTCTTTATTTTCTTAATATCGTGTCAAATCAAAAAAATTTAAATAAAATAAGTTAGAGAGAGTACAATTTTAATAAGTTTTTACTAATAAATTTAGGGGTCGTTCAGTAGGCCGCATTAAAACAAATAGTCTATATATGGATTAGATATACCTCCTACATGGTATAATAGGATGTATTACTAATACATTTTAATTGGATTTATTAGTAATACATAAGATATAATACCATGAAATAAGTCTATATAAAGACAAAAATATCCCTCAAATCATTTTAATTGTTTTCTTGCTATTATATTTTATATTTGTACTAGTATTTTTATATAATAAATTAGCTTACAAATTATTTAGAGAGAGATGGTTTTTACTAAATAAATCCAATACAAATTAATGAAATGTTTGAAATATGATTGTTTAATGTTAATTAATCAAAAAAGTAAATATATCACCACGTGACGTTTCTGATCTTAACTGAATGTATGTGTGTGTGTATATATATATATCCTCAATTCTCAAATAATTTAAGTGAGAAAAAAGGCTAACATGACAACAAAATTGTTCTTCTCATAACTAGTTAAAAGGTAATAAAAAATAATAATGTCGTTAATAATTTACCTTAATTCAATTACATAATAATTCAAGGGTGTAATTGAAAAAAAGTTTTTTTTTTTTTATAATATTTTAATCCAAACATAAGATAAGATGGGAAATGATAAACCAAACATTTGATAAAAATAAACTTTGCATTACTAATTTATGCATTACTAATTTCTTCATTGTTATCTTTGTACGAAACGACCCCTTTCTCTCATACCAAAAGTATGGCATATGGCGAGCTGCATCCGTGCCCCCTATGTTAATTGTTACAACTATTTAATTGATCGTAAATTACATTTACATCCATCCATAGTGTAATTTTTCTAACATGTGAACACAGAAAACCAAGTTAAAACCTGTAAATATGTTTAATAGAGAAATAATTTATGAAGACCTAATTAGGATATCTAAAGTGTAGAAACGATCTGCAGTAACCATTTTCATATTCTTAAAAGTTTATTTTAAGGAATATGTGTAATTAAGAGTGGCACTTTCTTTGTTAATGACACATTAGGTACATACATCTTATTTAAGTTTAAAAATTTGTTATAAATAAAATTAAGAGAATTTATGGGAAAACCAGAAAGAGGCCAATGTTGACGAACTTCATTGTATTGTTTTTTTGCATTAAATAAAAATAAAAGACTATATCACTATTTATAGCCTTTAGGGAACCAAAAGGGGAATAAAATAAAAAGTAATAGTAAAATACTAATATGTTATTTTCCTTCTAATTAAACTAAATATAACTATATGTATTCTTTTAATTAATGTAAATTTAGACTTGAAATTATAATATAGAATATTTTTAAACTAAAAAGGCAAATAAATATTTTATGATGCAGTTAATATAGTATAAGAACAGTAAAATTTTACACAAAAAGTGTAGCAACACATTGATGGAACGATTAACGTGACATTACTTAACATTGGAAATTTATCCTTTCGATTATTTGTTAATTCTTGTCCTACTTATTAATTTTATTTGTAATAAAAATATTTAATTTTGTAACTTTATTGAATAACATCTTATTAATTTACCAATAAAGGTATACACGTAAAAATAGTTATTGATAAATTGGACTAAATTAAACAGCTCGTCCGATTTTAGTTATTTATAAGCAAAATTAAATTTAAAACAAATTCTTTTACTTATAGCGATTATAACGTAGCTAACCAAATAAATCATTTGCCCATTAGACGAATTATACTTTCATGAATTAAATCTATCACACACAATAAAAAATATAACAATATAACATACAAATATTGTTACCTCAAATCCAATCGATGTAGTAGATATCCAACCATAGTGGTGGTCTTTTTTTATTATTAATAATATAAAAGTCCTTTATTGGGATAAGTACAAACAAAGACGCTAGACTTTACCTTACCAATCCTAATAAATTCCATTGAAATAAGCAAAGATGCTTGAAATTGAAGAGACATAAATTAAAATACATGCTCACTAAATTGAAATTAAGTGAGAAAATAGGACTACTAATGTTGTTCAACAAATAACCGGTGGGAGAGCAACCTTGTTAGTGTCATCAACAAAAACAACGACACGAGCACAGTCCACTGGCAATGGAATTGACTTAGAAATGTTCAAAACCTTAACATGAACACTTGGGTTCTCTGTCTGAATTACACTCACTGCTTTGGCCACAGTGCTTCCTATTAGCTCCGGCCACGATGACTTACCTATATACGCATATTAACAAATACAGTTAGATCTCTCTATAACAGTCATTTGTTATAAAAAAACAAAAGCAAAACAAAGTTATAAAAATTAAATAGAAAATTAACTTACCAGTAACCTTGCATGCGGAAGAACAACCAGCGGTACTCATATTTGGCTAATTAATTCTGAAATTCTATTATAAATGTGCAAATGGTTTGTAGAAAATTAGTCTGGAGGTGTCTCTATTTATAGGTGTAATTTGTCTTTGGCTTTAATATTTTTTCCATATCTGAAAACTTAATTAGAAGTTCAAAAATATACTACTTAAGGTTAGTTATTTAATTTATCAACATATATAGAGTAGAGATATCATACACATCATTATATTTGGAAAATAAATAAATTGTATTCTAAATTTGACCCAAAAAATTATTTACACTCTCCAAATATGTGGGGAAATTCTTACGGTTATATTTTTTCCCAAATTGTATCTCAATTTTCCTACTAAGAATTGCACATGAAAAGTGCTTTTGCCAAAAAACCGTTAAAATTGTAAGGAGATTTTACTTTGACTAATGCGCATATGTGAGCTACAAAAATAATAGAGTAATAGAATTAATTATTTAATTATATAATTAATTTTCCTTAATTATTAAGTTGAGGCATAAAAATAAATAATACATATTATTGTATACATAAAGTAAGAAAAAAATCTTTATGTATTATCCTAACAAATGTAGCTAATTATTTCAAAATGCCACGTTCTAAGTAATTGAGAATTTTATCTTCTTTATTTTTTTTCCTATTATGTGGTTACCAATTCCAACTTTCATTAGTCATTCAAGAAGAAAACTAAAATAGTTTTTAAAAATTAGTGTTTTGTTAACCACATAGTTCTTGCAATACTTGTTCATATGATTTAATCGAAAATCATGATTCGTCCACATCCTGCATTATGTTATTTTAACATTTTAATTTTGATTTGAGTACTGAGTTGAAAATTAATGGTTTCTTTGGGATTATATAATTTTGATTCAAGTACTTTAAATTTGATTATTATTTAAATAGTGTAGTTTTTATTTGAATGTTGTGGTTTTGAATATGGAAACTTTTATTTAATACATATCATTGTATATCTATAATATAGGATTGAGAGTTTTTGGTCAAAAACATCGTTAAGCTATATCCTCAAACTTAATTTACATCCTTAAAGTATCATTTTTAGCAGAAAACATCATTCAAGTATTTAAAAGTGAATAATTTTCACCCTTCTGTTAGTTATCATCAAAAACTAAGGGATTCTATAAAAACATGAGCAGTTCACATGACTATCAACAAAAGTGTTCCTGCATAATTTCATTACCTGCTATAAGAAGTTCTTGAAAAAAAATATTAAAAATCTTAGACACTATTGCTTACTGAAACAAAAAATGTTTAGAAGGTGTAAGGATACATGATTTACTCTTTTTCTTATTTAGTAACAAAACTAAATTGGAGCTTAATTATCTTCACCTTTTATATTACGCCAAGTCAAAAAGTATCATATAAAAAATAAATAAAAAGGAGTACAATTTTAATAAGTTTTTATGAATCAATTTGCCCTCATGCCTCATCCGTACCGTGCCCACTATGTAATAACTATTTAATTGATCGTAAACTACCTATTCAGCTATCGATTTAAGTCCTATATCTTGAGCCAATCTGATATAAAAGTGATCAAAATATTGATCATGTCTTGCATTTGAGTTTCATTCTACATTATTAAAAGAGGAAATCTCCAACAAACGCCGATTCTAGCATATTCAATTAAGAAGAAATTAAACATATTTCAACTATTAATATTCTTAATATAAAATTACATGAAATCTATTTTTTTAAACTATCAATTAAAATTTTTTGCATAATGCTAAACTCAATTTCAAGCTCACGATAGTATTTTGGTGTATCTAAGAATAAGGTTACGAGGGAGACTTGATTTTTGTGGGAATCTGTTAGTTTCTAATAAATTCTAGTAAAAGGATGAAAATTGTTTATTTTTAAATATTTAAAGGATATTTTCTGTTAAAAATGATACTTTAAAGATATTGTTTAAGTTTGTGATATAGTTTGAAAGATGATTTATATGAAAGGTTATATATATAGCAGTCATTTTTATTAATTTAAATAAAAAGGGATGAGGGCTTTCGATTGTCAAGTACCATGACCCTAAGCTCCTCTCACTAGCTTAGTTTCTAATAAAATATATATATTAACTTAAAATGTGTAAAAACTAAATAAAGAATTTGTTGATTCTCCAAATTTCACCAGTGTGAGTGTGTTACGTAAATTGAAGTTTGGACATATAGAGTAACATATATTATTTGAAAATTACATACAAGTGTTATAAATCACAAAAGTTAACTTAAAATATTTACAGATTCTACAAAAATCTAAAACTATATGAAAAAATTGGTGTCATATAAATTAGAACAACGAGAGTAACATATATTATCTTAAAATTAACAACATAAAAGTATTATAAATCACAATAATTAACAGCTTAGAATATTTAAAAACCATACAAAAATTCAAAACTATAAGGAAAAATTGAATGATTATCAAAATTTCATATGTACCATATAAATTGAAACAATAAGAGCAATATATATTATCATTAAACTATGTAAAAATTATTATATATGACTAATTAACAATTTAATATATGAACCCCTAATTAGGATATCTTAAGTGTAGAACCGATCTGCAGCAAAAGTGCTTATTAGTACGTCAAAATTAAAAGTGTGTTTGGTCAGTAACAATTTTTCATATTCTTAAAGTTTATTTTAAAAGAAAAGCCCTTAATTACCAAGTCTGACTTTGAAAAAAAAAAAAAGGAGAGAATTTTGAATAAAAGTGTTTTTTGCACTAATTTTCTTGTATCACCAACCAACTTCAAGAAAATGTTGACTCGTTTTTGTTTTCTCATTACTCATAATTTTTGTATTTGTGTTGCTATATATAGCCCATCATTTTGTATCTCTCATCACCACAATCAATTCCATTTCTCTTGTATCTTCATTGGCTAAACAAGAAGGTAGAGCTATTCTATTTATTCGTGGGAAAATATATAATGGCTTTGGCTAATGCACAAGTATTTTTGTTTCTTGTTGTATTTTCTTTCATGTTTGTTCTTAGTATGGCAAACTTTAACTACAATTGGGCCGGAGGAAAGTGGAACAAAACCAATTGCCCTTATGGTACTAATAATCACCCAAATGCTACTCAAACCTCAAATAAATTCAACGTTGGTGGTTCTGAAAATTGGCATTATGGCTTCGACTACATGGATTGGGCTCGCAAAAATGGCCCCTTCTTTGTAAATGACACATTAGGTACGTATATCTTATTTCGTTTTTAAATGTTGAATTATTTGTCGTTATCATTTAGGTTACTTGTCTTTATTTATTTCTACTAAGTTTCCGCCAACTATAACAAAATAATGAACCACGTGCATTTTAATTAAAAATTCTGAATTTGTTTTTGTATATGCAACGTGCAGTATTCAAATATGACGCACCAAATTCAAAGGGAGGATTTCCACACAGTGTATATTTATTACCAAACTATTGGAGCTTTATCAAGTGCGACTTGAGAAGAGCTAAGAGGATAGCAAATCCAAACCAAGGTGTTGGTGAAGGATTCGAGTTTGTTCTGAAGAAATCACAGCCATACTTTTTTGCTTGTGGAGAGCATGGAGGCATACATTGCAACAATGGTACCATGAAGTTTGTTGTCATGCCAATCAAACGTTGGACTTTCTGAGTTATAACTTTTTGCATTTTAGTTTTGTTTGGAACAAATTAAAATAACGTGTCTTAAACTTATTTATTATTTATTGTGATTTTACTTTAATTTGACTTTATATTGTATTTGGAGTTTTGACAAACAATAATGAGATATATCACTAGTTTTTGGATATTTGATTTGTTGACAAAATTAATATTCTACGCAGATTATTATTATTATTATTATTATAATAATCATAATAACAATAACAACAACAACAACGATAATAAATAGCTATTCATTAATATACATAATCTTCCCACCTTAATATTCAAACCATCTCTTCACGGTTAGTATACATTTTCAGATTACCAAAAAGAAAAGAAAAAGGAACATTGTTACTTTTAAGGGTTGTGTAATTTTTTTATTTATAGTTGAAGACATAATTGATCGACTTTTTTATATATAAACAATATAAAAGTTTAGGATAAATTTTGGAATTTTAATAGAACTTCACAAAGTATATTTTTGAACTAAAATCACCTTGTTTTTAATTTTTCTAGATCTTGTTTTTTTACTTAAATATTTTGAACTTAGGTATACTAATTATGTTGGAAAAATGTATAAACTGTATTCTAAATTCGTCTGAAAAAAATATTTACACCCTCCAAATATTATTTTTCCTAACTTGTATCAATTTGTACGTGCTTGCGCTGAAAGAATTTCAAAAAAAAACTAAATGTATGTTTTTTTAAGTACATCTAGTATACTTGTTCACATTTCTCACAGATTTATTTTTTGAAAAATAATATTATTTTTGTCAGGGAATTGCCTTTTCTTTTTTATTTCAAAGTCAAGTATAACCTAAAATAGTTTTTACCTTTTTTTTTTAAAGAAAATACTACTAAAAGATTAATTTTTTCCATTAAATTTTATTTCACTAGCTATTTCCGCAAATATTTTAATCAAATCGATGAGAAAATAAAAAATAATAATGTTTATATAAAAACAAATAGGGAGTTTCTTGCTATTTTAGTGAATATTTGTTCTCCATGATGCATTTTTATCATATTTAGCATTTATTGCAATTTTAATATTTTACAGAAAATCGTATGTAATAGCAAATTAATTCGAATTAAACATCATAACTATAGTTTAATTTAATTATACCCCATAGCAAACTGTTGCTATTTCGCTTCTCTCCTTGGTGAATCTCCTTCTCGATGGGTAGTCTCGCTCGCTTCTCTGCTTTCATACAAACACAAATGTATAAAATGCATTTGTATTTGTATAAAGAGAGAGAAAATTATCTATATACATATATTTTCTTTCCCAGATCTCCCTTGCCTCTCTCCCAGATGTCGCTCGCCTCTCTCACTTTATACAAACACAAAGGTATACATTGCGTTTGTGTTTGTATAAAACGAGAGAAAATTATATATATATACAGATACAAATACATATATTTTCATCCTATACACTTATGGTTATACAATTACAATCTTCTCCTGCCCAGCTTTCTTTTGTCTTTCTCTCTTTTCCATTTTATACAAACACAAATTACACAATTAATTCTTTTTTATATGTATAACGAAAAGAGATTATACAACTGCTTCTTTTGTATATATGTATAGCGAAATAGCCATAACAAACATTAAATTTGCTATAGAGCGCAATTATGCAAACTATAGCTATAACATACAAATATAATTTTTGTGTTTGCTATATGTTAAAATTGTCCTATCTTTTAACACACAAATCTACGCTCTGTGCCAAAAGTACGATATAATGAACCCGATGCCAACGAGCTGCATCCGTGTCTCTATTTAATTGATCGTAAACTATATGTACAACCACTGATTTAAGTCATGGTATAATTTCTATTATAGCCACTGCTCTATTGAACAGAGAAAAACAAGTTAAAACATGTTTAATAGAGACATAATAATATATGAACCCCTAATTATATATTTAGGATATATATATATTTCAATTCTCAAGTGTAGAAGCAAATGCTCTAAATTCTAATTAGTACGTCGAAAATTGTCTAACAACTCAGTAAATTGGGCCCGTAACCACTTTGATATTCTTAGAAAGGAATTTTGGTTGCAGTGGTTGACTTAGAGATAGTTAATTACCAAGTCTCACTTTGAAAAGAAAAAAAAAAGAAGAAAAATTTGACAAAAGCAATCAAGTGTTGTTTGCACTAATTTTCTTGTCTCACCAACCAATTAATTCAAGAAAATGTTTGACTCATTTTTGTTTTCTCATTAGTCATATTTTTGTAGTTGTCTTGCTATATATAGCCCATCACTTTGGCTCTCTCATCACCACACTATACAATTCCATTTCTCTTCTATTTTCATTGGCTAAACAAGAAGGTATCTCTTTATTTGTAGCAAAAATATAATGGCTTTGGCTAATGCACAAGTATTTTTGTTTCTTGTTGTATTTTCTTTCATGTTTGTTCTTAGTATGGCAAACTTTAACTATGGTTGGGGACCAGGAAAGTGGAACAAAACCAATTGCCCTTATGGTAATAATCACCCAAATGCAACTCAAACTTCAAATAAATTCAACGTTGGTGGTTCCGAAAATTGGCATTATGGATTCGACTACATGGATTGGGCTCGCAAGAGTGGCCCTTTCTTTGTAAATGACACGTTAGGTACGTATATCTTATTTTATTTTAAAATAAAATGTAGAATTATTCGTCATTATCTTTTAGGTTACTTGTCATTATTAATTTGTACGGAGTTTCCGCCGATTATAACAAATAATGGACCATGTGCATTTTAATTTAAAATTTTGAATTTATTTCATATATGCAACGTGCAGTTTTCAAATATGATGCACCAAATTCAAGGGAGGATTTCCACACAGTGTATATTTATTACTGTAAGAAATGTAGGAGACGTTTGTGGAAATTTTCTGATGATCTATTGATCATTATCTTCAATCTATATATACAAGTATTATGTGCAGGAAAATAAGCAAAAAGAAAAATACAGAAAAATCTCAGTTGTACACTTGTCTAAATCTTGTAGAAATATTCTAACAACCTAACTAATTTTATTCCCTCACGTGCTGATACAGTGTGCTGCTCACATGCTCTTTCTGCAGCTAATTGATAATTATGTTTGTGCTGCTCACATGCGTGCTGATACAGTGTGCTGCTCACATGCTCTTTCTGCAGCTAATTGATGATTATGTTTGTGCTGCTCACATGCTCTTTTTCATTTCTTTCTTTCTGCAGCTAATTGATGAATGGGAATTATGTTTGCCAACATCCCCCCTCAAGTTGGAGGGGAGAGAAGAAACCCCCAACTTGGATAAAATGCCATGATGGGAGGCGCCAGAAAGAGGCTTTGTGAAGATATCTACGAGCTGGAGCTTTGAAGGAACAAACTGAAGAGAGATCAACCCAGATGCATATTGTTGTCGGACAAAGTGACAATCAAGTTCCACATGCTTTGTCCTCTCATGGAAAACAGGGTTGTGAGCGATATGAATCGCAGCTTGACTATCGGAGTTAATAGGAATAGGTAATGATGGTGGGACTGAAAGATCCTCCAGTAAACGGATGAGCCAAGTGATCTCGGCAGTGACTTTTCTCATGGACCTGTATTCTGCCTCTGCTGAAGAAAGGGAAATAGAAGCTTGCTTCTTTGATTTCCATGAGATGGGGGAACCACCAAGGGTAATGAAGAATCCACTGATCGACTGGCGAGAATCCTTACAGGATGCCCAGTCGGCATCACAAAAAGCATTTAGAGACAGGGAAGGAGCAGACGATAAGAGAATCCCTTGCCCTGGATCCAAAGCCAAATATTTCAATACACGAAGAGCAGCAGAGAAATGAGAGTGGCATGGCCGCTGCATAAATTGACTAAGTTTCAACACCGGGAAAGCAAGGTCTGGACGAGTATGTGTCAGATAATTCAATTTCCCTACTAAATGCCTGTAAGTTGTAGGATCGGACAACAGTATATCAGCATCTGCATGTAGTTTGATAGAGGGATCCAATGGGAAGTAACAGAGGAAACATTTGAAGTATCAAATTCTTTGAGAAGGTCAAGAGCAAATTTGCGTTGACTGATGATAAAACCTTGATTCTCTCTGATAATTTCCAGACCAAGAAAATAATTGATGTCCCTAAATCCTTTACCCTGAATTCAACATTGAGAAAAGACTTGATTGCAGCAATTTCAGGAAGATCATCACCAGTTAAAAGAATATCATCCACATAAACTGCAATAATAGAGATAAGTCCTGCGGATCTTTTAAAAAACAGAGAGTAGTCATTCAAAGACGAAGTGTACCCCTTGTAACTGAGAGCACCAGCAAGTCGAGAATACCACTGTCGAGAAGCTTGTTTCAAACCATACAAAGACCTTTTAAGAAGACAAACATGGTTAGGTGATGGTGGAATAAGTCCAGGTGGAAATTTCATGAAAACTTCCTCCTCTAATGAACCGTGTAGGAAGGCATTATTGACGTCCAATTGTGAAACTTTCCAATCTTTCTTTACTGCCACTGCTAAGAGACATCTGATGGTTGTCATTTTGACAACAGGAGAAAAAGTCTCATTGTAGTCAATTCCCTCTCTTTGAATATCCCCTCTCACCACCAATCGAGCTTTAAATCTTTCAATTGAACCATCGGAAAGAAGTTTGATCTTGTATACCCATTTGCAAGGTAAAGCCTTCTTTCCTAGAGGTAGTGAAACAACTTCCCAAGTGTCGTTGAGTTGTAGAGCTACAATTTCTGCAGCCATAGCAGATACCCATTCAGGGTGTGCAGCAGCTTGAGAGTAACTAATGGGTTCAGTAAAATTGGTGAGGGATTTGAAAATTTGCTGATTAGAAACAGACAGGGTATTGAAAGAAAACACTTGAGTAGGAGGAGGGGAAGCAAAACACGAGTCAGTAAGATTAGTGAGATAAACACTATTACATATGAAATCCTTAAGATAACCTGGTTTGTGAGAAAGTCTTTCTGATCTTCGTGGAGAAGGGACAATGGGAATGATAGGGTCTGGTGAAGGAGGATGAACAACATTAGGAGAGCAAGATGGTGGAGGAACAGAAGAAAATATGTGATTATGGAAAGTGAGGGGAGAAAGAGGTTGATCTGTATCATCAAAATAAGAAGGAGAGAGAAAAGAGTTGAGATGATGAGCTAGAAGATGTAGCAAAAGGGAACTGACCTTCATAAAAAACGACATCCCTGGATACAAATATCTTCTTAGAGGTGAGGTCCATGACTGTGTACCCCTTTTGGGAATGAGGGTAGCCTAAGAAGACACATTTCGTAGCTCGCGGATCAAATTTGGACCTTCCTTGAGATAAGTTAGAACAATAACAGAGACAACCAAAAGTTCGTAAAGATGAGTATGAAGGTGGCTGGTGAAAGAGAATTTCATAAGGTGTCTTGCCATGTAAAACCTTTGAAGGAAAAAGGTTGATTAAATGTGTAGCTGTGAGAACACACTCACCCCAATAAGAAATGGGAACATGAGATTGAAAAAACAGACCTCTAGCAACCTCCAAAAGATGTCTATGTTTCCTTTCTACCACCCCATTTTGTTGTGGGGTGGCTACACAACTTTGTTGATGTAAAATGCCATGTTCTTGCAAATAAGCAGCTTCTAGGGTTCCTTTTCCAAGTTCTAAAGCATTATCAGACCTTATACACTTAACCTTTTTGTTAAACTGTCTTTCGACCATGGATAAGAAGGTCTTTAAAATCGGAAAAGCATTGCTTTTAGTACTTAGCAAGAATGTCCAAACACCTCTACTATAGTCATCAACTATGGTAAGGAAATATTTGTAACCATTGTGAGTGGCATGTTTATAAGGGCCCCAAGTATCAATGTGAATCAAGTCAAAAGTTCCTTTAGTTTTGATTGAACTAGTGGGAAACGAGGACCTGGTTTGTTTTGCTTGATGACAAATAGGACAAATAAGAGTAGAATTAGAAGAATGTTTGATAAAATGAAATAATTTCATTACTGATAGGGGCAAATGCCCAAGTCTCATATGCCAAAGGCTTACATTTGAAAGAGCATCACAAAGAACAGGACAAGAAACAGGAATAAAACTGGAGTTGCTTTCCTTTGAAAAAGAGACAGATTGCTTCACAGAATTTAAACTAGGTCTAAAATTAGTTGGTTGCAGAAGATATAATCCTTCTCTAAGTTCACCAAAAGCTACCACTCTCTTCATTAGAGGGTCCTGCAAGAGACATGCACTAGAAGTAAACAACACATTCGAGTTGATTTGATCACACAACCTATGTATAGAAAGAAGATTGTACTTAAAAACAGGAACATGAAGGACGTTGGTTAGAGTAAGGTTAGGCAGAATAGAAACACTACCTATATGGGTGACAGTTACCTTGAAAGAATTAGGTAAACTAATGTTAATGGGAACAGGAAGGGGTTTCATAAAGGAGAAAGAGGAAGCATCAAAACACATGTGTTCTGATGCTCCTGAGTCAATAATCCAATTTGCAGAATTTAAAACTGAAAAACATGTGCTTGAGTATTTAAGGATAGTACCAGCTACACCATTTGCATTTATATCTGTTGAAGGCACTGATTGAGACATCTGCATTTCCTTCACCATTTGACTGATTTGTGCCAATTGTTCCTTAGTAAAGTGCTGAAAGTTAGTCGTCCCTCCTTCCTTAGAAGACTGATAAGGGTTGTCCTCTCCTGCAAAAGCTGCAGTCCCTTTGATCATAGAGTTTTTCCTTTTAGTGAATTCGAAATCCTCCGGGTACCCATGCAGTCTATGGCAATTATCCATGACATGTCCAGTTCTAAAGCAATATGTACAGGTAACATTTGGGTCGTACTTGCTTTTCTTCCCTTTGGTTCTTTGTGTATTGATGCCAGATTTTTGAATAGGAAAACCAGCTTTCGGAGGGTAGACACCAGACCTCTGACCACCATACCCATTTCTAAAATTTTGATTACCATTTCCATTTCTAAGATTTGAAGAACCAGAACTGTGATTATGATTTCCTGCCATGAAGGAAGAAGAGTCTGGAGCAGTTTGAGTATATTGATAGATCTCCCTCTGATTTTCATCCTGCAATAACAGAGAATATGCAAGATCCATGCCAGGAAGTGGATTCATCATCAGAATGGTACCTCTGGCTTGACCATAGGTGTCATTTAGACCCATTAGGAACTGAATAAGTCTTTGATCCTGTAAAGACTTAGAGATTTTGGATTTTCATTACAAACGCAGACACAAGAACAGTTAATATCTACATTTAAAGAGTCCAACTCATCCCATAAACGTTTCAATTTAGTGAAATAACCTGATATATCAGAATTACCTTGCACTAATCCATTAAGTTCCTTTTGAAGGTGAAAAAGTTTGGTACCATTAGACTTACCAAACCTTTGTTCGAGGCTATCCCAAAGCTCCTTAGCAGTGTTGGAATAGATGACACTATCTCCAATCTCTTTGGACAATGAGTTGAGTAACCAAGAGGTTACCATGTCATTACAACAATTCCATTGAGAAGAATCAGAAGCATTGGAAGTTGGTGCTTGACAAGTGCCATTGATGAAGCCTAGCTTCCTCTTAGCTGAAAGAGCTATTAAGATCGATCTCCTCCAACCGGGAAAACCTCGTCCATCAAACACAGTGCTTATGAGGTTCATTCCAGGAGAATCAGAGGGGTGAAGATAATAGGGGTGACTGGAGTCCATAGCAGATGTTGCAGGTGCAACACTGGTTCCAGAATTGTTGGAGGGTGATGAAGAATCTCCCATTGTGGATGGTGAGTAAATGAGAAATGGATCGAGCTTACTGCTCTGATACCATGTAAGAAATGTAGGAGACGTTTGTGGAAATTTTCTGATGATCTATTGATCATTATCTTCAATCTATATATACAAGTATTATGTGCAGGAAAATAAGCAAAAAGAAAAATACAGAAAAATCTCAGTTGTACACTTGTCTAAATCTTGTAGAAATATTCTAACAACCTAACTAATTTTATTCCCTCACGTGCTGATACAGTGTGCTGCTCACATGCTCTTTCTGCAGCTAATTGATAATTATGTTTGTGCTGCTCACATGCGTGCTGATACAGTGTGCTGCTCACATGCTCTTTCTGCAGCTAATTGATGATTATGTTTGTGCTGCTCACATGCTCTTTTTCATTTCTTTCTTTCTGCAGCTAATTGATGAATGGGAATTATGTTTGCCAACAATTACCAAACTATTGGAGCTTTATCAAGTGCGACTTAAGAAGAGGTAAGAGGATAGCAAATCCAAACCAAGGTGTTGGTGAAGGATTCGAGTTTGTTCTGAAGAAATCACAGCCCTATTTTTTTGCTTGTGGAGAACATGGAGGCATACATTGCAACAATGGTACTATGAAGTTTGTTGTCATGCCAATCAAACGTTGGACTTCTAAGTTACGTTGGCTGCTCCAAACTTATCGAATAATTATAGAACCAAATACAACATTTAAACTTTTTGTATTTTAGTTTTGTCTGGATCAAAATAACGAGTCTTAACGTTGAGTTACACTTATTAGATACTCCTATATTGGAATTTTATTTGGGATTTATTGTGATTTGAGATTTCACCGAAAAATAGATTGATAATGAGATATATATATGTAACTACTTCATGTTAAGATATTTGAATTGTTGACATGTCTTCCATATAATTAAGCTTGATAAGTTTGCACGTTTTAATTATTTATCAAATTGCGTTTTTCGAAAGTCAATATTATTAATTTCAAAGTTAAAGTAAATTATATTAATTTGATATGTTAAACAAAAATATCAGATATTCAAAAACTATATAAAAAGTACTATAAATTGCAATATTATAAAATATTAATCAAAGTTTTTATAATTTTACTCTAAAAAAGGAAATGATGATAATATATGCCTTCTGAGTTTTGCCTATTGTTAAGTTTTGTGCACTGTCAGTGTATAAAATTTTCTACACCATCATATAATTTCAAAGATAAATTAATAATTTAATTAAGTAATTTATTAGATATCTTTTTGAATATAATTATAATTATGGTAAAAAAGGAAAGGTAAGTGCTCTTTCTTCTCTAACCAATATTAATTTATAATTATATTCTTAATTAACCAAATTTATTTGTTTTTCTACATCTAATTTTTTTTCATCGGAAGTTATTTTTCAATATCACAAATGTTTTCTTATTTGTCGTTGTTTTTTTCTTTTGAGATTTTGGCAAAGTCATGATCTGTAAACACAAGAAGAAGAATGTTAAAAAATAAGTAGCAATTTATTATAATCTGCAATATTACGATATCCTAAATATCCTGAAGATCAAAAGTTTGATAACAATATAATCACTAATACAATTATAATTATTATCCCTTAGAAAATTTACAAACAACTTGAAAACATGATTTAATTAAAAATAATTGAAAAATCATTACAACAAATTAGAAGCACCAAATACTAAAAAATAGAACAATAAAATAAAGAGATAAAACCAAATAAAATCAGATTAAGAAAATCAAGTAAACTTGGTTAGTTAAAAAGATAACTATGAATTAATTTTGGTTAGAGAGAAGACGATGACTCAACTTTCCTTTGTTATATTTTATCGTAATTATAATTATATTAAAAATATATTTTATTAATTATTTATTAAGTTATCATATTTTAATGTAAAAAATCTTATACACTGACGATGCACAAAATTTAAACTCTTACTTTAAAATATTTTTTTACTTGAAATTTGAAATAGAAAGAATCAGAGAAACTAGAGAATATGTTGATGAGCTGACTCATTGCATTGTTTCTTGTATTAAATTAGAATTAGACTAAATCACTATTTATAGAGAATTGTAAAGTAAATAAAATAGAAGGGGTATTATGGGAATATGCTATTTTCTTTACTAATTTTAAGCTAAAAAGAAAATGAAATATTCCGAAGTTAAAAACTAATAAATATATTTTATCATTAATGTAAATCATAGAATAGAAGGAAAGAATATAAATTTTATCATTAATGTAAATCATTAATGTTGAGTAATTTTATTGCGTTAAAAATGTAAATGTTATGACTTTAATGGAATTTCAGTAACCATGTGTGAAATAAACAAATACAATGAATTGCTTGAGCCATAATAATTTAAAGTTCAAAAAGGTTAGACTCAATAAACGCTTTAAGTCATATTAATCCGTTTTAAATTTACTTATGTCAAGATTTTTACAAATTAATTTAAACTTAATAATGAGCTATACATCAACAAATTCCACTTATTGTGTACTAACTAAATTAAATTATTTTATAGAAAAATTCATGACTCGTGAGTCGTGTATATATGTTATATATATATAAACAACAAAATTGTACGTTTTGGTACGATTTTTGTTTGGATCGATTTGATGTACTTGCACGAATGATACACTATAACAAAAACAATTTTTAACGGCATTAAATATTGAAATTAATAAAGAGTGATAAAGTCTTTATCGACATTAGTTAGGTGTCATTAGAACCAATGTCCCTAAAAGTTTTAGGCTCATATACAAAGAGTGTCAATTGCCGCTAAAAATACATATTTCTTAATTGCCGCTAATAATTATTTTTGTTGTAATGACATTGCAAAAGATTTTAGACTTAACAATAGATATATGTTCAATTCAACTTATTTTGAATTAAACGAGTTATGTTTTCATAAATTAGAACTGCCGCATCAAATTATAAAAATAGCGAGATAAGTAACATATAAATGTTGCTGCCCTTGCAATAGGACGTACGATGTATATATATATATAGTAGTAAACATAGGAAACAACTTTATTGATAATAAAATTCCATTAAGGATAGAAATTGCAGACATATTTGGAATTAAAGAGACATGAATTGAAATAGATACTCAATGGAATTTAAGCATAAAACTAGTGAAGTTCTAACAAATGACCGGTGGGAGAGCAACCTTGTTGGTGTCATCAACAAAAACAATGACACGAGCACAATCCACTGGCAATGGAATTGACTTAGAAATGTTCAAAACCTTAACATGAACACTTGGGTTCTCTGTCTGAATTACACTCAATGCTTTAGCCACAGTGCTTCCCATTAGCTCCGGCCACGATGACTTACCTATATAAGCATATTAACAAATACAATTAGATTTCTATAACAGTTATTCGTTATAAAAAAACAAATGCAAAAAATATTTTAAATTTAACTTACCAGTAACCTTGCATGCGGACGAACAACCGGCAGTACTCATATTTAGATGATTAATTCTAAAATTCTATTATAGATGTGCAATTGTTTGTAGAATATCAGTTTAGGGGTGTCTATATTTATAGGTGTAATTTGTCTTTGGCTTTAATATTTTTTCCATATTTGAAAACTTACTTAGGAGTTGAAAAATATACTACTTAAGGTTAGTTATTTAAATTATCAACATATATAGAGAGTACACATCATTATAATGGGAAAATAAATAAATTGTATTCTAAATTTGTCCCAAAAATTATTTACACTCTCCAAATATGTGGGGAGATTCTTACAGTTATATTTTTTCCCAAATTGTATCTCAATTTTTCCTACTAAGTGGACATTTGGTCATCCGATATCATATTACAATATGGAATTTGAGATGAAATCAGCATTTAAACATATGATTTTACGTTGATTTCAGCTCATAATTTCATATCATGAGATGTGATTCTATATTTTTCAAAAATCATGATATAAGAATTTTATATCACGATTTGAGATATTTTTAATACAAAATTGATCCACAAGTTTATATTTTGTTAAAACAACCCCACATTTATATCTACTAACCATTTATTTCATATATAAATAAAATTTATAACATATCATTACTTTAAAAAATTATTATTCTCACCGACATAAAATTTATTATTCACCAACATATAACCACTTTAACTCATACCAACCAAGTATTGAGTAATAAATTGTTCTCCTCATTTACCCCAACACACAATATTTTACTTCTATCGTTTTGTATTTATTACAACTCAAAATAACAATGTTGGTTCGTCTTTTCGGTCAAATGATAGAGAAATGCAAGTTCAACGTGAGGAAATTGTCCGTACTATGTGGGAGAATTATATTAATGACTAGTACACTACAAAAATTGTTCATTTTTTTTATTGAATTAAAGTTAGATGAAACAGTTAACGAATAGGTTTGTAATAATTTATTATGCGTTTTTTAATAATTTTTTATTTATTTGATAAAATTGAATAAATAATTGAGGCTATTTTAATAGTTTTACAACTTATGACTTATGAGATTCTTATGCTTATGACAAAATATACAACACAAAAATTCGATATCGCATGTCCAGACAAATATTCAATTTCATCTCATAATTCCATGTTATGTTATCAATCATATCATGATACTATATCGCATGGCGAAACGGTCCCTTTTTAAGAGTTGCGTGTCATGGTTTATACGTGCTGACACTAAAAATAATTTCAAAAGAAATTAAAATGTATGTGTTATTTTTTTTAATTTAATAGTTTTGTCAGTACATTTTATTTTACTAGTTTATTTTTCCACATTTCTCACGGATTTATTTTGTGAAAAAACACACAGCTGTTTTTCGTTAGGATTTAACCTCTTTTCTTTAAAAAAAATAAAAATATAACCTTAATTAGTTTGTAGTTTTTTACCTTTTCTAAAAGGAAATATCATTAAAAAATCAATATTTTCTCAGTGAATTTTTAATTGAAAAGTGCTCAGTGGATATTTTCATGAATATTTCGATTGAATGACTAAAAAAGGAAAAATAAATAATATGTTCATATTTGTTAAACTAAAAGAGCAAGCTGATGTAACTACGCTTGAGTTAGGCTTAACTAAGTTTGTTAGAAAGCAATTAAAAAGTTAGTTACGTCGTTACGCTAATTGCTAAGAGAATCTTCTAGATTGAGTATTGTAAAGTGTGTGTATAAATAGTCCATATCATGTAACTTGTATGCTAAGATGAAATAATGAGAATTTAGATTTCTTCAGCTCCTTCTTCTCTTTACACTCTTCTTCTTCCTCTGTTTGAGAACTTAGGAAGTCTTCATATATGAAAACTAACAATATTTGACAATTTCTTGTTTTGGGAGCGAAAAAGTTTTAGACATACATAAACTTTAGACCCATAACTTCCGCTATTCCACAAGAAGCCTGGTTTCAGTATTCAGATAAAAAAGATATTTTTTCTTTTTCCTTTAAAAGTAATGTCTAAATAAGAATAGATTAGATTTAAAGTTTTTATCGATTTTAAATTTAAGTGCGTATTTCTAACAATAGTTAAAACTTGGGATATGTTATATGGTCCTTTAGTAATATAATTTTGACTTCTAAATGCCTTGTATATTGTAACAGAAAACATCAAAGCCAAACCGTCAGCAATTTTTTTTTTTTGTAAGAACAAACTTTAAAATAGATGAAGATTTAACACTAACAAGTTTGATCTTAGAGTATTAATTTGCAACGAGAAGTGGGATATAACATACAATTGATTAATTTGCGAACGAAAATGGACCTATGAGGATAGTATGAAAACCTGCATTGCAAGTTTGAACGGTCTAAAAATTTCTTTCAAAGGTTTATGTCGAAATTTCATTTCGCGAATTCAAAATTTAAATTTACGGTTCGACAGTTCAGCTTTTTAAAGTTCTTAGTATTAAATCAATTATTTTCTTAAAGTTATAGATCTATATTTACTATTTATTATTCACTGTCTTGTCTCATTTTATGTGACACTCTTTCCTTTTTAGTTTGTCCTAAAAAAAAAATCACCTTACTATAACTAAAAATAATTAATCTTTAAAATTCTTTTTTTATCCTTACTAAAATTATTTACAACCACACAAATACTCCATCCGTTCTTATTTACATGTCGTTTTTATTAAATATAAATGTTACTTAATATTTGTCATTTTATAAAATTAATACACAAAATAACATTATTCTTCTTATTTTATCCTTTAAAATTATTAGCCTTCAAAGTATACCTTTGGCCAACATAAGATATTGGAAATTTACTTTGAATTATTGTGGTAGGATTGTTATAAATAAAATTAAGAGAAACTATGAGAAAGCCAGAAAGAGGCCAATGTTGATGAACTTCATTGTATTTTTTTATTTTTTTTTTGCATTAAATCAAAATAAAAGACTACATCACTATCTCCAAAAGGAATAAAGAAAATTATATGTTGTTTTTCCTCTAAACTAAAGAAAATTATTATTTTGCAATTAATGTTAATTTAGACTTTGAAAGAAAAAGAAGTTATATTATAGAATACTTTTAAACTAAAAATGCAAATAAATATTTTACGATGTGAATAATATAGTATAAGAAAAGTAAAATTTTAACATAGAAAGTGTAGCAACACATTGATGCAATGAATAACGTGACATTTCTTGACATTGGAAATTTGTCCTTTCGATTATTTGTTAATTCTTGAGGTACTTACTAATTTTATTTGTAGTAAAATATTTAATTTTGTGACTTTATTGAACAAAATCTTATTAATTAACTAATAAAGCATATGCGTAAAAACAGATGTTGACAACATATATGCTCAAAATATTAATAATATTTAATTAATTTCATTTTGGTTATACTTTAAAATTAGGACTAAAATAAATTATCAGATAGTCCGATTATGTTATTTATAAGCCAAATTAAATTTAAAATAAGTTCTTTTCTTTATCGTGATTATAACGAAGCTAACCAACAAATTATCAGAAATTTGAGCACATTAAACAAATTATACTTTCATGAATTAAATCTGCCACACTTAATAAAAAACATAACAATATAACATACAAAGATATAGAGATTATTTCTTAATTTATACCACTAGATAACATACTTGTGGTCTTTTTTATTATTAATAATATAAAATCCTCTATTGGGATAAGTACAAGCAAATACGCTAGACTTAACCTTATCAATCCTATTAAATTCCATTGAAGTAAGCAAAGATGCTTGAAATTGAAGAGACATAAATTAAAACAGATACTCACTAAATTGAAATTAAGTGAGAAAATAGGACTACTCATGTTGTTCTAACAAATAACCGGTGGGAGAGCAACCTTGTTAGTGTCATCAACAAAAACAACGACACGAGCACAATCGACTGGCAATGGAATTGACTTAGAAATGTTCAAAACCTTAACATGAACACTTGGGTTCTCTGTCTGAATTACACTCACTGCTTTCGCCACAGTGCTTCCCATTAGCTCCGGCCACGATGACTTACCTATATACGCATATTAACAAATATAGTCACATCTCTCTATATCAGTCATTCGTTATAAAAAAACAAAAATAAAAAAACTTACCAGTAACCTTGCATGCAGATGAACAACCGGCAGTACTCATATTCAGCTAATTAATTCTATTATAAATGTTTAATGGTTTGTGGAAAATCAGTCTGGGGGTGTCTATATTTATAGGTGTAATTTGTCTTTGGTTTTAATTATTTTTCTATATTTGAAGATTTACTTAGGAGTTGAAAAATGGAGAACTTAAGGTTAGAAGATATCAAACACATAACTATATTGGGAAAATACATAAATTGCATTCTAAATTTGTCCCCAAATAATACTTTTACTCTCCAAATATGTGTGGAGATTTCCTTACTATATCAATTTTCTAATTGTTGCGTGACATGGTTAATCTTACGCTATAAATAATTTTAAAACAGCTTTAAACGTATGTGTTTTTTTTATAAAAAAAATGGATTTTTTTTAAGTACATTTTATTTTAATCAGTGTATTTGTCCACATTTCTCACGGATTTATTTTGTGAAGAAAATTACTTTTCGTTAATATTTTGCCTTTTAAAAAAAAATCATATTTGAGTTTTCCTTTTATTTTGAATGAAACATTTATATTGAAAGTCAAAAAAATATCCTAATTATTTTTACTCCTTTAAAAGGAAAAAATTAAATCTTTTTCATATTTGACAATTTCTTGTTTTGGAGAAAAAACATTTAGACATATATAAATTGAAGGCCGCAAAGAATTGCAATTATTAAAATCCCAACACTCTAATTATTTTGTATACAAATATATATATGCCCAAAACAGAATAGATCATTAGATTTCAAGTTTTAATCGATTTTAAAGTTGATTTCTAGATGTGCAAATTTCTAACAACTTTTAAAACTTGAGATAATTTTATTTTTATAACATGTAATATAATTTTTCAAACAGAAATTTTCTTACAGTTACTTCTGAGTTCTGACTTCTAAATAGTTTGTATGTATATTGCAACAGAAAACATAAAGTCAAATCGTTAACACGATATTTTAAAGTATTTTTTTTCTTTTTTAAAAAAGAGTTAAAAGTAGATGAAGAATTTTAGCCCAAACAAGTTTGATTCTAGAATATTAATTTGCAACTTTAAGTGGTAACTAACATATAATTGATTAATTTGCTAATGAAAATGGACATATGAGTATCATATGAAAACCTGCATTGCAAGTATTAACAGTCCAAAAATTTCTTTGAAATGTTTATGTTTAATCCAAAATTAAACAGATAAATATCTTAAATGGTCACTTAACTATAATCTATAGGTTGAGTGACTCGGTAAGTAACACATGATATATAGTTGAGTGATTTACGATAAAAATCAAAATCGAGTGATTTTCTGTGAAAATAGTTCATAGTTGAATAACTTTTGAGTTGAAACTCAAAATCAAAATTGAGTGAATTTTTTTTTTCTAAAAAAAGTCTATATTTGAGTGAGCATCAGATTATTTCATAATTTAAATTCTATGGGTTTAACTTTTAAAGTTCCTAGAATTAAACATATTGTTTTTTAAAGGTTATATAGGTCTATTTTTACTATATTATTCTATCTGTTCCATTTTATGTGACACTCTTTCTTTCTTAGTTCATCTTAAAAAGAATGTAAACTCTACAATTAGAAACAATATAACTTTATAACTATAATGATTTATATCTACACAAATAGCCAATATTTGTTTTAAACCACAATTTTTTTTAAAAAATAAATCTTAAATATTACGCCAAGTCAAAAAGTATCATATAAAATATATAAAAAGGAGTACAATTTTAATAAGTTTTTATGAATCAATTTGCCCTCATGCCTCATCCGTACCGTGCCCCCTATGTAATAACTATTTAATTGATCGTAAACTACATATTCAGCTATCGATTTAAGTCCCATATATTGATATAGTGTAATTTTTTAACATGTGAACACAGAAACCTAAGTTAAAACATGTCTAATTAGTAGGTCGAAATTAAAAGTGTGTAAGCAACTCGGTGAATTCGGTCAGTAACCATTTTCATATTCTTTAAGTTTAATTTAAAGGAAAAGCCTTTATTTACCAAGTCTCACTTTGAGAAAAAAAATGAATTTTGGAAAAGGCAATCTAAGTGTTTTTTGCACTAATTTTCTTGTCTCACCAACCAACTTCAAGAAAATGTTGACTCATATTTGTTTTCTCATTAGTCATAATTTTTGTATTTGCGTTGCTATATATTTATAGCCCCATCATTTTGTATCTCTCATCACCACACTATCAATTCCATTTCTCTTGTATCTTCATTGGCTAAACAAGAAGGTAGAGCTATTATATTTATTCGCGGGAAAATATATAATGGCTTTGGCTAATGCACAAACATTTTTGTTTCTTGTAGTATTTTCTTTCATGTTTGTTCTTAGTATGGCCAACTTTAACTACACTTGGGCCGGAGGAAAGTGGAACAAAACCAATTGCCCTTATGGTAATAATCACCCAAATACTACTCAAACCTCAAATAAATTCAACGTTGGTGATTCAAAAAATTGGCATTATGGCTTTGACTACATGGATTGGGCTCGCAAGAATGGCCCCTTCTTTGTAAATGACACATTAGGTACGTATATCTAATTTCATTTTTAAATGTTGAATTATTTGTTGTTATCTTTTAGGTTACTTGTCATTATTTATTTGTACTGAGTTTTCGCCAACTATAACAAAATAATGGACTATGTGCATTTAAATTTAAAATTTAAAATTTATTTCTATGCAACGTGCAGTTTTCAAGTATGATGCACCAAGCCCAAATGGAGGATTTCCACATAGTGTATATTTATTACCCAACTATTGGAGCTTTATCAAGTGCGATTTGAGAAGAGCTAAGAGGATAGCAAATCCAAACCAAGGTGTTGGTGAAGGGTTCGAGTTCGTTCTGAAGAAATCACAACCATACTATTTTGCTTGTGGAGAGCATGGAGGCATACATTGCAACAATGGTACCATGAAGTTTGTTGTCATGCCAATCAAACGTTGGACTTTCTGAATTCATTATATAAATGATAAATATTTTTTTATTATAATATTTTATAAGTTTTCCTTGATAAAATGTCGTTTGATACTTTAAAAGCATTTAGATTTTTATGTTTGAATTTCGTTTTAAATTAATTGTTATTGAAGTGGTTGTGATTAATAAAGTTATACTTGTTGAAGTTCTAGCGTTAAGAGTTAACACTTAAAAAGACTATAAATAATTTTTTTCTGATTTTAGACAATCCTGGCGGAATCTCAATCTTCAAACTTTAACTTTTAAAAAACAGTTGAATCGTTACAACTGTTGGCACATGCAATAGTAGACTGACATATCCAATTATTGACACGTGGATAAAAATTGACAGCCACTTCAAATAAAAATTCCATTGGAATAAAGACAATGTGAATAAGGTTATAAACCAAAGACAAAAAAGGAAGAGAATTGTTCATAGACTTGAAAAAGACATTACATTACAATAAAGTCCCACTTTACTAGTTGAATAGCTACTATGAATTTAATTAAACTGCAGAAAACCAATACTATTACTGTTCCGTCGAAACTTCAGAGAGACTGAATTAGATCAGAACGTTAACGAACAATAGGTACCAGAGCAACCTGGTTGTTGTCATTAATAAATACAAGAACACGAGTACAATCCACCGGATCTGGAACATTCTGAGAAATGTTTAACACGACGGGGCGAAGAGTTGGATTCTCTTTCTCTATTATACTCACTGCTTTCTCAACATTTTGCCCTAATAGCTCTGGCCAAGCTGTCTTACCTATACACATTTTTAAATGATGTCGTATGAACATTTGAAACAGATTATGAAATAATATAACGAAGTTGTTTACGGAAAAAATAATATATTGTAATAAGAACATATGTAAGAAGTAAAGCTTACCTTGAACTGTACAACTCATATTTACTTAATAATAGACCATGTAGATATGTGGATGTGTAATGGTATGGTATGGAGAAGATAGATAGATAGATATCTTCTTTGGTGTGCCTTATATTTATAGGTGCCCACCTCTTTGAATTTTTTTAATATGTATAGAATTTAATTGATCCTAGTATCAATTTGAAAATTTACTTGGACCATGAAAAGTTGAGATTTTTTTTATTTTTTTCGGTTTGCCCACATTAACTTTTTGGTGTTTGTTTGATCTAATTTTTGTGGTTGAGTTAGAACTGATATCTATTTACTTATAATGTCTTTTATATGTTATATTCGGTTATATTTATTTGTTTATATTTGACTTGACACACTTGACACATTTCTTAAGAACCAATAAAAAAAAGAACAATTTTATTATGTCATCCTTATTAATTATGTATAAATTATCTAAACATTAGAGAATGATCATAATTATTTAACAAATAAAGAAAAAATAAATATAAAATGATAAACTGTCTTAATTTTTTTATGGAATAAGTAAAGTTGGGGCAATTATGGTTAATGTATTTGAAATAACTAGTATGGTTAATGTATTTGATAAACTGGCTCTAAGATCCTCTTTTTATAATCCTCATTTTACTTTTTTTCCTCTCATTTCTTTCTTTACTTTTCTTTTTTAATTAAAAAAAAATCTCGATTTTTCATAATTCCCTTATAACATAACGAGTGGTTCCAAAATTAAAGAGCAAGTCATCTGAAATTAAATCGAGATATTTATTCCTATAATCCAAGAGTTGTAATATAATAGTGATTACATATTGCTTTTCTCGAGTTTGAATATAATAATCACAAAAATTTTTAATCGACTCCACTTATCAATAATCACCCATTTTAGAACATTTTCTTACTGGGATCTAGTTCAAATATAACTCATCCAAGACATTATGCTCGTGAATTGCTGATTAATAGAACCACATTTGATAGATCAGGAATTTGAATTCATGCTCTATTTGAAGTTGTAATTTCTACGCAATAAACTCTCTTAGTAGTAGTGAAGCTAGTTAAGAGTATTCAAAATCTAATATATACCTATGAAAAATGATTTTTGACCTATATACTTCGTACAGTTTCATATATATAATTTTTCAACGAAGAGTGTTCAATTAACCATCCTTCATAGCCGAATACAACGGCTTAATTTCTTAAAATCCAACAAAAAACCATTAAAGAAGGGGAATTATTGATCTTTACTTTGAAATGAAGAAAAGAATAAAGAAGCTTTATTTCTTTTCTCTATCGTCTCTTTTTCGAAGGCCTTACGTTTTTACTAAGGCGGAGCATTTGCACTTTACACTCAATTTATGACTAATTTTGCAATGTATGGGAATTAATTATTAGTTCCCCTCCAAAAAGGACAATGACTTAAGAGTACGATCATAAAGTTGGATAGTATAACTAAAAAAAAAAAATTCTCTCATTATATGCATCATTTTGAAGAAATATATAAGTATAAGGAGTACATACAAATCAATTTGATAGGTACGTTTAAGATAAAAAAGAATAAATAAATTAGGGATAATTATATATAATAGCAAACTAATAACCTAAAATAAATGGAGTAGCTAGGGTTTGATTTAATTGTGCTCCATAGCAAACGTTTGCCAAAATTTGTCAGTCGCCTCTCTCCCAAATATCTTGCTCGCCACTCTCCTCCAATCTCTCGCTCGCTTCCTCACTTTTTATACAAACACAAGTGTATAAAAATTGTTTCTATTTGTATAAAACAGAGAAAATTGTATAAATACATATATTTTTATTCCCCTCTCTCCCCTCTTCCAGATCTCGCTCGCCACCCTCGCCTTTATCACTTATACAAACAGAAGCGAAATGTATAAATTGCGTTTCTGTTTGTATAAAGCGTGAGAAAATTGTATATACACATGCAAGTACATATTTTTTCATCCTATACACTTATAATTATACAATAAAAATACTTCCCTGCCCAGTTTCTTTTGCCTTTCTCTCTTTTGTCGTTTTATACAAATTCAAATTGTATCTAATTTCTCTCTTTCTCGTTTTATACAATTCGATTCAATTGTATATTCCCTGCCCAAGTCTCTTTTGTCTTTCTCTCTTTCTCATTTTATACAAATTCAAATTGTATATAATCGTTCTATACACTTATAATCATACAATTCGTTTTATACACTTCGTTTTTATCCAATTCTCTGCCCAAGTGTCTTTCTCTTTCTCATTTTATACACTTCGTTTTATACAATTCGCTTCAATTGTATATGTATAGCGAATTATACAGTTTCTATGTTTGCTATGGAGCGCAATTATGCAAACTTTGCTATAGCATACAAATATAAATTTTTTATTTGTTATATGTGAAAGTTGCCCAATAAATTACTAGCAAGAAAGGTCAAAAGTTCAATATCCCGACTATTTTTGTAAATTAGTCCTTCTTTTGGGCTCAAAACCAACAAGGCCCATTAACGTTTTCAAGTTGGATCTTCGAAAACCTCATCGTGTTTCACATTAATTCCCTTTTATTGACTATCAATTTAGTATTACGTTTGGTCAAAAATAGTGCTATATTTTGGGACTATTCCAAACACATCCATATATACGAATCATTTCCTGCTGGAATATTGGACGTATAATCGATACTGATTGAAAATATTTTGATAAGATTTTTCACAGATCAATTTAGGCTAAGATATTAATTCAATTTTTGTTAAACAAAAATAATAAATATACCGATCAATAATCAACTTAAAAGTTAAAAAATTGTAAGATTTTGTTTGGCAAAGGTAGGTAGTTGGATAAAGATATTTTTGTGTCATATTCCTAGTCTAGTAGTGAGTAATTTGTTGTTGAGCAATCACCATTTCCTTAACATCTTGTGACGACAATTGAGAAGTTGTAAGAATACTAGTGCTATGCCATGTTGCATGACCAAATAATACGTTCACACATACTAATCAAGATTCTGGTGAAATAATAAGTATTTCTTTATCTTTAATTAAAGGTCTTCGATTTGAATCCCACTGAATACAAAATCACCATTACTAAGGAGCGTTTTTCAAGAGGTTTGTTAAAGAAAATCAATTTAAAACAAAAGTAGTAGAGATAGTGAATATTTCAAAGTCAATCATTTCCCTTTGTATTATTTAATGCATTTTGATTTTTGTGGTCAAGCTATGACTAATCAACTGGACCTTGGACTTACTAATGGAAAAGTCCTTTTGGCCAGAAAAATTTGGCCAGAATTTGGTCAGGTAAAATGATATGTTCACACTATAATCTAGTTTACTTTTAGACATTATTGCCCTTTAACTTAAATATTAAATGTATTATTTAATTATCTTTTCAATACATTGAAAATGATTAGTGAGATTAATTATTGATCATTTCTTAATTAAACATAGGAAAAGAACCAAAAAATTCACCAAAAAAAACATAATTCAATTTTCCTCCTTTTTACTTATTATTTTTAGTTTATTTTTTTTCATTTCTTATTCTTAATGATAAGAAAAATTTTAAAAGTATAAAACAAAACTAAGGTTAAATTATCTATTTTAATTGATAATTCTTAATCGCGAAAAGATAATTTATATCTAAATTAAAATATAAAAATATAAAAATATGAAATTAGCCGAGTTGGCTAAAGAGTTACTCTTATTTATTCAAAGGAGTTATTGTTATACACTGATTTTCTAGAAAAAAAATTAATGATAAAAATATATTTTATCCAATTATACTCAAAATTATGTGAGCGAAATAAGAAGAAAACTAAAATTATCATCATGTTTTCTCTATTATGTGATTATCTTCATATTTTCGATAACATATGAATCATGTCATACACAAAAAAAACTCATTAAAATTAATTTTTATTTATTATTTTACTATTAGAGACATATACAAAAAAAATTTATAAATTTTTTGATGGTGCTTCATTAAAAATTTTTAATAACATAAAAAGGATATATAGAGTTTTTTATGATTTCAAAATAAACTTTATAAAAAAATTTGAAAGAAAAACATCTTTATAGTTCTCCGATGACAATGACAATACAAATTTAACATGAACTAGATTTAAGTTTCATCACATATATATTTTTCTTTAGTAGTATTATTTGTTATTTTATTAAAACTGTTTGCTATTAAATGATCTGCAAAAATATTAAGTATACATAGTTGTAGTCACAATATTATTTTTTTCTTTCAAATTAATATTTGTTTTGAACGGATTAATATTTTTTAAAATTAAGTAATTTTATTGCATTTATTATATAAATAAATTTAAATTACCTATTTAAATAATTATTTAAATTAAATTTTAAATACTATTTTATATCTATAATGTAAAATAATTCAATAATAACAATCAAAAATCAAAATACTTTAGAATTGATAAACATCAACACATTAAAGAAATACTAAAAATCATACGGTTTATAAGTGTCGATTCTATTTAACAACAACCCAAGATAACTACACATTAATATTGAAAAATTACATATTTAAAGTTTATGTTTGGTTATTATGTTTTAAAAAATTAAACTACATATTTACAACAACATGTTTAAAAATTAAACTACATCTTTAAAAAATTTAAATTACATTGATTACTATGTTTTAAGAAAATTAAATTATGGATTTTATAATGTGTCGATGTCTATCAACTCAAAAGTATTTTGAGATTTGATTGTCGTTATTGAAATATAAAAATTCTAGATAAATGAAAATAATTTTTAAAACATATATATCCTAGTTATGTTATAATTTACTTATACATGTTAAACATATTGTAAATTAATATATACATAAAATACATCTATTTTAAAGTATTATAATTGATAAGTAAGTATTGAGTGATCTTTTATTCATTTGTTTTGAAATATCCACTTAATTAATACTATTCGAATAACTGGATTATTTATTCATTGTTAAAATTAGTGAAATAATTTCACCATTTTCTATATATGTTAATTCTTGTACGGAATGATTATAATATAAAAAAAATAATGTGTTATTTATGACATAGTTTTGAATGTCTTATCATCAATTATTTTTAAAAATATCGAAATTTCAATATAATTTCTCTCTCAAAATATGTCCATTATATAGACTTATCTATTTAGTTGATTATATTTAAAGAAGAATTTAATTAATTTTTTTAATCTATGCTTAATTACTATATTTTATAATTTTTTTATTACAAAATAATTAAGTATAATCTTTAGTAGATAAGATAGTCATTTGTAGTTATTATTAATGAGAAATTTAATTGTCTTTTTTCAATAAAGAGGTTTATTTTAAGCGAAAAAATAATTTTTTAAAGTTGAAACCTTAGGATCATAATTGAGTTTGAAGGAGGGTATATGTAGAACATAATTTGCTATATAATGAAAAAAATATAAATGTATAAAAATAAAATTACAAAAATATTTTTTTAATTAAAGTGTATATTTTTTTAATTAATTAAACAATACTTATTTTTAAAGATAAACTACACAAAAAAAAAATATTTTTTATTTTCTTTGGCAGCAAATAGTTAATATTTAGTAGTCCAAGGAGTTTGGGAAATAGACAAAAATTAATTTTGTTTGGAGGGAAAAGTATTGAGGAAATAAATGTAAAACTTAAAATAAGGTTATTTTAGTCTTTTTATATTTCTGACCAAATTCTGGCCAAAATTTTCTAGCCATTTAGCATTACCCCTTACTAATCTGGTAGTTAGATTTATTAATTAATTAATTACCCTTACTAATGTAACATGAACTAACTCGATTCTACGTATTCAATCAATTCCTAGGAAGAAAAGTTCAAGTACATTTCTTTAACATTAATTTTTTATTATGATTTAAAATTACACTAATGGAAAGTTTTGCTAACAAGGAGAATTGTTATTATTAGTTCAAAAGTTATTAATGAGAGATCCATGGATGAATTAAATCCTTTTCCCTTTTGAAATTACTATAATTGTATGTACGTTTATCTTAGAGTTCTAGTTAAGTTGTTGCCGGTAGAAAGTAACTGATATAATAATTTCTTTATCTAATATAATTTTACTTGTTTATTATACTAATAATAGATTATTTCTTTTTACTTTTGAAATTTGGAAAGTCAAGATAAAATTTATTTATTTTATTTTACACTTATTATTCGGTACTATATATATAATTAATTTCAATTCATTTCTCAACATCTAATAACTAGAGGTCATGATATAGAGAATTTATTATTTTAAGTATTTAATATACTTCTCAAGGAGCGTGTCAAGCCAAATATAAATAAATAAACCGAATGAGTGGAAATCAATATTTATTCACATTATAGGTATCTTGTTTTTCTTTCAACAGTGAAATAGATACCAATAGGTATCACCTAATAATTAGAGGATTTCATTCCTCTTTTTGGCTCTAAACGCACGCGCACACATTATGATTACTTGTCTTTATTAATGCAACAAATTGTGAAAATTTTCACTATAGCTAATTAACTAAGGTCATAAGGTGGTTTTCATGTGTTATGAAAATTAATTCTAAAATGATTCAAATGTTTTAATCTTGTCAATATAAACTCTTTATTTTTGTTGCTTGGTTGATATAGTTATCTGATACTTGTTGTTGATATCAACCGAACAAAAGTATATCAACATGAAAAAAATTTGGTAGTGACAATTGATTAAGCCACTAAGGGTTGGTATCTAGCTATAAAGGAGTAGTCAACTATGGTGTATTCCAATTGTATGTTAACAAGTGATCTTTCCATGAATTATGAATTATAAGATATGATGGCTGCACAAGAAAAAAGAGAGCACCTACTAATATTTTGGTTTGGTTTGGTTCCTTTTTAATAATGGGCATTTTAGTGGGGAACCTACTCATTTTGAAACAGACACACCACTATCATAAAATCCATACAACAACTTAATTCATATTTGTAAATTGTGAATGTATGGTTTCCAATGTTTTATTTTTTGAATTTCTCAAATATTTTGTTCATCAATATATACTTGGAAGATTTCATGTCAATATGGGGGGTGGGATATTGAGGTAAAAGAAATCTTACATATATCATAAGTTGTTTTAAGGTTCTCTACCAAAATGTAATTTATGATATTTGATTACCATAAAAAGAGGAAAATGATTTTCCTAATTACTTTACTAACTAATAGAACACTTTCCTTGCAAGTCAACTATCTTTTATCTTTATCACTTTTTTGCTTAATATTATTTAATTAGTTCTCATTGATATGACATGTCACATGTTTTTTAAGAAAATTTTAATTAAAGGTTGTTAAAGAATGATAAAAGTCTCATATCGGTAGTTAATTAGATTGGTGGACACCTTATATGACTTGGACAATCCTCCTTCAGCATGGCATGGCATGGCCGTCTCACCCGATGTTGGGCTTCCAAAATTAAAACTGTCCACGCACCAGATGCTAAGCACTGGGCGAGCTTGGGCAATCCTTCATGTATTTTAATAAATTAAATTTGACTACTATATACTTATTAAATATTAAGTGTGGTATGAAAAAACAATATTTATTTTTGATTTATTAAGAACAAATTAAATAAAACATTTTTTTTTTAATATAGAGATCAAATAAAATGAAAGGGATAAAGTACTTCTTCAACTAACATCTAGACATTATTTTATTAATTTTTTTCAAAAGTTTTCAGCAGAACTCTCTCTAATTTGATAACAATATATTATTGGGACATGGAATACAAATATTTATTACCTCTATATTCATTTTTATTGTCCAGTATTTATTTGATATTTTTCTTTTAAGAGCAATAAATATAAAACAATAATATATTTTCGAATATAATAAATTTAATATTTTTTAAAAAGTGCATTAAAAATGACTTTAATTAATATAACAATTAATTAAAAATTAAATGATAAACAAATAAAAATGATTATGTATTTTTTGTACAGAATAAAAGTGAACAACGTAACGGAGTAATATGCAGTATCTGTTGCGGAGAATATTTTCCAATTACCAATAAAATACTATAGTAATAAACATTTTCCAAGAATTTTTTCAGAAAAACTGCTTTCTAGAAAAATATTTTTCTTGAAAAATGGACCAAACACACTGAATTTCTGCATCGAAATAGTTATACTATATTCTACAAATATATAGTGGAATACACCTATTGGTAAGGCTGCTAAGATATACAATATGTTCAATTATTTTTTCTAATGCTTTGTAAATTACGTACTAAGTTATCTTTGTGGGGTATGGGTTAGATCTCTCACCATTATAGTAATAATAACGGAAATTTACATAAATATATTATAATAAAAAAATATTTACTATTTGTAGTGATGATATTTTTTTATTTAATCACTTTTAATTCATTTATAATACAAGTTTAATATATATTACAAAAAAGAATTTATTTTTCACATATAATACAAGTTTTAATGATGGTTAATATTTAATACATTTTAATACACTTATAATACAATGTGTCAAATTTTTACCAAACAAACATAATATATTTCAAAAAATAATTTGTTGGTTAGACTTATGACAGCGGGAAGTAGAATAGTTTGCATGATAATTATTCTAGAAGCAGTTAGAAGGTTAGAAGGTTGTTAGAGGTAGTTAGCACAGTAGCTTTCTTTTATATAGACATAACAATGTAAATATATTTTTTAGATGCTTTCAGATTAATGAGCATGAGTTCTCCTTCTACATAATTCTCTCTGTATCTTCTTCTTTCTAATTCTTTGCATCTCCTTGATGGTGATTACTCCATAAGTTTTCATGGTATCAGAGCTTGAGTGTTCGAGCAGGAGTTCATCATCAATTGTTGATTGTTCGACTGTGTAGAGGTTGATTGTTGATTTTAATTTTTTTTTTTTTTTTTTTAGAAGTTTAGATCTGTAATCCATGGCGGTTGATGAGTCCAATGAGGCAGCAGTTGCACCATCTCATTCAATCGAGATTGATCATTATCATCCCCTGTATCTGCATCCATCAGATACATCAGGTAGCTCTTTGGTTTCAATTCAACTAACTGGTCCTGAAAATTATGCTATCTGGAGTAGATCTATGCGTCTAGCTTTACTAGGAAAAAGTAAGCTTGGTTTTGTTGATGGGAAGCATACCAGAGAAGCATTTCCTTCATCTCTTCATGATCTATGGGAGAAGTGTAATGCCATTGTTCTCTCATGGATCATCAATTCAATAAGGAAGGAACTCTTGAGCAGTGTGATTTATGCATCAAATGCATCAAAAGTTTGGAGTGATCTAAAGGAAAGATTTGATAAGGTTGATGGATCACACATTCATTTTCTACACAAGGAGATTCACTCTATATCACAAGGTACATCTACTGTTTCTGACTATTTCTCTAGGTTGCGTGAATGCTGGGATGAATTCGATGCCATAATGCCTTGCCCAGGCTGTAACTGTCCTGAATCTAGAAAGTACATGTATCATTTTGATTATCAACGTTTACTTCAGTTTCTCACTGGTCTAAATGAGTCATATGCCTCAAGTAGGAGTCAAATTCTGATGATGACTCCTACTCCCTCTATCAATCAAGCTAATTCTATGGTGATCTCAGAGGAAAGCCAAAGATCTCTTGGAAAATCAATTCAAAATCTTAGTATTAATGAAGGAGCTGCGTTTTATACTAGCAAAGGAAATTTTAAGCCTAATTCTGGAGGAGGTGGAGTACAATTTAGGCCAACAACTAGTCAAGGTCATCCTGAGCATAATAGATCTGGTTTCTACACAGGTTTTAGCTCTAACTCTGAGTCGAGAAACTCAGGCAATGCCTCAAGCTCTGGCTCTAAATACAGGAAAAATAGTCATCTGCAGTGTGATTATTGTCATTACTCTGGTCATACAAGCGATCGATGTTATCAGCTACATGGATATCCTCCAAATTTTAGACAAAACTCAAAGAAGAAGTTTAACTGTCACTCAGCTTCAGCATCAGGACATGGAAATGCTGCTAATTTTGCTAATGAACATGAGACTTCATCAAATATGGATGGATATGCAGCTAACTCCAGTAATGCATTGGGTACATCTTCTCAGAGTTCTCATCCCAGTGCTCCACATTTTACTCCTGAGCAATACAATCAAATTCTGCAGCTGATTGGACAGAACAGTGAGACTAGTGGTACTGTTTTATCTGCAGGTATGGTTAATAACTCTAACCAATGGATAATAGACACAGGAGCAACCAATCATATGGTTAGTGATCCTCGTCTACTATTCCACACTAGAACTCTTATTAATACAAGCAAAGGCAATGTTATGCTACCTACTGGAAACATAGATAGAGTGAGTCACTTAGGTTCTTCTACAGTTTTGGGAAGAAATGACATACATAATGTGATGTATATACCTGAGTTCAAACATAACTTGTTATCTGTGTCAAAACTTACCAAGGAATTGAATTGCTCAGTCTATTTCTATCCTGATTTCTGTACTTTTCAGGATCTCTTCAGTGGAAGGGTGAAGGGGATTGGTAAGCATGTTCAAGGTCTTTATGTGGTGGATTCTCCTTACCTGAATGCAGGAAGTGTCAAGCCTGAGTGCCTCAACACTAAGTGTCATTCTGTCTTAGTAGAGAATTCTAAGAATAAAGTAGGCCTAGATCTATGGCATAGACGATTGGGTCATGCTCCATTACATACTTTGAAGAAGCTGAACAACTTGAATTGTTGTGTTGGCAATGTAAACTTTGATCACAAACATTGTATTGTATGTCCTTTGGCTAAGCAAACGAGAATTCATTTCCCTTTGAGTACTTCACAGTCTGATGCTTGCTTTCATATTGTTCATGCTGATGTCTGGGGTCCCTATAGGGTACCTACTTATGATGGGAAAAGGTATTTTTTAACCTTGGTGGATGATTATTCTAGGTATACCTCGATATTTCTGTTGAATTCCAAGTCAGAGGTTATAGTTGTCTTGATTGATTTTTTGCTCATGATAAAAAATGTCTATTCTGCAGTCGTTAAAATTTTGAGAACAGACAATGGTTGTGAGTTTTTTAATTCTCAAGTTTCTAGTTTACTTAAATCCTTAGGGATAGTGCATCAGAGTTCTTGTGTTTATATTCCTCAACAAAATGGAGTTGTTGAAAAAAGGCATAGATACATTTTAGACACTGCTAGAGCTATCAGATTTCAAGCAAGTGTTCCTCTCAGGTTTTGGGGGGATTGTGTGGCCACTGCAGTATATTTGATCAATAGGTTGCCCTCTCACACTCTTCATGGTAAAGTACCAGTTGAGATTCTCTCTAAGACCTCACCAGATTTGTCTCACTTAAAGGTCTTTGGTTGTCTAGGTTATGTAACTTCCTTGAAGAAGTCAGACAAATTTGCACCTAGGGCTGTTCCAGCTGTTTTTCTTGGTTATTCTTTAACTCAAAAAGGCTACAAGATGTATCTTCTTCAGGAAAAATCATTTACGACCAGTCGAGATGTAGTTTTTAAGGAAGATGTATTTCCTTTTCAACACTTGTCCACTACATTTCCTCCTATATTTTCTCCCTCTTTGTCCACAAATTATTGTCCAACTGAGTCTATATATGTTCCTCATGATCATGATCCTCCTTCACATGCTGTTGAAGTTAATCCTTCCATATCACCTGAAGCTGCTCCTTTGTCTGTGTCTCCTATAGTTGAGCCAGTTAGAAAGTCCTATAGATCTCCCAAACCTCCTATTTGGATGAAAGACTATATTGCTCCTACAAGAACAAAGGTCTCTTGTCATTTTCCTATTTCCAATTATGTGAACTATGATCAGATCTCTGCCTCTTACAGTTCAGCATTGACAGCTTACTCAGCTATTTTGGAGCCTACTTCTTATTCTGAAGCTGCTTCAGATCCTAAATGGATTGCAGCCATGCAGTCTGAGATTGCTGCTTTGATGGATAATAACACATGGAGTATCGTAGATCTACCTTCAGGCAAGTCTCTAATTGGGTGCAAGTGGGTGTACAAAGTCAAACACAAAGCTAATGGAGAGGTTGAACGATATAAGGCACGTTTGGTTGCTAAAGGGTTTAATCAGAAAGAGGGGTTAGACTATACTGAAACTTTTTCACCAGTTGCTAAGATGGTGACTGTTCGGTCTGTTGTGGCTCTTGTTGCAGCTAAGAAGTGGTTTATCAACCAAATGGATGTGCATAATGCATTCCTTCAAGGTGATCTCTTTGAAGAGGTCTACATGACAATTCCTCAAGGGTTTGGCAACCACAGGGGGAATGATAAAGTGTGTAGACTGCACAAATCTCTTTATGGTCTGAAACAAGCACCTAGGCAGTGGAACAAGAAACTTACTGAGGCATTATTACAACTTGGTTTAAACAAAGTCATTTTGACTATTCGTTATTTACCAAGAAGACTGGAATTCATCTAGTTGTGGTCTTAGTATATGTAGATGATCTTTTGGTCACTGGAAGCTGTCCTAAGTTGATTTTGCAGACAAGGAATGATCTCAAGTTGAAGTTTAAGATGAAAGATTTGGGTCAGTTGAAGTTCTTTTTGGGCATGGAGTTTGCTAGATCACAAAAGGGAATTCATATAAGCCAGAGGAAGTATGCTTTAGAGTTGATATCAGAAATGGGGCTTGGAGGTGCTAAACCTGCTAACACACCTCTAGAAGCCAATGTAAAGCTGACCTCTTTTGAGTATGATAGTCATATAAAAGGAGAAAAAATGAAATCCAATGATCAATTATTAGAGGATGCTGGTTCATATCAGAGACTAATTGGAAGACTCTTGTATCTAACAATGACTAGAGTGGACATATCTTATGTTGTGCAGGTGTTGAGTCAATTTATGCACAAGCCTAAGCAATCTCATATGGAGGCAGCTCTAAGGGTGGTCAGATATGTCAAAGTTGAACCAGGTCTTGGACTGTTAATGCCTTCAGAAAGCTCAGGCAAACTAGTAGCCTATTGTGACTCTGATTGGGGTGGATGTCTTGAGTCCAGGAGATCAGTTACAGGGTACACTGTGAAGTTTGGTGATGCCTTAATATCTTGGAAATCCAAGAAACAGGAGACAGTAGCAAGGAGTTCTGCAGAAGCTGAGTTCAGAGCCATGGCATCTACTGTTGCTGAAATAACCTGGCTGGAAGGTTTATACAAAGAACTAGGAGTTAACATCAAGCAGCCTATACAGTTGTTTTGTGATAGCAAAGCTGCAATTCAAATTGCTGCTAATCCAATATTTCATGAAAGAACTAAACACATTGACATAGACTGTCATTTTGTAAGAGAAAAAATTGTTCAAGGACTTATTCAAACACTGCATGTTTCGACAAAAGAACAACTAGCTGATCTGCTCACTAAGAGCTTGGGAAGACTGCCACATGAATACTTAGTTTCCAAGCTGGGATTGAAGAACCTGTTTCAATCATCAGCTTGAGGAGGGGTGTTGGTTAGACTTATGACAGCTGGAAGTAGAATAGTTTGCATGATAATTATTCTAGAAGCAGTTAGAAGGTTAGAAGGTTGTTAGAGGTAGTTAGCACAGTAGCTTTCTTTTATATAGACATAACAATGTAAATATATTTTTTAGATGCTTTCAGATTAATGAGCATGAGTTCTCCTTCTACATAATTCTCTCTGTATCTTCTTCTTTCTAATTCTTTGCATCTCCTTGATGGTGATTACTCCATAAGTTTTCACAATTATAATTCATATAAATTGCATACATAATTCACTTTTAATACATATTGCAAATTTAACATAGTATTGCTATAAATGGTATTAAATAAAAAATATCGCTAAAATTAATAATTATTTATTAAAATATACCAATTTATGTAATTTTTCCTAATAATAATATATAAACATATGGGATGAAATTCCTTGCGTAACTTATCTACTAGCCACATTACTCTTTCAGTCTCAAATTGTCTGTTATATTTTTTTATTTTAGAACATAAGATTAAATATTATATCATTAAATAATATTTGTTCTACTAAGATATTTACCGTCTTCAAGCATAATTATTAATAAAAAAAGGAAATTAATTATCTTAAACTTTTAAAATGGAGTATTTTTTTTTAGACAAAAAGAATATATATATATTTTTTTAAATATATATAGTAGTACTATTTGTGAAGATATATTCTGAGCAAAGAATATTTGTGAGGGACAGCTTTTACATGGTGAAAAAAGGCACAATGTGGATTTTTCCTGGTAAAGGGACTCACTAAATACTGTGTCAGTGTATAATTTATGGTATCATTACTCATAATTATGGAAATCTATGTAACCATATTCTACATTTCCATTTTGTCCTAATCAAAACAAAAGACTAAAACACAAGTAAAACAAACATTTCTGTCTCTTATAACTCAAATTTATTATAATCTTGTCAGAAGGAATATTTTACATAATTTAGCTACGACTTTAATGTAGAAATAATAAATGAAGAAGATATTGTAGCTATTCATGAATCATTTTTGCTCATGATTTTAATTCGGTGTTTAATCAACTAAGAGAAATTATTATGTGATAACTAATTAAAAGTTAATCAAACTTGTCTATATATATCAATAATTTATTTTAATAATATTTCATTATAACGATCTAATTTTATGGACTATGTAATTAGTGGTGAGACCTTTTTTTTTTTTTCAATTTTGTGGTCGTCGTGAGTAGTGACCACATAAGTTTACGATACTTTCACCGTCCATATGATAATTTTTAAAAAATAGGCTAATCTTTCTTATGGGGACCATCCTTGATCCTACGTTTTTAAGACTATCTAATTAGTTTAAGATAAAGAAATTATTATTCGTGACTATCAGGAAATTCCAATAATTGACTTTTAAATGACTAATTAATCATGTTTTGCAAGAGAACATAACTTTATTTATTTAATTTGTATTATTTTGTTTCTTTGCAAACTTCGGCGGGTTAGGTTCCTTTCTTATGTTGCGGTGTTCCTCAAAATCTGCTTCTTTAATTAATCAACTAATAACAAATCAAACGACAAGTATATATATATATATATATATATATTTCTATGACGTCACCTATAATGAAAATTTCATGTATTTAACAGAAATAAACAATAAGATAATAAAATATGAGTAACATTATCTGGGTGGTAAGTGCTTATTGTTATTTATATCAAACCTAATAACTTAATCTTAATCATTAAAACTTAAATTGAAAATATATAGTATAATGTAATTATGATCAAGTGATAAGCATGTTACGAAAAAAATATGTCCAGTATTTTCATTAATTTAATATAGACGAGAGGGAGTTGCTCGGATGATAAGCACCCCTCACTTCCAACCCGAAGGTTGCGAGTTTAAGTCACCAAGGAAGTAAAAGGGGTGACAGTTCCTGGGAAGGTAAAAAATAAAATTAATGTAAATTAGACTAAAATGATGTTTTGTTTGACCAATTGATTGTTATGATCAAATATTTTTGCTTCTCCAACTTAATTAAGTTGAATTAACAAAAAAAAAAACTTGAGGTTCACATATATGTTTCTTAGTATTCGATCATTACAATTTTAGCATGTAACACACAAAAATATTAAATTATAAGTAAGGTTTTATATATATTTTTTTCTGACTTTATTTCTGACTGAATATGTTGTTATAAACTTATAATAATATGTAATAAAAAAAAGGTTGAGCATATGGGATTAAAAAAAATCAATAGTATCTTGATATTAAGATCCGATTGATACGAATTGTTACAACCTGTTGCAATCACAATTGAAAAGAAATATATATTTATTTATTTTCAAATTACATACTATATAGTAAGATCGAGTTATGTGCATGTGTGTGTTGGCTGGCTAATGGCAACGTATCATAATTAACAAAGAAAACTGATTTTATTTATTGTTAATTGCTGTTTTTGTCAGTTTATGAAGAGGATACGTAAAGTTGAATTTGGTGTCATGTACAAGTAGTCAAAAAGATGATAATTTAAGGAATCCCAAAATATTTGGGCTCCATAAAATAATGTGATTTTCGTGAACTTCAAGTAATAATAATAACACTAATATTTGCGTGTTCTTCTCGCAATATGAAGGTTCTCCCTCCATTAATTAATTCGATCATATATATCAACATGACTTAGAGTAAAATTTTAAATTTTAAATTTGAACATCAGAAAGATTAATAATCAAATTCAGATTGTTGACGGACTTCAATATAAATAGTACATATCGAGTATGAATTAACTCACTCTCCACATGTATATATTTATATATACATTTTCCTGACTTGTTGGTCTTTGCCAATATGATTTTCGTACTTGTTTTGAATTCGATTAAATCAATTTTCACTTGAGAAATAAAACTTTTTTATATTAAAGATGATTCTATTTGAAAGACTTGAATTATCTAAAAAAAATTCTATATTAAAAATGACTCTATTAAAAGCTCTCTAGAATTAGTAATGTTCTAATAATTTCGTTGATTTATATACAAATACAATAGCTAGTCGAAGAATATATGTGCTTTTGATTATTTTTTTCCACAACATTATATATGCATCTCTTTTGTTCATCGATCTATTTAGGTTTCGAGTAAAAATACAAACTGACACGGATTACCACTTTGAGTTTTTTTGTTTTTTTTTACGATAAAGATCTAAATTTAGTCAAAAGAAAAAAGAAAAAAAAAGAAGAGAACAAAACAGGCATTCTAGAAGCTTAACTCACATTACCATTACAGCATTTATATTTTAAAATAAGCTACTGACGCAGATCCAAACCAATTAAAAAAAACAAAAAATGAGTAACGACGGTCAAGTAGTCTCAAAATCAGCTTCTTTTTCTTTTAAAAAATTAAAAATATAGGAGTTTTCCGTACGCATTTTTTTTTTAAAAATGTTGTTAATTTAGAAAACTGAACAATTTAATTCTGGTAGGCCAAAAATAATGGGGGCTAAAGGCAGACACAAGTTGAAGAAATTCTACTTGTACTCCAAAAATGTGGTCACTGTAATATAGAAAATGACTCTTACAAATCAAGACACAATACAGTATGTCAATGTAATTGCCTAAATTCTATGCACGTATGACTACTCTTCCCTTTTTACAACACTTTGAACCTTTCAAATATAGAAAATGACACTTACAAATCAAGTAACATAACCACCTACTCCAACATACTACCAAGAGCATTTACTTCCTCCTTCCATTTTTCGAACTGATCAAGTAAAAAATAAATTTCTTTATAAAAAAGGAATTACAAAATGAGAATGGAATAATTATAAATAAAATGAAAGTTTATATAGTCAACCAACGAATCTATTGAGATTTCTCAAAAAATAAGTAAGAAACAACGGAGAAAATATAAAATTATACATTTCTATCAAACTATTGTAATTTTAATAACGAGATAATAAGGTAGGAGAAAAAAAGGTTCATTCTGAATTAGATTATTTTTTTACGAAAATTAAAACAGTATGATGTGAATAGGCAATATAGTTATTTTTGAAATAAAATAACTAATTTTAAGATAACTTATTTTGGACCGAACGAGTCATTCCACAAGAGTTTGTGCAGAGGAGATTGGTTCCAATTAGCTAGGTGATAGTTAATTGGGCAGTAAATTATCACGTGGATGAGGCGTGCCTATTTAGACATAAAACACCTTCTCCTTCCTTGTTGAGTCTCCATCCATCCATTAAAACGGAGCTACCCAACACCGTTCCAGCTCAACTATCCACACATCAATCCTCGATTTCACTTACATTATACATAGCTGCCGCCCATCTTCCTTAAAATCTCCGGCAGGAACAGAAATTCTCAATCTTTTAACCACAATTGTTCTTGATTCTTGATTCTTGGTTCTTGAATTTATAATTATGTTTTCTGTCTAAGGTTTTGTTGTAATAATCACCATGGGTGCTTGTACCTCAAAACCTCCAAGACCCAATCCTTATTCCCCACAAGAAATTCTTCCACCACCGGAAACACCAAACGTCGCTGAAACCCAGAAAGAAAATGAAGCTAAAAAATCACCTTTTTTCCCATTTTACTCTCCCAGTCCTGCTCGTTTTTTTCTCTCCAAGAAATCACCTGCCCGTAAGTCTTCTGCTTCTAAGAGTGCGAATTCTACTCCCGCCAGGTTGTTTAAACGACCTTTTCCTCCTCCTTCTCCGGCGAAGCATATTAAAGCTCTGCTTTTGAGACGGCATGGTAGTGTTAAGCCTAATGCTGCATCTATTCCGGAAGGAGAGGAAACTGGGGGGGCTAACTTGGATAAGAGTTTTGGGTTTTCTAAGCAATTTGCGAGTAAGTATGAAATTGGGGAGGAAGTGGGTAGAGGCCATTTTGGGTATACTTGTTCTGCTATTGTCAAGAAAGGTGAACTTAAGGGTCAGAAAGTTGCTGTTAAGGTCATTCCAAAAGCCAAGATGACAACAGCTATTTCCATTGAGGATGTCAGACGGGAAGTTAAAATTTTGCGCGCCTTAACAGGACATAACAATCTCATACAATTCTATGATGCATTTGAAGATCGGGATAATGTCTACATTGTGATGGAGTTATGCCAAGGAGGAGAGCTCCTTGATAGAATACTTGCACGGGGTGGGAAGTACTCAGAAGACGATGCGAAGGATGTCGTGGTACAAATATTAAATGTTGTTGCATTCTGCCATCTCCAGGGTGTTGTGCACCGTGATCTTAAACCCGAGAATTTTTTGTTTTTGTCGAAAGATGAATCCTCCCCGTTAAAAGCCATTGATTTCGGCTTATCAGATTTTGTGAGACCAGATGAAAAGCTTAATGACATTGTTGGAAGTGCATATTACGTAGCACCGGAAGTTCTGCACAGATCATATGGTATAGAGGCTGATGTGTGGAGTATAGGTGTAATAGCATATATTCTTCTATGTGGTAGTCGTCCATTTTGGGCTCGAACAGAGTCTGGAATCTTCAGGGCTGTTTTAAAGGCTGATCCAACTTATGATGAAGCACCTTGGCCTACGTTAACTTCAGAGGCTAATGATTTTGTCAAGCGACTATTGAATAAAGATCCTAGAAAAAGAATGAGTGCTGCTCAAGCATTATGTCATACTTGGATGCGTAATCATAGCGGTGCGAAGCTACCACTTGATATTCTTATATTTCGTCTCATGAAGGCATATATGCGGTCATCCTCTTTGCGTAAGGCTGCTTTAAGGGCGTTGTCAAAAACTTTGACCGCAGATGAACTGTTCTATCTTAAAGAGCAATTTGCATTGCTGGAGCCAGACAAAAATGGCAACATAAAGCTAGAAAATATAAGATCAGCACTAATGAAATATGGAACAGATGCTATGAAGGAGTCACGGATTCCAGATTTTCTTGCCTCGCTAAATGCACTTCAATATCGAAAGATGGATTTTGAAGAATTCTGCGCAGCTGCCTTAAGTGTTCATCAGCTGGAGGCTCTTGAGCGCTGGGAGCAACATGCTAGGTGTGCATATGAAATCTTTGATAAGGATGGCAATAGGGCTATTGTGATAGAAGAACTTGCTTCTGAACTTGGACTGGGTCCTTCAATTCCAGTTCATGCTGTCCTTAATGACTGGATAAGGCATACAGATGGAAAGCTAAGTTTTCTTGGTTTTGTGAAATTGTTGCATGGTCCTTCCACCCGAGGACTTGCAAAGGCGCAGTAACATTTGGACTGGTTTCAAGAGTGCCCGAAATACCAGAGTCTAGACATTGCGGCTGAGATAATCTTCAAGCATTTGAACGTTACAGATATCAGCCACATTGCACTGAAACGTCAAAATTCTCACCTGCTCTAAATTCAATTTGCTGGAGTATGTTTGATTAACGAATTTCAGTCTCAGCACGTATTTGATTGCTTTTACTTCCACACCATGTTGTGTAAAGATTTCTGATGTTGTGTGGGGTAAAGACATGGTTGATTGGACTTGCAGTTGTTTTGTAACTAAGGGGAATGGTCCTGGTTGCAACTCCTGCCAACAGGGATTAACAAGATGTAGTTACTAGTTTGCAGTATAGATCATAGTGCCTTAGTTGATTCAGTACTGGAATTGATTGATTTATATTTATTGTTCAAATTTGTGTCCAGGCTAAAAATTGCCTTGGAGTTGATTTGTATCCTCTTTCCTAGCAGATAAAAGGTACTTCTGCCTCAAGAAATACACATTCCACAATCAATGGGAATGAGCAATATTGACATGATGTTTCACCAGCTAATTAGCATTGGGAGTTTGGGACTTTTATGTTTGTACAAGTGTTGATTGCTGGCTTAAAACCTGGTAAAGTACATGTAAGAGTATATGTTATTTTCTTTTTGCTTCAAGGATCAAACATTTTTCTTCTACTTCAAATTCACATCGGATGCATTTTTATTTCTTTGTGATTATAACAAAACATGTGAGAGAACTTAGGAATCACTTTATTATACCTTATTGATATATTATTGATCAAATAACAGTTGGCTCCTTAACCTTGTTTGGATTGTTGTTACCTGTGGTATTGTATTTTTTATCATTACTTTTTCTATTGTCTAAATCCATCGTTAGGTAACAAGGAAAAATCGATTTGGTGTGATTGCATAGATATCTTAATACTTTTCTTTTCCATTTTGTTTTTATTCATTATTGAATAACCATATTTCATCATTTATCCTACCTTTTCATAGTAGCTCTATCTCGTACTCGTAGATTTATCATTGGAATTATAAATGCGTGACGCTATGTAACAACTGAGAATGATACAATCTATGCAAATACAATATTCATTAAAATAATATGATACAATACAACACAAAACATTATAAAATAATAAGCAACAACCATCAAAACAAAAGTGTCAGCGGTAATTAATCCTCCAATGACAAATTTTTTTCGATTAAAAACGATATATATTGATATATTAAGTTAGTATCATAAACTCAGTTGTGATTGCATTGCTGCTATAGCATCAAACGGAATTACATATTTTAATACTATACATAATAGGTAGCATATTACATAAATTTGGTCCCTGATTAACAGGAGAACTCTTGTTATCTTCCTTTGACTGCATCCAAAACAACATGAGGGCTTCATTCGAGATTTCAAAAAGCTATGCATTATGTAGATCCCTTCCCTTCCTTTACGTGCTAGCAGATCAGCCACACTCTGATTACCTCTTCAGAGTCCATAAAGATGGTGGTGACTCTGAAGTTTTTGCTTATGGCTAGCCTTAGTCCATGTAGCAATGCTGACAATCACTATTATTGATGACGATATCACTATAACAAGAACAACTTTTAGCGGCATTAAATATTGACATTAATAAAGAGTGCTAAAGTCTTTACCGGCATTAATTAAGTGCCATTAAAGCGAATGTCGCTGAAGGCTTTAGGGACATATAGAAAAAGTGATAATTACCGCTAAATAGGGTTATAGATATACTCGCTAAGGTAAGAAAAAACAAAAAATACAAATAACAAAATAAGACTTAAGGAGAGAATGAGCATATGTAGCTTTTTGATAATCTATTTTGGAAAGATATATAATATACTAATATATTGACATATATTAATTTCTAAAAAACAACTCTCCAAATAATTGCTACTAGTTCAAAAATAAATAAATTATGTAGTAGTAACCATAAGGTAGCTTATACTATAAAGCAGTGTCTTAAAAAATGTTTCTGGGGCGAATTTCAGGGCGAGTCTCGGGGGCGGGGCGTAAATGAAAGACGTAGATCCATAAAGCGTAAGTCTCGAGCATAAAATCGTAAATTCCGAACGTAAAAACGTATACGGTGCGTTTTTAATTTAAATTATAGTTTTACGTGTAATAATATTTCTCAAATAGTAATTATAATATTTTTTTTCTTCATTATTGATTATTAATACTTATCTCAAATAAAAATCATAAATCATTCAAAGGTTTACTTTTGCTTATTTTATTAGTAATAAAACTATAAAACTCAATATATATGAGTATACGCCCGTAAATCAATGAGACTTAACGCCCCGTGTCAGGGGCCTTACGCCTCGCCGTATAAGGTATAAACGCCCCGCTTTTTAAAACATTGGTATAAAGTATATTTGTCCTCTCTAATTTTAGGTTTAGTGATATGCTGAATTCCTTAATTTGCAGGGCATTTTTTTTGTAACTGGTATTACATGTTATCACAGTCGCCGTTACTCCGGTTGTAGCTTTTTCCGACATGCTACTTGTTAAACCCTACCGGAGAGCCCTCCATAGCTCAACTCGGCAAGTTCAATCTAAAACCCTTGACTCACCACCTCCTTCCTCCAGCACCCTTATTGTCGACAGGGCTGTATCCATTCTTAAAGGCTACGACCCGATTTCCTTGGACTCCATTTCTTCCCAATTCACCCCTCAATATGCTTCTTCCGTGCTTTTCCAATGCCGATCCGATAAACCCCTTGTTCTAAGATTCATCAACTGGGCACGCAACCGCCAATTCTTCAATCTTCAATGCAAGTGTATTTCCATTCATATCCTCACTCGTTTCAAGCTTTACAAGACTGCCCAATCCCTTGCAGAGGATGTTGCTTTGAAATTCGGCGATAACAAGGGTGAATTGGTCTTTTCATGTCTCAGGGACACTTACTATTCTTGCAAGTCCAGCTCTGCTGTGTTCGATTTGATGGTAAAATCCTACTCTCATTTGAAAATGATTGACAGAGCTATGAATATCTTTGAATTAGCCAAGTTTAATGGGTTTATGCTCACTGTTTTGTCCTATAATTCCATTCTTGATGCGTTGATCAGGGTTTCATATAATGGGTCTTTCGAATTAGCTCAAAAGTTTTATGATGATATGGTTCAATCTGGGGTTTCACCTAATGTGTATACTTATAATATTATGATCCGAGGCCTTTGTGCAAAAGGGGATCTGCAAAAGGGTTTGGTTGTTTTCAATGAAATGGAAAAAACTGGCTGCTTGCGAAACGTTGTAACCTATAACACCATAATAGGTGGTTATTGTAAGATAGGTAAGGTTGATGAGTCAGTCGAATTGTTGAAGCTAATGCAAGTGAGGAGCTTGGAACCAAGTGTGGTCACATATAATGCTATTATTAATGGGTTGTGTCGAGAAGGAAGAATGAAAGAGACGAGTGAGATTTTGGAAGAGATGAGGGGAAAGGGATTAATGCCTGATGAAGTAACCTATAACACACTGGTAAATGGCTATTGTAGAGAGGGTAACTTTCACCAAGCACTTGTTTTGCACTCGGAAATGTTGAGGAATGGGCTGTCTCCAGATGTTGTGACCTATACTTCTTTGATTAATAGCATGTGCAAGACTGGGAATTTGCACCGCGCAATGGAATTCTTTGATCAACTTCATGCTAGGGGATTATATCCCAACGATAGAACTTACACAACATTGATTGTTGGTTTTTCTCAGCAGGGTCTTATGAATGAGGCTTATAAGCTGTTGAATGAAATGATTTCAAATGGCTTTTCCCCTTCAATTGTAACTTACAATGCGTTAATTAATGGGCATTGTGCAGTGGGCAGGATGGAAGATGCTTTACGTGTGACTCAAGAGATGGAACAGAGAAGGCTGGTCCCAGATGTTGTAACTTATAGTACAATAATATCTGGGTTCTGTAGAAACTGTGGGTTGGAAAGAGCATTCTGTGTTAAGCAGCAGATGGTTGAAAAAGGGGTTTTACCTGATGTTATTACTTATTCATCCCTAATTCAAGGTCTTTGTGAGCAGCAAAGACTGACTGAAGCTTTCGAACTTTTCCAAGAGATGTTGAGAGTAGGTCTGCAACCAGATAAGTTTACATATACTACACTTATTGGTGCATACTGTGCAAATGGGGATATTAAAGGTGCTTTTCACCTGCATAACAAAATGATCTATAAGGGTTGCTTTCCTGATGTCGTCACTTACAATGTCCTAATCAATGGGCTTAACAAACAAGCTCGCACTAGGGAAGCAAAGCGGCTTCTGTTCAAGTTGTTGTATGAGCAATCAGTGCCAACTTGTGTCACTTATGACATGCTAATAGAAAGTTGCAAGGATCTTGAATTGAAGAGTGCGGTAGATCTTATTAAAGGATTCTGCATGAAAGGTCTGTTGAATGAAGCTGACCAAGTTTTTGAGTTGATGCTGCAAAAACACAAGAAGCCGAGTGAAGTAGCTTATAACCTACTTATACACGGTCATTCCAGGGGTGGGAATTTGCATAGAGCCTTGAATCTTTTCAGAGAAATGGCTAATCTTGGATTTATTCCTCATACAGTAAGTATTATTGTGCTCATGAAAGAACTTTTTAAAGAAGGGATGAGTGAGGAATTACATCAAGTAATTCAAAGCACATTGGAAACCTGTAAACTTGCTGATGGTGAGCTAGCAAAAGTTATTGTTGAGGTGAACTACAAGGAAGGGAACATGGATGCAGTATTCAATGCACTTACTGAAATGGCCAAGGACGGCCTTCTTCCAAATAGTGGGAAAACCGCATTTTGTCACATGCCACAATAAAGTACTTATCATCTTAAAATAATCATACCAACTTTTCCCCTGCATGAGGTAGAATGCATCAAAGCAGGAAACTTGTTTGCAACAAACTGTTTCCCCCTCATTTAGGTTTCTCATGCCATTGTGAATGTGGAAGGTCAGATTTTGAACTCCGATGAGCGACATTCTCTCGAGAGGGTTAAATTCCCACTTTGCTTGAAAATTGTAGATCAGAGTTTGAACTCCTTTTATCTTTGGACTTGGTACATACCTCAACTTTTGTCAATATCCTGCACATTGAACTTACATATAAATGGGATTTTTTTACTTTCTTTTGGAAGTTTAATTATATTTAGTCTTAGGTTCAGATGTTTGAAATTTTCAATGTATGGACATTAGCTGCATTTTTTTTTTGGGTTTTCCTCTTCTGAAATGGCATCATCATGCTAAATTGGGAGTTCCTCTTCTGAAATGGCATTATCATGCTAAGTGTTAACTCCCTGCATCTATGTCATATATTCCATCGATACATCGCCTTCTTCCGTTGCTGATTTACTGGCCTTGCCAATGTGATACCTCATGTTCATATTGTCTGTCTCTATTACATCTGCTATATTTTAGTGGTAGGTCAGTTCCATATACCAGCAATGCATTCACAAAAGATGAAAAAATAATTTTGAATTCGTCTCAGCTACATAAGTGTGGTGCTTACTTGAAAAGGTGAAACAAGACGAAGAGAAGGAAGTGAGTTTCATTCGAGAAAGTGTGAATACTCCAAGTATGATGTCTTTTACTAGTACATTTGGCTCACATAGTAAAACTACATTAAACAATAACATGATTGTAGATTAAAGAGCAATTTAAGTAATTCTTAAGCAAAACAATTCTGTTATAATTCAATTCTTTCTGCCAGTAATTTGATACATGATTTCCATTGTGAAATCTTCATTCCGTGCAGCCTAAGGTGCTTTTCTGTTCAAGAACATTGTATGTACCATTGATGAAGTCTGTTAATGGATGGGCATGGCTGTTTCGAGAGTAGGATTTGATTTACAGTGTCTTGCCTTCAGATCAGCTATCACTTAGTCTCTGTACTTCTGGACTAACTTTTTCCATTCTAATACCAAATGTAATAATCCTAGTTGCTAATTCTGGACTTACTTTTTCCATTCTAATACCAAATGTAATAATCCAAGTATAGCAAGAACTTTCTGGTTTTATAACTTTTATCAAAAGAACTTGAAGCTCAAAGTCTATCAGCCCAGAACTGCCAGTTAGAGGTAGAAGGCCTTTTCCATTTTAATAAAAACTCTGGTTGCATAAACTAGTACTGGCTTAAATATATCTTTTGACCAGTTAAACACTCCGTCCATATTTCTCATACATTGAAGTGCAATGTGGTTTTAGTATAATGGTATACAAAAATAATCGAGAACATAACAAGATCACAAAAGACCAAGAATACCATCCCAGGTCTTCTCACTTTCTATATACTGCTAACATATTATGAGTCTCAAGAAATTGTGGTGCATTTGTGTTAAGTAGGCTTCTCACAGGAAGCGACAGGGTGTTTTCATATTTCCCCACAAAAGACTGTTTGCAAGTTCATCCAGAAGTTACATTTGATTGATTTGCTTCCTATGGTTATAACGACACAAGTAGACCAACTGTTCCCTTGCTACCAGTTGACATCTCATCTTACTAGAGTATGATGTTGGTTGTCAGGAGCATCTGTTCCGTGTGCATCATAGCTAGTTTCTAAGTGTTGTTATTCAGTTCAGTGTTTCCTCTAGATTGGGCATGAAGGAAAATTCTCGGTTTTTCATGAATAATCGCTTTGTGCAGATAATACAAGATGTTGAGGCAATATCTCTTGCAACAAATGAACATCCAGTAGCACTGCTTGCAGAACACACAGAAGGACACTTGCAAAGAGATAATACTGTTTACATTCCTATCTTATCTCAAAGGCATTGAAATGCTGCTGCTATTTGTATCCATACTTCCCAAGCTTTATGGCATCAAATCGGTAAGTAATGATAAATCTATCTTCCGGAGTTCTAGTGCAAGGGGAAACAGATGTAAAAATTGGTAAGAAAACAGATGCAAAGAAATTGAATGTAGTCATTCTTTTGCTGGATCTGCTCTCAGTAGTGTAATCTGAGGGCCTTGGATTTTTCAAATCTAAATCTGATTCCACAATTGCAGCCTGCAGGCAATTACTGCATTAAATCGTTGTTATTTGGCAACTCGTTTATTTGCTCACTTTATATATTCAAATTTTCATCTTGAAACTATTTAACACTCCCTTGCCTTCAGATTCATTGCTTAACAAGATTGACCACTAGACTAAAGGTATAACATAATGAGGATTCTCCAAATCCATCTTTCACCCCACCCCCTAAATCTCCACCCCTTTTTCTTTTGATAGAGAATCAAATACTTCTATCATTGGAGTTATAGTGTAAATAGTTGAGAAATTACAGAAAGTTGCTGAGCTGTCATAAGGGGAAACAAAATAGTTCAGAATAGATTTCTTCTCAAAAAAAATAAAAATAGCTCACAATAGATCAAAGTTAATGACGACTCTATCATGATTCATTTGTATCTATGAAAATGACAAGTTGTAGTCTACCTATTTCTTATCTGTTTATATATCTTGTGATCTGTCACCTCACTCCGTCATTTTAGATTTGAGAGCAAAACAAATTAGGTTAGCAGAGGCACATTCAACCTGATTCGAACTGGGATCATTCAAAGCCAGATTTTATGGGTAAAAAGGGGCCATGTTTCCATTGTGGCATCAAGCGTAAGTTCTCCTCTTGATTAATTTTTCTCCTGAAGTTCTCCACATAATACCTCATAATTAAGGTTTTATAACTCTTTTAGATATTTGAACTATTATTAGCCGAATCCCTCCACCTGTATCAATACTTGGATCCGTATCCTTGAATCTTAAAATTTAGAGCATGAAGGACCCATTCTTTAGATTCACACCTGTATTGACACATAGACAACACGTACCAAGTGTAATCCCACGAGTGGGGTATAGGGAGGTTAGGATATACACAGACCTTACCCTACTTTTGTGGAGTAGAAAGTCACTTTTTGATAGACCCTCGGCTTTAAAGAGGAGTATTTGAAGAAGGGTTGTAAGAAAATGACAAGATATGAAGTAAGTAAACCATCAACTGGTAATACACACCGGAGATGGTGGGTGGTCCGCCAGTGGTGGGGGATTATTTTACCGTCCAGCACTACAGAAAGAGATAGTCCCTGTTGAATATTGTACAGTTAATCACTGTCGGATTAGATGGTAACTTTCCTCCTTAAAATATCGTGCAAATAAATGCAGTCTGCCAAGAGGGTAACTGTTCTGCATGGTACCTTGAAGTATCAAGCAAATCCTATTCAATCTTTCCACCATAAAGCTCAAAGTTCAACTACTTTGTATGGTTCCTTAAAAACGGTGATGAAAATGTGAGTACAAAAACTGTAGACACATTCTAAAAGTCTATGCATGTTCCACAGAGATATTTCCTTTTGTTTGCCGAAGAAATTCCCCCTATACATACTCTAGTTTCGGGACGCTTCCGTTCTGGTGAAATGCATTCTATACCTTTTTAAAAGAAATCTTAATTGTCAGTGATCGTTGTGCTTTAATTTCTGAGATAAGTTTCTGCCTGTAAGAATGTTTTCTTATTTTGTCCCAGTTTAAACACTAATTAATTGTGAACTCAAACAGAAACCATTCTTTGGAGAAATGGGCCACCTGAAAAACCAGTGCTCTGCAATGCATGTGGATCAAGATGGCAGGTTAGAAGGACACTAGATGGCTATATTCCCAGACATGGAAACATAGAAATAGAGAGCCATCAGCTACCTTCTGACATGAAGCCGGCTCGTGACGGAAAAAAGTTAAAAGTTGGAATAGAGGTTTCTGGACAGGATGGCTCTTCAGCTTGTCTTGAAGAGGAAATGAATATCATATCAAGCTTAGGTTCAGCAGGATCATCCTCAGAAAACTGCATGCAGATGGAAGAAACAAATGGTAAAATAATTTCACTCATATATAGAGCACTTGACTTGTCGCAGCAAATTTGATGCACGTTCTGAATCAAATCCTTTCTTAAGCACAAGGGTCATAAAAAGTGGAGAACTAATGTCTTCCTATTTCTTTCCTCTGCTTTGCATGATAGTAAGCCCAAAACTCTTAATGTCAAAGAAAATATGAGATAGATGAAATTAGACAACAAAATCATTGTAGATGCACCTTCCCGAAAAGTAATCCTGCAGTGGATAGTCTTAACTGCATAGTCTTCTGATTCAAAAGAAAAGGAAGAAACAGTTCACCCAATATTATTGTAGCTTCCAATTCAGAACTTCTCTTATTCTATTGATTAAAAATGGATAAATTTACTCACCCCACCCCTACCCCCACAAAGAAGAGCTCTAAGACAACTTGATAAGCATGTATCAAGATTCATGACTCTCGGATTTATTTTTACGCTGGAAATTCTTTTTGTTTCCCGATTATTGCTATGTGATTGTCAAATCACATTCAGGGTTTTACTTAAAAAAAGCCGCAGGGAATCAATCACTTTTTAATACTCTATAGGCAAAATGTTGGGTTTCTTTCTTGTTCATAGATCATTAATTATAGTGTCTCCCCTAAGCTTCAAAAACTTACTTTCCTTTACACAATGAACTGACATCGACAAATTACAGGTATTTTGGATTTTCAATAAAGATATGAACTGATCAGTCCAACTATACTTTAACCATACAATAATAAAAGCTTTACCCCAAAGTAAAAAGATCTATTATTGTAATACCTTATTGTTTTATGTGCACTAACGAATCCTTTTGTTTGGAGAAGCATACAAAGATCATCTCTGGAATCCTGACAGTGTCCCAAGAAGAAAAAGATCAGAGCGTAGAAAACGCATTTTGTCACCTGTTGAAAGACTCCAGAGGCAACTTCATAACATTCTACAGGAGTCAGACTTTGAAAATTTCTCTGCTGATGATGAAAATATTCTTATATATGCAAGGAACAAACACTTTCCTCCTAATGAGATTGGTCTTGGAGCTATGCTGCCACCTACTGCTACAGAACACTTGACATCTCTATCTCCAGTGGCAGAAGATAATGATGCCTCTTGCTCAGTGAATGTTCCTGTAGGAAATTCCAATTCCAATTTGTAAGTGAATTTTGAGCTGCATGAACAAGGTTCAAGCTGGTATGTGTGCCAACTCTTACTATTTAGGTAGTACAATGTTTATTAAAACAATTTGAGCTGTTCCAACTTTACTAGATGTCCCCAGCGGCAACGCTCAATAACTTGTGTGTTTTGAGACCATATAGTTTGCCAGTAGTGCATTTATTTTGGAGATTTATAATTCTGTTGTTTTTATTGGATGTGATTTCAATGAATTAGATATGTGTATTATGCTTTTTGGGTGCATTTAATATGTCAATTCCGATGCCGGTGGCGGTCACAGTGTGCTTGCCTACAAGTTTGTTAGTGTATACAAATGAATTCTGGGCCTAAATCAACCCCACGGGCTAGCTTGTGAGGAAAGGATTGCTCTAGTCCATATAAGGAATTCATAATTTCCTCATCGCACTTATGTGGAACTTAACACCCCGCCTCACGCCCAAGACTGGACATCTAGTCTATGGATTATTTGATATGGGGCCCAACATCGGTAAATCGTAAATTGGGATGAGTTTGACACTGATACCATGAAAAGAAATCAATCTTGGGCCTAACTCTACCCCAAAAGTTAGCTTATAAGAGGATGATTGCCCAAAAGTCCATATAAGGAGTCCATAATTTCCTCATCCCATGATGTGGGACTTAAAAAGCCCAGTATCCATTATTTACCATTTGTTTGCATGGACTCCACATTACATGGATACTACATCAAGGGTATGTTGTTAAATTGTTCTCTAAAATGCTTCTGAGATTGCATCTTCCATATTCAGAGATGGGAGTCTGATTATTAAAGAAATAGGTATATCAGCTTTAGGATAAAGTAATGTTCAGCCACAAAAAGTTTGAAAACTAAGTCAACCAAAAAGTCTCTTCGATCTCCTTTTAAGTTATAACGATAGGTCAATAATATTTACACTAAAGAGAAACTAGAGAGCCATTTAATACATAATCCAGGAGCAATTAAGAGTCAGAATAATTTAGTATTGAGTTTCATAAATGCCCCCAAGTAGCAACATAAATCTAGAGGGTAGCGAGGGGTTTCACCCGAACTCCCTCAGCAAAAAATTACACGGGTATAAGGTTATTTTCAAATTTTGTTTATATATAGAGAGAGAGATTTTGAACCTCTTGGACATGAGATTAGAGGTTGATTAAGTGGTTGAGACAGTGCAAAATTCACCATGAGGTTTCAAGTTTAATCTCAAGCACTACATTTTTATTTTTCGAACCCTTTAGGGAAAACCCTTGATCTGCCACTTTACCCAATATAACTCTTCAAAACTTTATATTATTTGATTGATTTTTAAGTAATACGAAGTAGTTTAATAAAAGCAACAAGCATTGTAGAAACCGGAAAAATGTATTCACTACCATAAGGCCAGGAAATACAAAAGCAGTAGAAAGGAGCAAAGAGAGTAAAATATATTACTACTTAGAAAAGGAAAATAGGACACGGGAAGAAATGAGAACGTTAAAATCTCCATCAATCTTTTACACAGGAGCAGTGTAAATGATAATAGCTGAAAAAGGACACAATAGGAGTGATCCATGGGACTGGATAAGCATCTTAGGCTCCAAAGGATCATACAACTGAAAAAGGCTACTTTTGGGTTTGTTAAAGAATAGGTTCTGGGCCTAACTCAACCCCAAAGTCCAGCTCATAGGGTGAGGATTGTCCAAGACCAATTACCTTCGTATTCTTAGTTTTGTTTGAAATAGAATACTTAATCTACAAAGTTAATTATTTTTCCAAAAAAGGAAGTAGTGTTGGCGGAGATATAATTTTATGCCAAAATATTCTATACACAAAATAGGGAATTAATCACTGTATAATACTTTTATAGACAAACTATTGGGTTTCTTTCTTGCTCATAGATCATTAATTATAGCGTCTCCCCTAAGCTTCAAAAACTTACTTTCCTTTACACAATGAATTGACATCGACAAATTACAGGTAATTTGGATTTTCGATAAAGATATGAATTGATCAGTCCAACTGTACTTTAACTATACAAATAATAAAAGCTTTACCACAAAGTAAAAGGATCTATTGCATTAATACCTTATTGTTTTATGTACACTAATATTCACCTTTTGTTAGGAGAAGCAGACAAAATCGTCTCTGAAATCCTGGGAGTGTCCCAAGAAGAATGATCAGAGAGTAGAAAACACATTGTCACCTGTTGAAAGACTCCAGGGGGCAGGGGCAACTTCATACTAATCTACAGGAGCCAGGCTTGAAAATCTCTCTGCCGATGACAAAAATATTCTAATTTATGCAAGGAACAAATATATTCCTCCTAATGAGATTGTTCTTGGAGCTATGCTGCTCGTATCACCGCCTACTACTACAGAACACTTGCTGTCTCTATCTCCAATGGCAGATGCTGGAAGTGAGTTTTGAGAAGCATGCATAAGGTTCAAGCTGGTAACTCTTTTATCTAGCTTGTGCAATGTTCATTAAAACAATTTGAGCTGTTCCAACTTTTCTGGCTGTCCCTAATGGAAACGACAACACCTTGTATGTTTTGGTACCATCTAGTTTGCTAATTTTGCATTTATTTTGGAGATTTATATTTCTTCTGTTTTATTGGATGGGATTTCAATGAATAAGATGTCTATTATGCTTTATGGGTGCATTTAATATGTCAAGTTTGCTAGTGTAAAGAAATGAATTTTGGGCCCAACTCAAACCACTAGCTAGCTTATGAGGGTAGAATTGCTCAAGTCCGTATGAGGAGTCCATAATTCCCTCATTGCACCGACATGGGACTTAACACCCAGCCTCACACCCAAGATCGAACATCTTGTATGTGGGCTATTTAATATGGGGGCCCAACATCGGTAAATCATTAATTGGGATGAGTGTGATTCTTATATCATGTAAAGAAATAAATTTTGGGCCTAACTCTACCCCAAAATTTAGCTTATGAGGGGAGGATGACTCAAATCCATATAAGGAGTCCATAATTCCATCATCCCACAATGTGGGACTTAACAAGTCCAAGATTATTTACGGTTAGTTTGTGTGGACTCCACATTTAATGGATACTACATCAAGGGTATGTCACTAAATAGTTCTCTAAAATGCTTCTGCTGTTGCATCTTCCATATTCGGAGATGAGAATTTATTATTGAAGTAGTAGGTATATCAGCTTTAGGATAAGGTATGCTCAACTGCAAAAAGTTTGAAAGCTAAGTCAACCAAAAAGTCTCTTCGATTTCCTTTTAAGTTATAACGACAAGTTGATAATTTTTACACTAAAGAAAAGCTAGAGAGCCACTAATACATAATCCAAGAGCAATTAAGAGTTGGAATAATTTAGTATTGAGTTTCATATATGCCCCCAAGTTGCAACATAAATCTAGAGGGTAGCGAGGGGGTTCACCTGAACTCGACCCCCTCGGCAAAAAATACACGGTATATATAAGGTATTTTAAAATTTTGTATGTGTATATATATATATATATATTTTGAACCTCTTGAAATTATGGTTAAATAAAACGGAAGAACTATAAAGAAATGCACAACTTGCAATCTAGATGGTACCAAAACACACAAGTTGTTGTGCATTGCCGTTGGGGACACCCGGTAAAGTTGGAACAACCCAAATTGTTTTTTACCAACATTGCACCAGCTAAATGATAAGAGTTGGTTTCCCATACCAGCTTGAATGTTATGCATGTATCTCAAAATTCACTTACATATATCTATAGGAACATTCACCGAGGGAGAGGCATTTTTTTCACAGATGTACTGCTGATAGTCTTGAGCATTATATAATGCAAGTGATCGCATCTACTTGTTCTGATGGAGCATCAGATACTTATTGCAAGGTTAGGGAACTTTTCCTGGGCTTCTTTCTTTGTTTTTATATTGCGGTAACTTAGGTTGATGATTTTGGAAAATTTATATGAGGCAGTTCTAATGGAAAGATTTTTTAGTCAGTAAATTAAGCTTTATTGGATTTATTGTCTTCTGATTTAGGCATTCTAAATGGTCAGAACATTTTTATTGGTCCATGGCGGGATGGTTTTTCTGATAAAGTTGCATGTCTTGTGCCCAATATTTTTCTTAATGAATTTGGGAACTTTCTTAGCCTTTTTTTTGGTTTTAATTATAGAAGGAAACTGGGTATGTTGTTGTATTGAAACTGCGTTTGGGACGTTGGTACTACCAATGGGTCACAACTTGCAAATTTGGGTTTACCGGGTTATTCAGTAAGCGTTAATAACTTAGGGAGTTGCTAAACGAAGCTTTATATGAACTATTTGTTGCCTCTTTCATTCCCTCCTGTTTTTTTGGTTTTTTTTAGTTTATAGCAAAAATGAAGAAGTTAGTGAGTAGTTGGGAAAGAAGAAATGGATGGGAGGAGCAAAGGGTACCTGAGGGTTTGGCAAGAAAAATGTAGGGGAGGGCTGTCGGGCATCATCTTAAGATAGAATGTAGGAGTAGTACTTATTGCATATTGCAAGTTGGCAACTAGTAGAGTAGTAATAAAATTATACACCTTTCGTCCTCTCTACCATAAATCAAAGGTCATGGGTTTCGAAGCTTTACAAATAAATTGAAGAATGTTACACTAATTTCATGGTGTTAAGACTAATTTAATGGTGTTAAGAGTCAAATACATTATATTCTTACTCTTTTCTAAATTATGAAAATCCCTTAAATTTGATGGAATCCGGATACAACCCAAAAACGTTCTTATACATCGCGTCTCGGTTTCTAATACATCCCTCAACGTCCTGATACATCATGTCTCGACTTCGGATACATCACTCAACGTCCTGATACATCAAATAAAGTGATGTATCCGATCGATACATCACGTAAAGTGATGAATTCTAACCGATAAATCACGTAGTGATGTATCCGAGAGTAGGAGAAAGGAAGAACTTTTGTAATTTTTTCAAATGATAAAGGATTTTAGAAAATATGGTAAAGTAAGGTGTATTTATGTAATTTTTCCATAAATGAACTATTTTGCCATATTTTCTAAAATCTCCTGTCATTTGAAAAAATTACAAAAGTTCTTCTCTCCTGTTCTCGGATACATCACTTAAACGCGATGTATCGATGGGATACATCACATTATCAGGATGTTGAGTGATGTATCCGAAACGAGACATGATGTATCAGGTTGTTGAGGGATATATTCGAAACGGAGACGCGATGTATCAGGACGTTTTGGGTTGTATCCGGATTCCATCAAATTTAAGGGATTTTTATAATTTAGAAAAGAGTAAGAATAATGTAATTAGCTCTTAACACTATGAGATTTGTCTAACATTCTTTAACTTCATTTCTAAAGCTTTGAACCCATGACCTTTGATTAAGGGTAGAGGATGAAGGGTGGATAATTTTGTTACTACTCTACTAGTTGCCAACTGGCTATATGCAATAAGTACTACTACATTCTATCTATCTTAAGATGATGCCTGGTAGCCCTCCCTTGCATTTTTCTTGCCAAACCCTCGGGTGCCCTTTGCTCCTTCCCGTCCATTTCTTCTTTCCCAACTACTCACCAACTTTTTTGTTTTTGCTATAAACTAAAAAAAATAGGAGGGAATAAAAGAGGCAACAAATAGTTCATATATTATACGTAAGGGGGCAGTTCTAAGGGAAAGACTTTTTAGTCAGTAAATTAAGCTTTATTGGTCCGTGGCGGGATGGTTTTTCTGATAAAGTTGTCATGTATTATGCTCAATATTTTTCGTAATGACTTTGGGAACTTTCTTAGCCTTTTCTTGTTTTAATTATAGAATGGAACTGGGTATGTTGTTGTATTGAAACTGGAACTTTGGTTCTACCAACGGGTCACAACTTGGAAAATTGGGTTACCGGGTTATTCAGCAAGCGTTAATAAATTAGGGAGTTGCTAAATCTATTGCTTGTATTTCTTTGAATAGTTATATCATATATTAGCTTTGCCTTGGTCATTAACTCATTATACATCCTTTTTCTCAATAGATTTTTGTCATATTTTTCTTCCAATCTTTGCTTCGGAAACATTTCTTTTGAGCCAAGGGTCTATTGGAAACAACCTTTGTACCCACAAAGGTAGGTGTAAAGTATGCATACCATCCCCAAATCCTACCTGTGGTATTACACTGGGTAGGTTGTTGATACATATATGTAGTATGGTTAAAGACATGGATACTTTAATCAGATTGTCACATGTTAAAGGCTTGGAACACGAACCATGTGCATACGGCATTTTTCATTTGCTTAATGCATGATGAAGATGACGATACTTGAAGTCTTGGTCATAATGTAAAATGGGTATCCTTCGAATTTCTGTGGTCATTGATCATGAAGTTTCTTATATAAACTGGTGAGTATTGCTTCTGGAGTATGATGTACCTAATGTTGGGGCTTAGTGTCAAGCTTGTGAAGCTGAGCATTTTAGTACAAGCTAGATCAGACATATCCGTTGCATTTTCACAGTGGTGTGGCAAGGCTGTACCTGATTGCTTCATATAGTGCAACATAGGTATCCACAGTATCTGAAGTTTCCAGTTGAATCTGAGAGTTTAATTGCCTGAAATAAGAACTAACACGATTACATAAATGATCTTTCCTTGCTTATCCAGCTGGACGTTGATTATCTTATTAAACAACTGCACCCTCTTCTGTTTTTCAGGAAACTCTGAAGCTACTTGGATGAGGCATATGTCCTTGAAGATCATGTTCACGACGCTCAGGAGCACCTGTTCTTTGGAAAATCTAGTTGGGGCTAATTATTTGCTTTATCGAAGCTCTATTTTATTACTATGCTTCTACTTCCAGGGCAACTCAACTGACGAAGTTGGTCGTTATACTCTGGTTTATATTGAACCGATAGTTTTCCCTATACAAAAACCCTCTACCAAGGAAAAAGGAAAGGTGAATAAATGTTTTTTTCCCGGGAGATGCTAATATATAAGATCTGAGATCTTTGTCAGATCATTCTCTTGTATTCAAATTATAATTTGTAGTGTGGAATCATTTCCTTGGTAATTTGAAGTTTGAAATTTAGAAAAATATTGCAACATGCAATGAAAGAGACACTTAACAATTGGCAATTTTTGCAAGTGTAGCAAGATTTTAAAATTGAATTTCCAGAAACAAGCAAGTTTTTGCAAAGATGACTCAATGAGATGTCCCGTCAAGTTCTTGCCTTAGAAATCCTCCATTTCTCTACGTTCCATTGGCCTTTGATTTTGTTTGCATTTTCTGGGTTCAATTTAGAAAAAACTAAAATCAGTTTCTTGACGACTTTGTCTTTGTTACAACACTCTGTGTCTGTTCCTAACAAAATAAATCCATAAAAAAGTAAGGAAATATTTTAAGCTCATAGTTTCACGTCTTTATCTGATTCATGAAAGCATAAAGTTTGTCGAATGTACAATACAAGATTTCCCACTAAACTGAATTTACTTCCTTTCCCTTCCAAAGCTGTGAGGAATGCAAAATTGCATTAACATCAACCTTTGGATTTTGCAACTCAAACTTAATTGAAGGCTTCATTTCTTTTCCTGTCCCCCTTACCATGAACATGAACCTTTTGATCTTCCAAAAGTCAGAGAAATCAATCAAAAAGAATCAAAGTCATAATGGCATATTGGGAAAAGAAATGGCTTCCGCTGAACATATTGGATCATACAAAACAAGGAAAGCACATCCGCATACTTTGTCAAATGTGTTGCAGTAAATCAATCAATAGCACTGAACCATGGAATTATCTACAACTAGTGGGTGCCAAAACAACATAAAAGCTCAATTGCACTAAATTTCCTAATTTCAGTATCTACATTGGCTCATTATCACTAAAAAAGGGGGAAAAAAGAAGAAGAAGACTACTCCAGATTTCATAAAATGACTCATCAATGTATGATTTTATCTCTCAATCCTATGTATGATCCATGACTCAGGATGCTGCCTTCTAAATTAGGTCAGGAAAATACAAAAATATAGATAGCTAAAAGGTCATGATAGGCAGAATAAGGTGAACATGAGTAGCTGAACAAAGAGAGATGATACGACAAGCAGCGGGATGCATACGTGCTCAATATCAATCAGAGACAAGTATATCTTTCTATTTCTTTCAGATAGCAGATTTAGAAAGCAGCAGAGAATTATTCCACACTGGAAGCAATCTATTGTAAATATTGAGGTGCTTTTAAGGTTGCAAACTAGACTAGAGCAATATTTCATTTCAGTACATTGCTACTCCTTGTCAAAGAGCAATATCAGCTACCATGAACCAAAAGCTAGATTTAACAAGTTAAATTATCCTTACATCAAACCAAGCATCCTCCAGGAAACTTCACTCATCTTGAAGAGAGCCGTTGATATAGATCATCAGCCAAGGCCTGCCTCGCGCTTCCACCATAATAATAGAAAGATTTCTCATTTTCTAACACCCTTGGAGGGGAACCATTCTCTTCTGGCTCCCTCCAAAGCTCTGGCTCCGGCTCCCTCGCAATCTGACACAAGTTGTGCAATACACAACAAGCAACAATGGTTTGGGGTGCATGACTTAGTCCCACATTCAAATTCTGAAGAATTTTCCACCTTCCTTTCAACAAACCTATAGCTTCCTCAACCATCTTCCTCCCCTTTAACAAGGCTTCATCATAGGCATTCTCAGCAGGTGAGCCAGTCCTATTCCCAGAAAATGGAGTAAGCAAAAACGACAACAATGGAAAACACCAATCCCCAACAATGTATGGCCTCACATGTTCTCCTCGAACATTAACCCCTTTGTCCCAAACAATATCACCAGAAATCAACCTATTATACAAAAGACTATCTCTAAAATGCGTAGCATCATCAAATCCACCTGGGGCTTTCACACAAACATCCCAAAAGATCTTCTTGTGATCAGCAACAACCTGAAGTAATACGGATGGGAACCCATGTCGGCTATAGTACATAGACGAGTTTACGGTTTCCGACGGAAGATGCTGCAACCTCACGGCCGTTCCATCAATAGCTCCACATATATTGGGGAGTGAAGTCAGTTCTTGAAACCCCTGAGTGGTCTCCACAAGACGCCGTCGACTCACCGGAATCTTGATAAACTCCGGGTAAAGCTTAGTAGCCAAGAGGCGGGTGACCATGTTAGTAATTTTCGAGATCAGGTAGGGTTCAAGACCATAACGCGTAGCTAAGGTTTTAGCAGAAAAGCCATGGAAGAGTCTAGAAAGTACCATAGCAACGGCGTAATCAGAAGGTAGAGAGAGTTGCGACTGGGTAATGTAGGGTTTCAGCTTATCAACAACAGTGGTGAAAACAGGATACGATAGTCCGTAAAGGGAACGCCACTGAGCGTCACGGAGAGGAGCTTCCATAGCCCAGATATGTTCAGTGGAGAGGGCACGAAAAGCGGAGACGGAGAATTCGGCGGCTGCGGGCGATGGTGAAGAGGGGTTGTTGTTAGGTGAAGAGGTGGAAGTTTTAGGTTTTTTCTTGTGTGGGTGGGTAGCGAGATAGGAGAGAACAGATGCGATGGTGAAGAAGAGGAGAGGTGCGGCGGAGGTTGAGGTGAGGAGGGAAGTAGGGGAGGTGGGTGAAGCAACGGAGGAAGAGTAGGATGATGTGGAATCGGAGAGAAGAGAGGTGGTGGGATCAAGGTGGTTGTGGAGGTGAAGAAGATTTGTTAGCATCAGCAGAAAAGATTGATCCATTGTTTACCGAGAAGGAGGTTGAAGGTCGACTTTGCCGGAGACGACCGACAGGGTTTTGCAGCCACCGGCGGCAATGTCAATCAAGCCAATTCATATTTGACGACGAGTGGGTGGGAGTGGGGGTGGGGGTGGGGGTGGGAGAACTAACAGCAGAAGAACAAATAAGTCCATGTAGTTTCACAAATGTTGCAAACAAGCCCATCTTGTTCGTTTTGATAAATCGAAGAAAGACAATCTCTTTACCTATTATATACTTTCTCCGTTTCAAAAAGGATGACCTATTTTAACTTAAAATAAAATTTAAGAAAAAAAAAGACTTATTATTCTTGTGATTCTAAATTAAAGTTATGTCAATTGTATTAAAGTGTCCTTTAATGTTGTGATCTTAAACATGTCATATGAAAAGTTAAAACTAAAATGTTGTCAAAAAGGAAATGGATCATTCTTTTCGAAACAGATTAAAAAGAAAATATGAACATTCTTTTTCAAAACGGAGGGAGTAATTTAAAAAGATAAAAAAAAATTGAAAATCTTTTAAGTTTTTTAATTCATTATTTTCATAATTAATAACAGTAAAATAATAAATTTACTATGTCAATTATTATTATTTTAATAAATATTAATTTAAAAACAAAGAAGTAATTAAGAATTATATTTTTTCGTTCAAATAATTTACGTGTAGGCGTTTAGATTGTGAAAGTCGATTAAATTTTATATCAAAAGAATTTATGTTTTTATATAACACATAATCTTCTTTTTGAGTTAATATCTTAAAAGGTCACTCAATTTTGTGAATTTATCTAATAAAGTCATTAAACTTTGTTTTATATCAATAAAATCATTCAACTTAGACTTTTGTATTAATAAATCACTTAACTTAGATTTTTGTATCAATAAAATCACTCAACTTAGACTTTTGTATTAATAAAATTATTTAACTAAGTTTATCATTAAAAAGGTAGAATTGACATGACAAAATAAATTAGGGAAAAATGTCAAAAATATCTCTCAACTTTAGTTTATTAGTAGACTTTGCCCTTGCCGTTAAACTAAAGTTAATTTTACCCCTGACGTTACTAATTTCGCCATATATATCATTAGACATTCCAAATTGACTCAAGTTAACTCGTATTTTTAACAATGACCTATTTCCCCATTAAAAACTCCATGCCCCGACCCGTATAAATCATTCTCTCAAATTAACATGAATCCTTCATTGAAGCCAACTAGTCCAAACAATCATCAATCTTCGCTCTTAGTCCCCCAAATCCTCTGTTGGCAACCCATTCCACAGACTTATCAAGTACATGTGCTTGTACCATAATTCGACATACCAATTATTCGTGAAATTATCTGGGGGAAAATCCCATCTCAAAGCTTCCATTAGATTAAGTAATGGTCTTATCATCTGATAGAAAGTTAGTTGCAGTGATAATATCTTTTGCACTAAAAACTGAGCATACAAAATTACTTAACAATATGTGCAATGTAAGCAGAAAAGTTTCCATTAAGAACGTATCACATGCTACCTTACCCAAATTTATAATTGGAGTTATTAGAATTGAATAAGCTTTTTTGCACCAAATTAAAGCTTGGACATAGACCTACATAAATATATTAACTTTGTCAACAAAATTTTCATATTTGTTTCATTTGATTGGAGAGAGGATTTGGGTAGACATTTGGGGGACAAAGAGAGGAGATTAATGATTGTTTGAACTAGTTGGCTTTAATGAAGAATTTGGATTAATTTGAGAGAATGGTCTATGCGGGTCGGATATTGGCTTTTAAATGGGGATGCCTCATTTTTTAAATTTTGGATTAATTTGAGTCAATTTGGGATTTTCCATCTAATGAGGGATATATATGGTGAAATTAGTAACGGTAGGGATAAAATTAACTTTAATATAACCACAATGGCAAAATTAACTAATAAACTAAAGTTAAAGGTTATTTTTTGACCCTTTCCCAATAAATTATTATATCATGATCATAATTAAAATAATAAATGAATATCTTAAAATTGCTATTTCATTACAAAATAAATTTATAAAGATAAATAACAATATTTTCTTTCATAATTTTTTATTTTTTCTTCGTTATCAAAGAATCCCAAACCAAATGACAATCACCTATTATAAGATGAAAATAACATTTTCGTGTATTCGCATTCCATTATTACACACAAAAGTTTGAGACATTTGATAATGAGAGAAATTTTAAAATAATTTTGAACATTGTTTTTTGTTCAGAGTATTTCTTATACCACACAGAAAAATATTAGCAGACAGTTGGAGAGAACTTTTTTTTTTTAATGATTTAAAGTTAAATTGAAAACAAGTACATGAAAGTTAACTTTGAATTTTAATATTTTAAAATATTCATTGATCTTTATTATTTTATTTTCTAATAAAATAATAATTTTGAGCTATTTATTTATAATTTGATCATGAACATGACATAAAAATAAATTTTTTTAAATGTATTTAAAGTTAAATTGAAAACAAGTATATGAAAGTTAACTTTGAATTTTAATATTTCAAAATATTCATTCGTCTTTATTATTTTATTTTCTAATAAAATAGTAATTTTGAGCTATTTGTTTATAATTTTAATTATGAATATGACATAAAAATAATTTATTTTGTTATGTCAATTTACTTTCGTGATAAATTTATGTGAGTCATTTTATTGATATTAAGATCTAAGTTGAGTATTTTATTAATACACAACAAAATTTAATGACTAATCGAACAAATATCTCAAAGCGGATCGGTCGGGCCCGAATCCGAGTTCTCTTTTATGTATTTTTTGTTCCTCAATTTAATTCTACTTCTTTGATTCAAAATTAGGGTTTAGAAGAAAAGGCCGTTGATTTTGAATAGGAAACAGATTTGAGCTTGAGAATCGCGGTCTTCTCCTTTCATTCAATCCATTCGTGTATCTGTTGCAGCCATGACTGAGGTATCGCTCTGCTAATCTTCCATTTTTTTAACTTGCAACTTCAAAATGACTTTCCCCCCCTTATTTCTACTTGGGAATTCTTACTAATTCTAACTAGATGTTAGGAATGGGTTATTTGTGGTTACTTTTATGTACTCCTCATTGATGATCAACTGTGTCAATTTTTGATCACTTGTGAGATGAGATCAATTTGGTAAAATGATTCAAATTTGTGAGTTGGTAATCTTTAGTTGAGCAACAGATCAAGTAATGGGAAACCCTCTTTCGGAAAATATTGACCACTGTTGAATTGGTGCAGAGTTTATGACAATTTGAAGTTCTATCACTGATGATTATCTTTCTCTGGGGTTACTTATTGTGCTTCCTTCTTCATGCTTATTTCATTGTACATTTGTTAAGTGTAATGTGTTTATGTATCTGCCTTCATATCTCATATCATCTATATTGTCTAGATTTCCATTTCACGGGTTCTTTGACTTGTGCTGGATAAGTATGTTTGGTGATAGGGTAGGATTTCGGATTAATTTGCAGGGTCATGATCTTTCAACTTTCTTGTATTGTAGAAATCAAATGCAATATTCATGTTTTTTTTTGTGGATGTGGGGTGGTTAAAAATTAGCTGTTAGTGTAGTTTCTGGTATTCAGATTTAGCTATGAACATTTGGAAGTTAAATACCTACAACAATTTCATTCCATCCATTACAAAGTTTTTTTATTCTTCAATCATCTTTTAGTTGGGTTTGCTTTTGTTTTTGATTTAGTGCTGCTCTACCTTTTTATAACTGTAATAGAATTTCCAGCCTTCTGTCATTGTATTTTGCATATTTTTGTTTCCTTAACCTGTTACTTTTCTATATATAGAATTCTTCATCCTTTTTCCTCCGATTTCAATTTACAGAACCCAAGATAATTATACTGATGTTTACTTTCTTGTGATGAACTTACAATTTTATAAATATGCCTGTTTCATATTTTTCTCATTGTACAGTTTTGGGTTAGCCAAGGAAATAAATGGTGTGATTTCTGCAAAATCTTCATATCGAACAATCCTACGAGCATTAGGAACCATGAACTTGGTACGCGCCACAAGGAAAGTGTGGGCAATAGGCTTAACACAATGCGACAAGAGAAAGCTACAAAAGATAAAGAGTTAAAAGAAGCAGCCCGTGCTCTGGAGCAAATTGAAGCGGTAAGTGCTATTATATTGGTATTTATGTTCATATATAAGTTTACACATTTATGACGAGGTATTTCAGTTCTCTGATGACAACCAATAGTATCTGTGGCTTAATATTTTGATGTAAGTATTTAGCATCCTAAAGAAAATAAAACGGTTATGAAGGATTTGTGATATATGTGTGTAAATCTGTTGATGTTTCTTTTTGTAATTACATATAAGTTCTAAAATACTTACCTTACTAAAAAGTTATCTGTTCTAAAAAATTAATAAGTCAATCTTCTTCAAGTACCATTACTGCAATTCCTCCTCCATCAGGTGTAATCTGCTCAGCAGCTTTGGAGATTAGTGTAATTTTATTTACAAGAGAAAATGTCTTTGCTGGGCTATTCTTCTTTAATTGTCTAATTAGCAGGTTATGTAGCTGCTCAAATTTATGCTGTCGGTACCAACTTATTTTATCCTAAGATATCTCAGAGTGCAACACTTGACAGGATGGATATCCTGATTAAAAAGAAAAGATATCTCTTAATGTGGGTATGCAAGAAGCACGATATCTGTCATTCACAACCTGTAGCCTGTAAGTACATAGCTACGGACATTTACATGACCTCCTTTTAGAAAAGATGCATTTCCTCTCCTTAGAAATGCAGTTTTGTCTTTCACTTGCTTCTGTATTAATTGACATGATCTTATTGCATAGGTTCTCTTAAACTTCCACGAATAGAATTATTAATTCTTTTTTTTTTTTTTTTTCATCATCACTTGTTTTATAGTTTAAAGCAGAAATGGATTAACTGAGAGGAGACTGTGAATGAACAAAAATGTTATTGCTTAATTGTGTCTTTCTTTTATTGACCAGAAAGCGCAACGCAGCTATGATAAGGACATGGCTCGAGTAAAAGAGGCCAGAAGTACCAATATACAGGCCCTGGCTACTCATGATAATGGTCAAGCGACTACCAAGGGATCTGCTGTATCAGAAGGTGTTCAATTTCTCTGCTGTCCTGTGACATTATACCTTTTACTATTTGGTTATAATTGTGTTGACTCTGATTAGAAACATTGTCTTTCAATTTGTTTCAAGTAGAGATACTTTCCCGAACAAAAGAAGTTGGTTATAAACTAGAGATATCTCATGAGAGCTCATAGTTTGTATTAAGTTGTCAATTTTGAGATAAAAACTTTTGCTAAGTTAAATTGAATATGAGTTAAACTATCATTTGACAATATTTCAGTTCTCCCACTTAATTATCTGGATTGCTGATATTTTAGGTTATATAAGTCAACTTTCATATACAAAGAATACAACATGTTTGTTTCTTCCATTTCGTTTATCTTATTATCTTCTTGTTATTACTGCTTTCTTTTCATCTCTTCTTGGCCCAAGGTCTATCGGAAACCTCCCTACCCTCACAAGGTAGGGTAAGGTCGGCGTACACTCTACTCTCCCTTGGCCCCACCTGTGGGATTATACTAGGGATGTTGTTGTTGTTGTCTACAAAGAAAAAAATTTCTGGCATTGGTTTTTAATTCTTGTCGTTTGTTTTTTGGCTTTGCATCTACTGCTTGTTCTTTGCAATTCCTTCGTGACTACCTTGGTTAAAGAAATATCGCAATTTGTGGTGTCTAGAGGATACCTTGATTAATAGGCAAAGTGAACTAATCCTCTTGTTTTATGGGAACCACTCTATCAGGTCATTAATTCACAATATGAACAAAGCAATGAAGCATCATGCCTTTCTTCCATTTTTGTTAATGCTACTGTTCAGTTTCCCAGATGATAAATTTGAAGGGGGTGAAAATTTCTTGTCCTAAAGAATTTACTTATTTTGCTTTAGTGGCAAAGTTCTCTTCTATGTTAGGGGATTCAAAGGGTGATGAAGTGAAACAGGAAATTAACATTGCTCGGGTGGATTCTAACTGTATTGACAATTAACACAAAAGGTTTATGTCGCCTAAGAGTTCCTTTTTCTTCCACATTTAGGCTATTAACGTCACTTACTTCAAGGTTGAGTCAAAATGGTGGCCTTAATGTTGTCTTGATAAATGTGTGACTTAAATTTGTGTTTGTACAACAGAATGGGAGTATGACAGCTCATCCGGCTACTATTACAATCAAAGTAATGGATGTTCCTATGATCCTAACTCTGGCTTCTATTATACAGATGTTTTAGGTAAATTTGCTTTTCCAGAGATCCAATAAGCTACCCCACACTATTTTTTTCTGGCAGTTTGTTTAATTGAATGAAATGTGACAGGTAGGTGGGTAACACAGGAAGAGGCACTTGCTGCAACTCAAGTTTCTTCAACGTCCATTTCAAAGAAACCTTTAGCGAAAGCACCTATATCAACAATGGGTGCTGGATCTTCAGAAAATAAAAGCAGAGAATCTCATCAAAGTGGTCCTCCACCAGGACGTGTTGTTTCAACCCCTCCAAATCCCATGAGATCTGCTAAAAGTAGACCTTCTTCACTAATGGTTAACAAAAGGAAAAGGGAGAATGAGAAGCCAAAAGCTGTTACTGAGGAGGAAGCAGCAGCACGTAAGGCCAGGGAGGCTGCAAGGAAGAGAGTTGAAGAGAGAGAGAAATCACTGCTTGGTCTTTATAAGCATTGATTTGTGTATCTTTGTCAAACATTTTCTCGCTGAAAGGAGGTGAGTTTTCAGTATGATTTTGTCTAGTCTGAATTCTAAACTATCAGTCAGGAAGCTATCAAGGAGCCATATTGAGTCTTTGTATGCTGTTGGACTTCACTGTGATGGGTTCTTCAAGGTGCCTTGTTGGGTCATTTTATGTCCTTATACATTAGTGAATGATGTTCTTTATTGGAGATTCTGTTTTGTGCTAAAGATGTACAATTATCTTGTTATATCATCAAGGCCGTGCTATTTTTATTGAATGATTGCCTAAGTAACTTTTATAAAGAAAAATCATTATTTTATTAGTTGGATTCTTCTGATATGCAAATCATTAGAGAAAGTTCTCAACCTTGCTATATCCAATTTCCTAAGAAGTACATCTTGCTGGTGTAGCACACTAGTAACTACTAGTAAGTTGCATTAGAATGGAATTCTAATTTCATTTTCTTCTCTGTGAAAAGAAAAAATGGGGTCTAAGGGCTGTTGGTTTTGTTATAGGTCATTAGAATTGACCGGAGTTGTCGTCTGAGTATTTTTCATCTTATATTAAATGCAGGAATATTTGACAAGGTGATGCCAAACAACTGTGTTGAGGATTGCTCAGTGACATTTACACCATTCGATCACCCAAAATTCACCACACAATGTTAGGCTGCGAAGGTGGTATTCTAATTGCTTCACCAATTACTTGACTGACAGTTAATTACATTAAATCCCTTACACAAGGAGTCTGGGTGAGGTATATGCTGAGCCTAATCTATTCATCCACTTCCAGCCAGTTACTGCCCCTACATCACAAAGTTGTATGGTTGTTGTAGTATCATGTGCGGTTCCCCCAATTAAAACATTTATAACTGTAAATGTGTGGCTATGAAGATATTTGGTTCAAGAACGAAACTGATTTCTTATTATTTACGTGTTGATTCGAGATCAAGTTATCCCTTTGCCTTTTGTCTTCTCCACACCCCCGTCCACCTAGTTGAGAGAAATTGAATGATAAGAGAATGTTCTTGGTTTTCATTTCTTTTCCAAAATGTATTAAAATGTGTTTTCATTCTCTATGAGGAGTGCTTCTTTCTTTCGATTTTGTTACTTTGTATGCATGAAATTAATTGTATATGCGTATGAAGACCCAGGCCACCAATATGGGTGACATTGACTTTGGTGGGTCAGTTTTATTTGACTTTGAATGTCAAATAAATCAGCCGTGATTGTGAAATTAGTAGTAATTGGCGTTCCAGTCACGTGGTTGACTGATGCATTTTGGAGTTAAAAAAGTGTTATAAATGCCTAAACAGTACGAGTTCTTTTGTGTTTGTTTTTTTCTGGACATCTGATTCTTGTAGCACAATGGGGTCAATTGGTTCACACAAGTCTCTCATTTCATTAATTATTATCTGTTCTGGATTGACTTACGCTACGAAAAAAATAACTAACCAAATGAATGCAAAGACACAAAATTTAATGACTTAAAATGTACCGTTGAATAACACTTGATGCGAATAAGTATTTTCTTTTAACGCCCGTCCTGTCCCAATAAGGTTTTCATGGCTTTTCTTTTAAATCAGCTTTTATTCTTTTGTTTTCTTCTGCAATGTTTTACTTTCCTCCAACAATAACGACTAAACGTATTCTTCAAGTTCAATTTCGAATGAACTTGAATCCAAATTAAAGGGATATAACGTTCAATTATTCCTACAATTCTTTTCTTATGTAAAAAAAATCACAATTTTAGCCCATTAAGAATGAATATACAGGACAATAATTGTTGACGTTGATACATTCAAAATCGATAAAAAGTCAACATTTTTACCTCATTTTTCTCTTTAAAAAAAAACAGTACATCTGTGAAGAACATAAATTATAGTAACAACCACCGACACAAACACTGTAAGGTCATGATTATCATGTTAAAAATAAAAATAACAAAGTTATTTTTTATATGAACAAAGGGACACTTGTTATTTGTTAACACCATACGATCCAAATAATTACATCCACCTCCGTTTATGCTAATCTAATCCGTCATTTACTCCCTAATCTAATCATTAGAATATATGGTCGATTTTAAGCCCAAAAAAAATAAAAAAAAACATACCAAGAATTGAGAAGAAAAAAACAAAGAGAAAAAGCTAAATTATATTCAATGAATTTAATTTCTTCTAAAAAAAAAAGTTTTGATTCCCACGATGGTGGTCGTTTCTACTTTACCCTACAAAATTAACTATTGCTTAAATAAAAGTTTATACTAACGTAATGATGCTACTTCCCCCTAAAAAAAGCATAAAGTTCTCTTCAATATCTTAGTTATTGCATTATTTTATTTTGAAAAATAATGACACTGGTACATTTTAGCAACTAACCAAGTTATTAAAAATGAAAATGATGATAAAAAAAAGTTGGATTAAAGTGTTGAGTAGATAATCAAAAAATTAATATATCATTGAGCTGTAATGGCATGAAAATTAATTTTGTTATACCAAAAAAGGTCTCGTTTGGCAACTAATTAATTTGTTTATTTGCTATTTATATGAACAACTTGGTACTTCTTAATTTACATACGATATGAATATAAAGTAAAATTAAATAAATTGAGATGTGGTCCTTCTTGCTTAATTGAACTGTGCCAAGTAATAGTAATAGCTGGACCATAATGAAAATTGTACCTCTAAGCTTCCACTTTATATTTATTCAGGTGTAGTTTTCTTTTATTATAGATCGACAGACGATTCATCCTTTGCCATCAAGATATAGTAAAATTAAAAACGAATTAAAAAAAAAATTGTTAGATTTAATATCAGAAAATTTGTTAGTTTAAGATTTTTGAACGACCTATAGTTTTTTTTTCTTATATTAAACAAGGATACCAAGTCCAGTATGTACTTTGTCATATTAATTTTATGCAAAACTTTTTATGTACTTTATTTTATATTATAAATAGTACATGAATCCGCACAGTATGGTTGTCGACCGGCCGAAAAATATTAGTCATGATGATCGACCTTTTAATGTAAAATATTAATTAAAATATTAACATATGCTTTATTCCATTTCAATTCTGATTTTCAAAGGGGAATGACATGAATTCCAACTCTTGCAACCAAATTTTAACATTGAGGAATATGGTGAAATGAGTGAAATTCTTTTATTTTTATTTAGAGATGTTCGAACTTAAATTTTGAAATTGAAAAATCATATGAGAGAGTACTTACGTTATCGATTATATAGTTTTTTTTTTTTTTTTACAACTGATATATGAGTTTCACATATCAAATGATGATTAGAGAGAAAAAAGACATTAACTTTAAATATGCTTTTTAAAGGTCTATTATTTTGTTTATTGGCTTAATATCGAATTACTATATTTTTTATTCTATCTTTATAGAATATTTAGTTTTCAAAATTCTAAAAGAGTAATTTAATTATGGAAATTCTTCAATTTTTTTGTATAAAGAAATATAGTTGACAAATGACAACCCCGTCCTTAGAGATGGAAATTAAATGTCAAAATAAAATGGAGTTTCACTAATTCTTTATTAATAATAAGAAAGGAAACAAGTATTAACTATTTATTGGTGCGAATATAATCATGCCAAATATTCCTTAGGTAATTACTAAAGAATCTTAAATTATTCAGTACATGACCACCTGCAATTTTTTAATAAATGCACTAAATTTAAAGGGCAGAATATTATTTAAAAAAAATAAAATTCTAGATACTGATTGATTGTCCGGAGACTTCATGTGGATAATCCGAATAAAAATGTATTAAGTATACTATAAAGAATAACAGAAATAAGTTAAAAATAAAATACAAACACTTGTATTTTCCAAAAAATGGAATATTTTTTTGTACAATTCAAATTTTAAAACAGATATAAGTCTATTAGACGTGCCATCCATAAAGTATACATCACGATAAATATTGGAAAATATAGGACGGTTTATATTATTAAGTAATAATAAATAATTATCGATCATTTTAAAACTATTAAATCTATCGTAGTGAAGCTCTCATATGTACTCTTACGTGTCAAGACGTTTTCACATACGACTATTGTACTCTTTTGACCAAGTTTACTCACAAATTTATTAAGAAGTGTGGTAGGAAGCTCCTCTTCTTCTTTAGAATGGATTTATTCCAGAATATAAAATTAAATTGAAAATCAGAATCACATTTAAAGTTTTCACTAAAACGAATAGCACACCAGCGATCAGATTTGCTACGTTAGTAGGATTTGTGGGCAAAGCAAGAGATCTTATTTTATCCTTAAGAATAATGGGAATATATAAGATATTCTAAGGTGATTCTCTGTTCAAATTTTGAGTATAGTAATTTTAAAAAAGTTTTTTCTTAAATGAGTCACACGAATTCATATTACTTGGGGCTCCTCAACAAGAATATATTGATTAGCATAATTTCATGTATGAGTTTTGCGAACGACAAAATTTAGGCCTTATCTTTGCGAGTTAGATTAAATATTTTTGATAGACTTCGATCTAAAAGAAAAACATCTACTGCAAGATTATAAAATAAGGGGACAACAAACCATATGCAAGAGGATTTTGGAAGTGAACATTTTATGCACAATAAAAAGTCATGTAAAATACAAAAATATGAAAAAGTGTAAGCACTCTCTCTTTTGTATTTTTAAAAATATTTTTCCAGAGAGAAATATATGTAACAAATTAATTTTCCAAAAGGAAAATAATGAAATGAGTAACAAAATTAAGCCCCCCCCCCCCCCAAAATACAGTATCTGAAGTATTAACGGCGACTCATAGACATAGAATTAGCGACACTTTTTGAAACCGAATCTTGCAGCGATGCATTGAAACCTAAGCAACCCAATAAGCCCTGTTTGTATGGTAAAAATGTTTTCTTCTTCATTTCTTCTGATACTGCTCTGTTCATTGTGTAATGCAATTCATGAGCAGAAATGGGTCCTTTTTTTCTTGATCTAACACTCTCTGTTGATCTAAAGCTTGAATTTTTAACATCTTCTTCATGGGTTTTCTTCAACAATTCATACTTGTTTAGTTGTTCTGTACTACTTGGTCGACCTTCTGAAGAACTTCGGAATAGAAGCAAGTCTTTGATTTTCCATTTTTTGGACCAGAGTGAGATCATTGAAGAAACTGAAGAAGATGAAGAGGAGGAAGATGATGATGAAGAAGAAGAAGAAACAGAGGCGGATTTTTTTGTATTTTCTTGATTGCTTTCGTGATCAAATAATAAGTCGGAAACTTTCAAAGGCGATAAATTTGATGAATTTTGTTGGGGTTTCTCTGTTCGGCTCTGTTTTTGTAAAGCGGTAACAAATGGGTCGAAATCTTTTTTCTTGTGTCGAGGAGAAAATGTTTCCATGAACGATTTCTTCGGTGATTTTGGAGAATCCATGGGTTTTCCTTCATACTGAAACCGTGGAGGTGGTTTCAAAGGTTTAATCTTTCCGCAATCAAACAACTCATCAGCTGCCGATAACGAAATCCTCTCCAATTGCCCACTGAAATCAAAAGCAAAATCTTCATCTGGGTTATCTTTCTCTTTTGGGATTTCTTCCCAATTGAATTCATCATAAAGAGGGGAAATCCGAGTAGGACTAGCAGGTGCACTGTAAAACAACGTGGCAGCACGTGGAGGACTTGACGGAGCACTCATATACGGGGTAGTACAACCACTGTCGATGTTGAAATCAACCGGCGCCGGAGATTGCATCATCACCTCTGTTTCCATTTTATGCACACCAACTGTTCGATAAATTTTCTTAAAGAGAAAAATACTGAAAGTTTTAGTTTTAGAAAAACAGGGGAAGAGAAGAATGATATATAAGGAAAATGGGCCAATGACAGAGATAGAGTCGCCTTTTCTTATGTTTACTTTTATGGAATTTTTATGATCAAGACTCATTAACAACTACTTGTCAAATACCAATTTTACCCCTATTTGATTGTGATAAGCAATGTTGTGATTGAATTTGTGTAGGGGTATTATTGTCCATTGTTAAAAAAATAATAAAGGGTGATGATGATAAACTTGATGTAAGAATCCGATTTTTTTGTGATTTTACCGTTTGATTTCCATTTTAAGTGTTTTTTTTCCCTTTTTGTTTGAAGTTTAAATTAAAGGATAAAAAAACTTATGATGATGAAAAAATTACGGCTAAGTTAAAGTCAGCTTAGTGGATATCAATCAAGGCTGACATACACATAATTTATTTATTTTTTTACTAAAATGAGGAAGAAAAATAAAGAAAGCAACAAGGATTAAAAAACAAAAGAAGAAAAGAAATGTGAAAAATGGAGTGTAATCAAATGCAACTTTTAATCAATAATGCAGATAAGTTCAAAGAATAAGAGGCTAAAAATGTATTAAATGTCATTGATTTAAATCTAATCAATCTTTCAATTCATAATTTATTCGTTCATTTTAATCTCTTAAAATAATTAATTGATATTCCTATATATTTGATTTTCTTATTGCAAACAAATTTTCAAACTTGCAAGTATTTTTTTTTGTCCTCTATTCTTGAAAATATTTCAATGGCAACGGTTACAGGAATATCACGGCGTGTATTAATGATGATTGATTTCCATAATATTCAATTTTTTATTTAAAATATCAAATTAATATAATATAATTTGATCTGAATAATTAGTCAGATTTTAAAAAATGCAACGTAATAATTAAAAATAGACAAAGAATACGCGAAAACACATTAAGGAAAACACCTTGAATTGGTTTCCATTTTAGTAAGTCTTAAAATTAATTTGTGACAGTTATCTTATTTAAATATGAAAATCATTTCAAAACTTCTTATTTTTATAATTAACAACCGTCCTGACAATAATTAATAAGGCAGGTATTACTTTGGTGTGTTTTTTTTATTACTTTTTTTTTTGGGTACATTCTCCATTTCATATCCTCTTACTAAAATAATTATCTCTTATATGTATATTATCTGTAACTTATTTTTATATGCATTAATATAAATAAAGAGAAAAATACAAAATCAATCAATTTATTATGTAGAAATTAGGTCTTAGGCCTAACTCACATCCCAAAAGTTAGCTCAAAGGGAGGAGGACTGCCCAAGCCTTACAAGGAGTCCACCCATCTCATTAACCACCGATGTGGACTTTTGTCATTCTTCAACACCCCACCTCACGCCCAGTGCTTAGCATCTGGTGTGTGGGCAATTTTAATTTCGGGGGGCCCCAACATCGGTGTGATGGGCCCTGCTCTGATACCATGTAGAAATTAGGTCTTAGGCCTAACTCACACCCAAAAAGCTAGCTCATAGGGAGGAGGACTGCCCAAGCCTTATAAGGAGTCCACCCATCTCATTAACCACCGATGTGGGACTTTTGTCATTCTTCAACATATTAATAATTTTTTAGTTATTATATAAAATAAAAAGTATTGCTCTAATATAAGATGGAATGAGATTTTGTTTGGTATTATATTTCATGAGTCATAACTCAAAGCTAGTTGCATGAGTGTGTGAGCCATAACGCATTAGTTGATACTAATGTTTTCTTAAAAAGCCAAAAATAATTAATTAAGTTAGTTCTAGTACTCTCTTTACTTATGCTTACTTGTCACGTTTTGCTTTTCTAAAGTCAAATTATATAGATTTTAATCAATTTTTTGAAATATAATTTTCACTATTATATTAATATGAGAAGGATTGTAATTACCTAAATTTAAAATATCAAATTAATTAAATTTAATTTAATTTAAAAATTAATTAAATTAATTCACGTAAAGTAATATACGGAGTAATATTATTTTTGGTTCCTCCCTTGTTTTAAATGAAAACAAAACTATTGAATGCGTCGTCTTGCAAGGGTAATAAATCTAGTCCCTAACAATTTGCTTGAATTTGGACGTCTGATTAAAAATTTAAAAAAGATGGTCATATATTTAATTATTTATTGCGGGTCAATTGGGACATGACTCAACTTAATTATTTCGGTTAAAAGTTTGAGTACATTCATGAACGGGTCATTCACAAATTTTGTTAGTATTTTGCGTTTTATCTTTTTATGCACGGCTTTTATATCCCTCCGTCCCTTTTAATTGTGATGATTTTCTTTTTTAAATTGAATGAAAAAAAAAATTTAATTATTATTTTATGAAGTATTTTTTTTAATCATATTTTATATAAAAAATTGTAATTTATAATAATTTTGTATATTTTTTAAGTATCAAATTTTTTGTTTAAAATATCGAATTAATTTAATTTAATTTAACTTTAAAAATAAATCAAATTTATTTTCGAATAAAAACATAACAATTAAAAGTGCAAGCAACAATTTAATTTTTTTTTTTATTAAGCTATGTTTGAACATGATCTTATTTTTTATAAAAAAATATATGCTCAATTAAATATAAATTTGATCGTTAAAAGGAAAAAAAATCAATTCACTTTGAAAGATAAAAATTAACCTAATTAAAAATAAAACAAGACATATATATAAATGATCATGATTTAAGTGATCAATAATTAAGTCATGATTTATTATTTTTTCAAATCAAACTAAATCCATAAATAGATTGCTTTTTTAATCTATTTTATCATTTTAACCCATAGAAATTTAGTCTAATGTATCCATTTAATATTCAAGTCGATACTTAGAACCAAGCCATAAAAAGACCATAGATTATGAATAATAAAGTCATGGTTCTCCAACAAAAAGAAAAACAAATATGTTAATTGTTAGGTAATCACGTACATTATAATACAATATAAAATTTTGACGAACCAAAGCCTCATTCTGTACCCACTTGACTTAGTAAATTTTTTATTTTCAACCCTCCAATTTGTTAGTATTTGTTCAATTTAATTTAAATTATAGAATATTCCAACTCCTCTTTTCCCAAATACTTATTTCCCATAGGATAGTTTCATAAATTAGTGGCGGCTAAATTGGCAGCTAAGTACGTCTAGATGATCGTGGTTTAACCAAAAATTAATTAAATACTATGTTAAATCGGTGATTAAACTAAAACATACTAAAAAACGTGATCATAAAAGACCGTTTACTGATTCTAGTCATTGAATTTGGAATAAATACATATACCTAGAGATGATCAAATTATTGCATAAAATTATAATATCGATTCCGTTTATATTAGTCCAACTCATTTTAGCCTGTTTGGGTTAATGTATATATACCCTAGCACCGATTGATTTATAAAAAGTCTTGTTAAAATATTTTTAATTTTTTTTAATATGTTATATATATTTATAAAATAAAACAAAACTATTTAGATACTAAAAAACCAAGTAAAACAATTAAAATTTAATAGAATTAAATGAATTAACACATTTCAAACGTAAATCAACTTCTTTTTAACATTCTTCCACTTCCCACCTCTATATATACCTAACAAGAGACTAATTCTAAGAAATATGTATATACGTGCTTTGCATGTCAAATATCATATGCCAAAAAATTTAGCATGTCTTATGAGATTTGTTTGTCAATCTTCTGGTTCACTAAACGACTAGTAACACTATATATATATATATATATATATATATATATATATATATATTATCCTACATTGGATTAGTTGGAAAACCAAGTAGATGTGATTTTATATATACACGTTCTGATTATAATTATAAAATAAAATAAAAATAGTCGAAGCTAAAAGGCTACTTGCATGTGGGAGTTATTGTCAACAGGATATGCCCAAATATATTGACGATGGGCTTGTTAACTGTTAAAATCAACTAAGTTTGTTTTCCTTTTTCTATATACAATTAGTATTTTTACGACAGATGTTGTAATTATATTAGGAACCCATAACTAAATTGGTTACTGGTTCAATAACAAGAAAGGGAATTGAAGCACTTTAGTCCATCCAAAATTTACTTTTCATTATAAAAGTTTAACGAATGACGAAATTGTTCAATTTCAGATAGTACTGAGATAATTTGACCCGTTTTCCTAAATAACTTAGGTATTAATTATATTAAAATGGAGATTTACACTTGCGTCGCGGTGACTTATAATAAGTCTTTGTTCGTTATGCCTTGATCTAACCTTGCAGGTAAAAATTAAACTCTTCAAGACGCAACAAGCTAGCATCTGCATAACTAGTACTTTTTATTTTATTATAAGAAACAGACGTTGTCATGACTGATAATTGATTTCTGTTGCAACGAAAATCAGTGGAGAGTATATATAATTCATCTCATTTTCAAGAACGATGATTTATCTATAACGAGGGAGGGAGTGTGCCATTGATGAAGGATGAGAACATTGTTAATGCACGTCCAGGTTGATAGCTTGGCACGAAATGTCCAGCTCCTCTTACCGTCACAAATGTCAAGTTCTCGTATTCCACTGCATAACCACCAACCTTGAAACAAAAAAGTATATATCAAATTGGAACAAAGTATTGTAAATTTGGTACAAGTCAAGTATATATAATGACCACTTTGTTACCTCGCCTTGGAAGTACCAAGGGTACCACGGTGTTTTCACTGCTGTCTTGATTTTGTTTATAGTATATCTAGTCGTTGATACAGGCAAAACACTATCTGTATCTCCGCTGTAATTACACGTTAAAATCATGAGAAAGTGTTACTTACTGAACTGCTACATCCTCACAACTTGTTTTATTGTGAGTTCTTCCTATTTTCCCTATCTACTTACCTATATATCCAAACCCTGATTCCACTTTTCATTAGCCCCTGAAAGATCGGTAGAACAGTATGCGGCCAGTCCTGCCAATTCAAGTCTGCACTGCACAAGTGAGAATTGAAGCAAATTTAAGCCAAGAAGAAAAAGATCAGCTTTTCCAATTTGAAGCGAAAATCTTATAAAAAATCACGGCATGTATTACCTGCAAGGAGCCCAGGAATATGGTATTCCTCCGACATTAAGTGCCTTTTGTACTTCAGCAGAGTTTAGGTAAGAGTTTACATAATTGTTTGAGCATGGATCAAATCCACATACCTGTTTTAAATAAAAGAAAAAAAGTTAGAAATCTAATAAACACATGTAAAATCTGCAGAGGGGTGCTAGTTGAGGCGTTGGATGATGTTGTGCATGGTGTCATCTTGGTGTAGATATATACTTCTATTATATCCTTTTATTTATGTTGGAAAATTTATAGACCCTTCTTGATTGATCAGATCTTGAAATGTGTATTTTATGATATTGCGGGTGTGCATGCTAGAGAAATGGGGGATGAAAACATCCAAACTGTAGAATAAGAAGCAGGTTTATAGGCCTGTTGTATCTAATAAATTTTTTTTACTTGTGACACTTAATGTTCATTTATTTACACAACCAGCAATAGTAAATGAAATTTTTTCTCAATAACAACAAATGAGTAGTTAGCCAGTTCGGAACTTACAGGAAGTGAAGTATTGGCATTGGGGTTGCACACTGGGGCATAAATGTCATAGCGATATATGTTGCCTAGAGATGAACCTGCTTGCTTAATGTACTCGTTACAAGCTTCTGAGGTTGTCTCTGCTGAGAAGTTGCAATTCTTGACAATTCCATCATGGACTTCATCTGATATTAGTGCATGTGTCCAAAAAAAGTCGTATGAACCCCTCCTCATTGTTTCATCGTCTAGGAGGGCATTCCCTGTCTGAAAAAAGATTACATTACTATGCATATATAAGATAATAGTAGTGACTTAATCAGGAGGAAGAATATGTAATTATCATTTTGAATAAGCTTAATTCGCTTACAGCTATTCCTTGTAAGTTAATAACAAGGTTGGGTTTTGTTTTCCTGTGGGATAAGATCAGCTGAGCAAGTTGAGGCACATAGTGGCCAGCATAACTTTCTCCAACAATATAGAAATCTCGATGTTTATATTCTGGGAATCTTTCCATCCAATTGAGGAGAAAGGTGAAACTGTCTTGTCTAGTTTTTTCATCTCCAGTAGTATAATCTGATGATGTATTAGAGTAAGAGAATCCAACACCAGCTGGTGATTCTAAAAAGAGGATGTTCGCCACTGCATTAATGTCAAAAAGGTATCATTGTTACACCCAAACGACGACAGATTTTTCTAGCTTAAGAAAGAGGTAATTAAGTACCATTGTTCCATGCAAATTGGTTCAGCCATAAGGTTTTTCCATCATTATTAACGCGGAATGGTCCAAGTTCAGTCATTGCCCCAGCCCCTAATGAAGAGCAACCAGGCCCTATATACCAATTATACAAAAACAACAAAGGAAACATGATAAGCTGGCCATCATAAGCTCTTAAGAAACACAGCCAACTCATAATAACACAGTAAATCCTAAGGCAAGAAAAATATGAGATTAAACTCTTACTAGGTTTGCATGAGACAAGCTAGCGTTAGAGGTGTGTGTGTTTACCTCCATTTAGCCACAAAACAAGAGGCTTTGTCGAAGGGTCACCAGATGATTCAGCCAAGTAATAGAACAAGGCTCTACCAGCATTCGCATCAACAGTAACATATCCTGCATATTGATTAAACTTGACTACACTTGGTTGCTCTGGCAGTGCAGAGATCTTATCATTTTCCTTTGATCCTGCCTGTGTCACTATGAGTTCTGACACTGATCTCTGTTTCTCAGAAGCTGCTAGGCCGTGGTTAATAATACTTGTTGTTTTTGCCGGTCGAGCCTTGAGAAATTCACGTAGAACATCCGCTTCTCCTGCATAACAATATTGTTGGGCACTTAGACAGCACAAAATTAGAGAAAGAGTTAAAACAGAGTTAGCTTTCATTTTCTTCTTACTCATTCAAGAACAAGCAATGAATGTTGAGTGATAACTCAAGGATCATTCTTCTTCATTATTTATAAAGTAAGCAAAACACTGACTTGTAATTGAATCCGTGGTAGTGACATCTTTGTCCTTTATTTCATTGGTTAAATGTCACACAAAATTAAGGATATATAGTAAGGATGGTTTGTTGGCTTTAAATTTCGTTTCGTTCTTGAACAACCAGAAATTAGAAAAAAGGAAACAAAGACAACATTGAACAGTTAACTAAAAAGAGAAACTTATGGTCTAGGCTTTTCAAGTATGATTATGAGGGATGCAGACAGCTAGACTTGTGTGATAGCTCTCATACTAATTCACAAAATAATCAAAAAGAGTACACTCATTCAATTTCATGATTAGGGCTGTTGTGGTTGTTTCTGTTCAAATTAGCAATCCTACTTTATATGTTGGGTTTGTTACATAATTCTGTTATCTTTCTCATTATTGTATTTCCAAAAGATGCATCGGCACTCACTGTTAACTAAATTACGTTCAAATTCGTCAATGTCAGTTTCAATTGCAATTTTTAACCCAATTCATATAATATTAGGATAACAAATGTAGATAGATAATTGTATCTGGAGGTGGCAAATTTGACTAATGAACATGTAATTCGCCCAATTTGGGTATGTTAACAGGTCAATTAATCAACCTATTCATAGAAAACGAGAAGAAGTAGATCGCCGAACCTCAACGACATTGTAGAAGAAACAGTACATCCACAACGGCGGTGGGCGGTGGGATTCTCCTTCGCCGGAAGCCGGCAAGGACAGCTCAGTGCGTTACTCCAGCGGGCCAACCTCCGAGCCATGGAATCTTTTTGACTGCTCGATATTTTTATTAAATGAAAAAAACACTAGGTCAAACAAGTTAAATAGAGGAAGTATAACGTTAGATTTGCAATTAATTTTATTCGCATATATAACTAATATATAAGATATGAGGGAATTGAGATATTATTTTATGTGGTCTAGAAGATTAAATAACTAATATCTACTTAACTAATATTAATTTAAACTTGATTGAGACATATGAAAAGGCATCAGAGACCCTCCAATTTAAACATTTCATATATTTAACATACAGAAAGGAACCATAAGCCCTCTCATGTTCGAATACAAACAATAAACAGTAATGAAATAACAAGTTAATTCTACAAAATCTATTCCATATGAAACCAGCAATCCCTTTTTTAACAATGTATCTTCTGTTTAATTGAAACGAGGAGGGAGTGTCTCGTTGATGAAGGATGAAAACATGGTCAATGCACGGCCAGGTTGATAGCTTGGCACGAAATGTCCTGCTCCACGTACTGTCACAAATGTCAAGTTCTGGTATTCTACAGCGTAACCACCAACCTGGATATATCAAATACTTAATTAATATTCATACCGGAAATTAAGTACTTGTAGAGTTGAAGATCAAAATGAATGATGACAACTTGGTTAATTACCTCCCCTTGGAAGAACCATGGGTACCATGCCGTTTTGATTGGTGTTTTGATTTTGTCGATAGCATATCTACTTGTCGTTACAGGCAAAATATGATCTATGTCTCCGCTAGATAAGAAGATGAAAATGTTGGTATTTGCTAAAGTTTTCAGTATTAATTTTATGGTGACTGATTCTCTTACCTATAAATCCAAACTCTAATGCCACTTTGCATGAGCTCTTGAAAGATAGGTAGAACAGTATGTGCTGAGTCTTCCCAAGAGATGCCACTGCACAAGTTTAAAATGTTTAAGAAAGTGATCAAATTAATCGAAAAAAGGGATCAGCAATTTCAGTTTGAAGTATTAAAATGTTTGAAAACTCACAGTATCAATTACCTGCAAGATTCCCAGGATTGGGGTATATCTCTGACATTGAGTGCCTTTTGCACTTCAGCGGTGTTTAAGTAATTAAATACGTAATCAGCTGAGCATGGATCAAATCCATCTATCTGTTATCATACACAAAAGAAAAAGTTATGCTACAGATCATTGCTTGTAATTTGGGCGTAGAATGCTGTTGTTCAATTGTATTTTATTTCACTTTCATCTTAATTTGAGACGCTTAAATTTTGAATTGTTGTATATAAACATGGGAAGGAATGAGAAGTTAGCCAGTGGAACTTACAGGAAGGGAAGTATAGGCAGAGGAGTTGCAGAGTTGGGAATATGTGTTATAATCATATATATTGGCTTGACATGAATCTGCTTCGCTTGTGAATTCATCGCAAGCTTCTGAGGTAGTTGTTTCTGTTGAGAAGTTGCAATTCTTGATAATTCCTTCATGGACTTCATCTGATATTAGTGCGTGTGACCAATAAAAGTCGTATGAACCACTGTTTGAAGTTTCATAGTCAAGGAGGGCATTTCCGGTCTGAAAAATCATGCCATATTCAAATTAATAAGATAGTATTGTGACTCCAACAAGAAGTAAAAAAATGAATTGTCATTTGAACAAGATTAATTAGCTTACAGCTATTCCTTGCAAGTTAATGACAAGGTTGGGTTCTGATTTCTTGTGGGATAAGATCAGCTGAGCAAGTTGGGGAACATAGTGCCCAGCATAACTCTCCCCAACAATATAGAAATCGCGGTTTTTATATTCTGGGAATCTTTCCATCCAATTGACGAGAAAAGTGAAACTGTCTCGTCTAGTCTTTTCATCTCCACTAGTATAATCTGATGACGTATTAGAATAAGAGAATCCAACACCAGCTGGTGATTCTAAAAACAGGACATTTGGCACTGCATAATTATAGTCACAAAAATGTCATTATTTATAGTTTTTTTTTCAGTAGTGATGATAGATTTTGCTAGTAAGTACCATTGTTCCAGGCAAATTGATTGAGCCACAAGGTTTTCCCGTCTTTGTTGACACGAAATGGTCCAAGTTCCACCATCCCTCCATTTCCAAATGAAGAACAACCAGGTCCTGTAAAAAAATACATATTATCCGAAGGTTAGGTTCGGGAGACAATTCTAGTGAATTAACGTGGCGTGATGTGTGTATTTACCTCCATTTAGCCACAAAACAAGAGGCTTTGTAGCAGGATCATTAGATGATTCCGCCAAGTAATAGAAGAGGGCTCTACCAGCATCAGCATTAACAGTCACATATCCTGAATATTGAGCAAAATGGATCCCACTTGGTTGCCCTGGCAATGCCGATATCTTGTCATTTTCCTTTGATCCTACCTGTGGCACTATGAATTCAGACACTGATCTCTGTTTCTCAGCAACCACTACGCCTTGGCTAATAACATTTGTTGTTTTTGTCCTTCGAGCCTTGAGAAATTCACGTAGAACATCTACTTCCCCTGCGTAACATTGTTGGGAAGTTAGGTAACACAAAATTAGAAAAAGACTTAAAACAGAGGAAATATTCATTCTATTCCTTCCTGATTCAATGAAACAAGAAATGGTGAGTGATAACTCAATGATAACACTTCTTTACTATATATCCTATGCAAAATGTTGAGAAGGTCGTCAGATATATTTTCTTTGTACTATAATTGGACCAACATCTTTTGTCATTTGTGCTCTTTGGTTAAAACGCCAACTTGTTCCTTAATAAGTTGTTTCTTTACCATTAGCCATCCTCCGCTTTCATCACCATCAATAATTATTTTATTCACTAATCATTATACATTATCATCATCATCGATCAACATTATACATAACTAACTGTCATCATCATTTCACTACTAATTATCAATCGCTGCCATCAACAACCACAAATTTTCAGTACTGTCAATCAATATGCCATAAGATATTATCCACCATCACCAATCACCATCATTTGTCAACACCATCTCAAATTGACACAGAATTGCTACTATCATCAAGTATCATATGAATTTTAATGAATATTTTATGGATACAATATTATATTAATTTAGTATTTTATTATAATTTTATAGTTATTATTTTTCAAACAAACATAAATTTTATAAATTCATATCTTGAGAAAACAAATGGTGTGAATTATTTTAGTAATATAGGGCAACTTTCACATATATCAAACAAAAAATTCATATTTGTATGCTATAGCAAAGTTTGCATAATTGCGCTCCATAACAAACATATAACTGTATAATTCGCTATAAATATACAATTGTATAATTCGCTGGCCTAAATTGTATAATTCGTTGGCCTCGCTATACATATTATGATTCGCTGGCCTAAATTGTATAAATCGCTGGCCTATTTCGCTGCAATTGTATAATTCGATGGCCTATTTCACTGCAATTGTATAATTCGCTGCCTATTTTGCTTCAATATCTGTATAAAATTTGCTTTGTATACAATTGAATCGAAGTAAAATGTTTGTATATTGAATAATTATAAGTGTATAGGAGGAAGATATATGTTTTTCTCTCGCTTTATACAAAAACAGAAACACAACTTATACACTTCTGTTGTATAAAGCGAGAGAAAATTGTATTTCACTACAATTGTATAATTCACAATTGTATAATTCGTTGGCCTTTTTCGCTGCAATATTTGTATAAAATTTGCATTTGTCTAAAATTGAATCGAAGTAAAATATTTGTAAATTGTATAATTAAGTGTATGGCACGAAGATATATGTTTTTGCATGTGTATATACAATTTTCTCTCGCTTTATACAAAACAGAAACACAATTTATACACTTCTGTGTATAAAGCGAGAGTGGCGAGCAGAGGGAGAGTGGCGAGCGAGATTTTTGGGAGAGAGACGACTGACAAACTTTGGCAAACGTTTGCTATGGAGCACAATTAAATCAAACCGTAGCTACTCCATTTATTTTAGGTTATTAGTTTGCTATTATATACAATTATCCCAGTAATATATGTATTTAGATCGAGTTATCTTAATTTTAAGGGAAGATACATTAAAAAAAAACCTGAACTGTCTAAACTTACTTTAGTACTTTAACTTTACAAATATTAATTATTTACCCCCTAATCTCATTTCAAGTGAATTAAAATCAACCAGAAAACTGATGTGGCAAATAAAAAAATAAAAAGCGAGTGAAAACGTAAAAGATCAAAAAAATAATAGACACTTTTTTTTCTTTCCAACCAATAAGGATTCATCTTCCTCACACCCCACCATCTTTATCCACCAACAACCACGCCCCTTTCGTTCTTCGAACCCCCACCCGCACCCTTTATTTCTCCTATTTCGAACCCCGCCGCCACCCATATTTGCCTCACCCCTTTCTTCGTCTTCTTCTTCGAGCTTCCCTCCCCACCACCTTCTTTTTTTCTCCTTCGTAACACCCTCACCTATTTCTTCATTTCAAACTTTTCTTGCTTTTTCTTAGAAGTGATGAATAAGAAAAAATTAAAAAAAAACAACAACTTATTGTTGCTTCAAGATCTTATATATGGAAGGATTTGTTGATTATGATGAACTTGAAACTTTTTTTAATTAAAAAATTTATAATTTATTCATCTCAGATTAGTTATTTAATTTGTATTATTTATTTTGATAACGTGTTTTAAAAATTGAATGTTTTCTAGTCTTGAAAATGTTACAGTTTTGTTTCTACTTTTACCTTTCTAAAATTGTAAAAATACAAATAAACAAAAAAGAATTAAAAAACTCAATTTATAATTTTCAATGTGGCGCTGACGTGACAATGAAATGACGTGTGTGTACTACACTTGTCACCGTGAGACTGATATTATAGTATTAGGGTCGAAAAAAAATCACTTCAAAAATGTTTAAGGATAATTTAAGTTTAAGCACTAAAGTAAATTTGCTATCAAGTTCAAAAGATTTTTTTTTATGTATTTTCCCTAATTTTAACAAAAACAAATTAGGATCAAAATATATCACGCGCTTCTTTACAAGTTAAGCGCGGACAGAATTTACGCCTCCAAATTTACTCACTTCGGTCTATAGCGTAAATACTTCCTCGTGATATAGAAATTGTCATTCTGCTGTGCTTTTCTGATTTTTTTTTTCAATGTCTTCATATTCATGCGCAAGCAAAATTGTGCATTTGTGCTTGATTTTGATCAATTTTGTTGTGGCAAGGGTTAGGGTTTATGATTGTTATTTTTAAGTTACAGGAGTATAAAATTTGTGAAAGTCTTTTGCAATTTAATTCGATCTCAAGAATATGAGGTGTTGAAGAATTTGTAGTTGTAGTGTTTATTGCATTGTGTAAACATGTTCAATAGTCTTGTGATATAATCCAGAGATTAGCTGAAGAAAACAACAAGAAATAAAAACTCGGGAAGAATATAGGTCATTGTTAAGCTTCACTAGATATTGTTGCATTAGTCGGATCCATAATATTTGTTTTGCTGCGGGGAAGGAAGAATGTATCTTCTGTTTAATGGAAACCAGGAGGGAGTGTGCCATTGATGAAGGACGAGAACATGGTCAATGCACGACCAGGTTGATAGCTTGATATATATGGTAAAAGTAATGGAAATAAAATGGGAAAATAACGACACCAAAAATTTTACGTGGAAACCCTTCTAAATAAGGGAAAAAACCACGGCCAAGAGGAGCAACTGATATTACTATAGTAAGGAATTTTACACTGTGTAGTCACAAATACAATACTCAAAGTGACTACTACACACTCAAAAGAAACAACACTCTTTTGGTTTCCGTCTTACTAAAATATCGCTCACACTCTATTTTTCTTCACAGACTATTCTTTTGTATAGTCTATGGAATACCTCACTTTGCTCTCAAAATGGTTTTTCTCTCTAACTTGGTGTGTTCTACAAATGAGCAAGAATGCTCTATTTATAGAAGGATAAAACCATGCCTATGTCACTAATGACATAGGTAAAATAGCAAAGTCAAAAATGGTTTGCAAATCTTACCAATTTGCCAACTACCAAGTCTTAATTTTCAACTCCAATTACTATTCCTTTTTAACAATTGCTTGTACCAATTGAATAGCTAAAGTTGACCAAAAAATGGGATGGATTCAACAAATCTCCCCCTCCAGTCCCATTTACTTGAAGAAGGTATCTTCATCTTCTTTAGAGAGAGCTCATACCCACAAGTTCTTTGCATAAATCGAACTTGTCTTTCGGTATCGTCTTGGTCAGCATATCTGCAGGATTTTCACTTGTGTGGATCTTTTTGACGTGAAATGATTCACTCTCCACTTCCTCACGAATCCAATGATATCTGACGTCGATGTGTTTTGTTCTTGCATGGTACATGGAGTTCTTGCTCAAGTCTATTGCACTTTGGCTGTCACAATAGACAATATACTCCATTGATTCAAACCAAGCTCTTGAAGAAATCGCTTTAGCCATATCATCTCCTTGCCGGCTTCAGTAGCCGCAATATACTCAGCTTCAGTTGTAGATAGTGCAACACACTTCTGCAACTTTGACTGCCATGATATAGCTCCCCCTGAAAAAGTAAACAAATATCCAGTAGTGGATTTTCTGTTATCAAGGTCACCTGCCATATCAGAATCTGTATAGCCTTTCAAGATTGGATTTGATGCTCCAAAACACAAACATTCATCTGAGCTTCCTCTAAGATACCTGAGTATCCACTTCACAGCTTCCCAATGCTCTTTTCCCGGATTTTCGAGAAATCTGCTCACAACACCAACTGCGTGAGCAATATCAGGTCTAGTGCACACCATTGCATACATTAGACTTCCGACGACGGAGGAATATGGAACTTTGGCCATGTTCTCTTTTTCCTCCCTAGCTGTAGGACACATCTTCTTGCTCAACTTCATATGACCAGCAAGAGGTGTACTAACAGGCTTAGCATTCTTCATATTGAAGCGCTCCAGTACACGTTCAATGTACTTCTTCTGGGACAAATAAATCTTCTTTTATCTCTAAGACGAGTAATTCTCATGCCCAAAATTTGCTTGGCATGACCCAAGTCTTTCATAGAAAAAGACTTACACAACTCTTTCTTCAGCTCGTCAATCTTGGAAGTATTCTTGCCCACAATCAACATATCATCCACATACAACAGGAGGATGATAAAATCATTGTCAGAAAATTTTTGTACAAATACGCAATGATCTGAAGAAGTCTTCTTATAGCCTTGCTCCCCCATAACAGATTCAAACTTCTTGTACCACTGTCTAGGAGCTTGTTTTAGGCCATAAAGACTCTTTTTGAGTTTGCACACAAAATTTTCTTTACCTTCTACTTTGAAGCCCTCAGGTTGTTCCATATAAATCTCTTCTTCAAGGTCACCGTGAAGGAAAGCCGTCTTCACATCCATCTGCTCAATCTCTAAATTAAGACTAGCAGCCAAACCTAGAACTGTGCGAATCGATGACATTTTCACAACAGGAGAAAATATTTCGTCAAAGTCAATACCCTTCCTTTGACCAAATCCCTTAACAACCAATCTAGCTTTGTACCTGGGCTTCAAGTTGTGTTCTTCAATTTTAACTTTGAACACCCACTTGTTCTTCAAAGCTCTCATGCCCTTGGGCAATTTTACCAACTCATAAGTGTGGTTCTCATGCAAAGACTTCATCTCATCTTGCATGGCTTCAATCCATTGATCCTTGTGCTCATGTTCCATGGCCTCCTCATAACATTCAGGTTCTCCCCCGTCAGTGAGTAACACATACTCATTGGATGAATAACGGGAGGAAGGAAACCGCTGTCTTGTGGACCTCCGAAGCGGAATATTTGATTCGTCCACAACTTCATGAGCAACAGGATCATCAATAACAATATCATTGTTATTATCAACATCAACATGTTGATTTGATACATGATTCTGGGCGTCACTATGATTATCAAGCCCAACAACATCATGCACACTTGTGTGAGGAACGTCAGCATGATGAATTATACCATCAAAACTTGAAGATTCTACCTTCTCCGCTTTGTTAATATCTTCAATTGTTTGATTCTCCATGAAAATAATATCACGACTTCTCACAAGTTTCTTTTCAATTGGATCATATAGCCTGTAACCAAATTCATCTAGGCCATATCCAATGAAGATGCATTGCCTTGTCTTGGCATCTAACTTTGACCTCTCATCTTTCGGCACATGTACAAAAGCTTTGCAACCAAAGACTCTCAGATGGTCATAGGAAACATCCTTTCCATACCAAACACTATTTGGTACATCACTTTGCAAAGCAACAGCAGGAGATAGATTAATAACATGTGCAGCGGTCAATAAAGCCTCACCCCAAAATGAGTTCGGCAACTTTGCTTCAGAAAGCAAACATCTAACTCTTTCCATCAAGGTCATGTTCATCCTCTCAGCCAAACCATTAAGCTGAGGAGTCTTGGGAGGAGTCTTCTGGTGTCTAATACCTTGATGCTTGCAGTATTCGTCAAATGGTCCACAATATTCACCACCATTATCAGTACGAATGCATTTCAGTTTCTTTCCAGTTTCTCTTTCAACTGAAGCCTGAAACTGCTTGAAGACACCTAACACTTGGTCTTTAGTCTTCAAGACATAGACCCAAAGTTTTCTCGAGCAATCATCAATGAAAGTGACAAAGTAGAGTGCACCACCTAATGTCTTTGTCTTCATTGGACCACATAAATCAGAGTGCACCAACTCAAGCAACTCTGTCTTTCTCGAAGGAGGGTAGGACTTAAAGGAAACTCTATTTTGTTTACCAGCCAAGCAGTGCTCACACTTTTCTAATTTAGCACTTTTGAAATTTGACAATAATTTCTTCTTGGCTAGAACATTAAGTCCTTTCTCGCTGATGTGGCTAAGCCTCTTGTGCCATAATGTTGAAGAGCTATCGCTCTCAACCGCATTCACCATATCAACACAAGCAGAGGCCGTAGTCCAATATAGACCACGACGTTTGTTACCACGAGCCACAACCAAGGAACCCTTGATGAGCTTCCATTTTCCATCACCGTTAGTACTAACATATCCTTCATCATCTAAAACACCAACAGAAATTAGGTGCAGACGAACATCAGGAGCATGTTTCACATTGTTCAAAACTAGTTTAGTTCCAACACTAGTTTCTAAACAAATTGTACCAATACCAACCACCCTAGAAACAGTCTCATTACCCATACTCAAAGTTCCAAAATCACCAGGAGTATAGGAAGAGAAAAAATCCTTCCTTGATGTCACATGGGATGCGGCACCAGTATCCACAACCCAGCTTGACTCATCACAAGCAATATTTATCATATCCGCATCAAGGACAGTAACAAGATCTTCGGTGGTAACGGTGGCTAGGCAATTTTCATTGCCATCTTCTTTAGTTTCCTCTTTGTTTTTGTTCTCCCTCTTCAACTTCCTGCAGAACTTCTTCGTGTGCCCTTTCATACCACAATGATAGCACTCAATATCCTTAAGTCTGCCTCTGGATTTGCTCTTATTTTGTTCTCTATTCTGAGAACCACGAGTTTTGTTTCTCCCCCTGGGGCCAGTTATCAGGACATCCGACGAAGAGGAAACTTGAGTTTTTCTTCTCATCTCTTCGTTCAAGACACTACTCTTGGCGGAATCCATAGAAATTACACCATCCGGAGCAGAATTTGACAATGACGTTCTAAATGTTTCCCAAGAGTCTGGTAGGGAACCAAGTAGAAGCAAGCCTTGAATTTCTTCATCAAATTTGATGCCCATAGCAGATAATTGGTTCATGATCCCCTGAAAATTATTCAGATGGTCTGTCATCGGAGAACCATCATGATACTTCAAACTCAACATCTGCTTTATTAAGAACATTTTGTTGTTGCCAGTCTTCCGAGCATACAAACTTTCAAGATGCTCCCATAGGGTTCGAGCATGTGTTTCCCCAGAAATATGGTTCAACACATTATCGTCGACCCATTGCCTAATGAATCCACAAACCTGTCTATGCAACAGATTCCATTCTTCATCTGTTTTATTATCAGGCTTTACAGTGGTAAATACTGGTTTGTAAAAATTCTTAACATAAAGCAGATCTTCCATTTTCCCCTTCCAAATGGCATAATTAACACCATTCAAAGTAACCATTCTACTTGTGTTGGCTTCCATTGTTTTCCCCAAAAAATATAGTTATCGCAAATCAAAGTAAATCTTTTCTGATGTGGAAGTTCAGACTGTGCTGCAACCACAGAGCATACTCAGATAAAACCTTGGCTCTGATACCAGTTTGTTGGGAAAACGCGGACAAGCACAACAATATATATGGTAAAAGTAATGGAAATAAAATGGGAAAATAACGACACCAAAAATTTTACGTGGAAACCCTTCTAAATAAGGGAAAAAACCACGGCCAAGAGGAGCAACTGATATTACTATAGTAAGGAATTTTACACTGTGTAGTCACAAATACAATACTCAAAGTGACTACTACACACTCAAAAGAAACAACACTCTTTTGGTTTCCGTCTTACTAAAATATCGCTCACACTCTATTTTTCTTCACAGACTATTCTTTTGTATAGTCTATGGAATACCTCACTTTGCTCTCAAAATGGTTTTTCTCTCTAACTTGGTGTGTTCTACAAATGAGCAAGAATGCTCTATTTATAGAAGGATAAAACCATGCCTATGTCACTAATGACATAGGTAAAATAGCAAAGTCAAAAATGGTTTGCAAATCTTACCAATTTGCCAACTACCAAGTCTTAATTTTCAACTCCAATTACTATTCCTTTTTAACAATTGCTTGTACCAATTGAATAGCTAAAGTTGACCAAAAAATGGGATGGATTCAACATATAGGTCATTGTTAAGCTTCACTAGATATTGTTGCATTAGTCGGATCCATAATATTTGTTTTGCTGCGGGGAAGGAAGAATGTATCTTCTGTTTAATGGAAACCAGGAGGGAGTGTGCCATTGATGAAGGACGAGAACATGGTCAATGCACGACCAGGTTGATAGCTTGGCACGAGATGTCCTGCTCCTCTGACCGTCACGAATGTCAAGTTTTGGTATTCTACTGCGTAACCACCAACCTGGAGATATGAAATACTCGATTCATATTCATAAATGATAATATCTGAAATTAAGAATTGTAGGGTTTGTAGATCAAAAGTAATAATGACAACATCGTTGATTACCTCCCCATTGAAGAACCACGGGTACCATGCCGTTTTGACTGGTGTTTTGATTTTGTTGATAGCATATCTACTTGTCGTTACAGACAAAATATGATCTATGTCTCCACTGGAAAAGAAGAAGAAGAAGAAGAACCCTTGATCAGAAAATCTTATTTATTTCAGGATTGCTAAAGTTTACATTATTAGTTTTATGGTGGACTGATTCCAGCTTGTTTGATTTAACTTACCTATAAATCCAAACTCTGATGCCACTTTGCATGAGTTCTTGGAAGATTGGTAGAACAGTATTCGGGGAGTCTTGCCAATAGCCGCCTATGTCATCACTGCACAAGTGAGACTTGAAGCAAGTGATCAAATTAAACGGAAAAAGGATCAGCAATTTCAATTGTTCTAAAAAAATCACAGAATTTACTTACCTGCAAGACTCCCAGGAGTGGGGTATATCTCTGACATTAAGTGCCTTTTGCACTTCAGCAGTGTTTAGGTAATTGTCTACGTAATCATCTGAGCATGGATCAAATCCATCTATCTGTTATCATACACAGATAAAAAAGTTATGATATAGATAATTGCTTGTAAATTTTAGCGTAGAATGCCGTTGAGCATGGTCTTTTATTTTACTGTGACACTTAAGTTGTTGAATTATTTAGATTGGTATAAACACCGGGAACACATGAGTTAACCAGTGGAACTTACAGGAAGGGAAGTATAGGCAGAGGAGTTGCAGAGTTGGGAATATGTGTTATAACTATATATATTGGCTTGACATGAATCTGCTTCGCTTGTGTACTTGTCACAAGCTTCTGAGGTAGACGTTTCTGTCGAGAAGTTACAATTCTTGACAATTCCATTATGGACTTCGTCTGATATTAGTGCGTGCGTCCAATAAAAGTCGTATGAACCACTATTCCATGTTTCATCGTCAAGGAGGGCATTTCCAGTCTGAAAATCATGTCATATGCAAATAAGATAACATTAGTGGCCTAGTCAGTATTAAAAGATTTGAACAAGTTTGATTAGCTTACAGCTATTCCTTGCAAGTTGATGACAAGGTTGGGTTTTGTTTTCTTGTGAGATAAGATTAACTGAGCAAGCTGAGGTACGTAGTGACCAGCATAACTCTCCCCAACAATGTAGAAGTCACGGTTTTTATATTCTGGGAATCTTTCCATCCAATTGACGAGAAAGGTGAAACTGTCTTGTCTAGTCTTTTCGTCTCCGGTAGTATAATCTGACGATGTTTTGGAATAAGAGAATCCAACACCAGCTGGTGATTCTAAAAACAGGACATTTGCCACTGCATAATCATTGTCACAAAAATGTCATTTTTATGTATAGATTTCTGTATTTTTTTCCAGTACTGATGATAGATTTTGCTATGAAGTACCTTTGTTCCAGGCAAATGGGTTGAGCCACAAAGTTTTTCCGTCTTCATTGACGCGGAATGGTCCAAGTTCCACCATCCCTCCATTCCCGAATGAAGAGCAACCAGGTCCTATCAAATTCATCCAAAAGTACCTTTAGAACTTGTGATTTTTAACATATTACTATGACAAGTTCATTTGTGTGTGTATTACCTCCATTTAGCCACAAAACAAGAGGCTTGGTAGAAGGATCATTAGATGATTCTGTCAAGTAATAGAACAAAGCTCTACCAGCATTAGCATCAACAGTAACATATCCTGAATATTGTGCAAAATTGATCCCTTTTGGTTGACCTGGCAATGCCAAGATCTTGTCATTTTTCTTTGATCCTACCTGTGGCACTAAGAATTTTGACACTGATCTCTGTTTCTCAGCAACAGATAGGCCTTGGCTAACTACATTTGTTGTTTTTGTTCGTCGAGCCTTGAGAAATTCACGTAGAACATCTGCTTCCCCTGCGTAACATTGTTGGGCACTTAAGCAGCACAAAATTAGAAAAAGAGGTAAAACAGAGGAAATGTTCATTCTCTTCCTTCCCAATTCAATGAAACAAGAGGTGAGTGGTAACTCAACGATAACTCTTCTTTATTATATAAACGTTGAGAAGGTCATCACATATATTTCTTGTACTCAAATTGGACTAACATCTTTTGTCATTTATTCTCTTTGGTTAAAAAGCCATAGGCATTTAGCAGCTATGACTTGTTCCTTAATGAATTAAGTTGTTTCGATCAGTGGGTGAATTGATAAATTTAAGTACACGTACTACTAAATCTTAAGGAGATTGTTGGCTTTGATTTTTGCTGTCATTGTCGATCAGAGAGTAAGATGAGTATTATACTGACAGTGTATATAACTTAGTGAAGTTTATTACTCCATTTAATACTCCTAGTTCAACTTCCACCAATGACGTGCCACATTTAATTACCTTGAGATAGAGAGTATTACTCCTTTCTATCTTTTATATACACTAGAGGGTGGTTTGGTTGACCAGGTCATAAGAAATACTAGCGGTTCTTTCATGGTTTGGTAGGGAACAAGTAATTTCAAAATTAATTATTACAAAATTAGTTATTCCACAGCATGTATATTGAATTACTTATCTCATTATCAAAATATAAATGGTGAAATAAATAATTTAATAACTACCCTTATATCTCCTATCAAATGCAAAATAAAATGCACCTGAAATTATTATATCTTTTGATTGGCCTTATTAAACTATATATTGGCTAATATCTGCAAAATTGAAGTTATATCAGAGTCCGTGTATTATTTTGTGCCAAATAGAATATGAAGTAAGAATCTTAGCATTACATTGAACAGAGTCACTATTAAAAACAAGAAAGTTCTTTAAATAAACAATCTCAGAATATCATTCTAAGCGAAAGTTATTCATTCGTTGTGTTTTCAGCATAAATAAATGTCCGTTAAACCAAACCACACAATGAAAATACATCAATGTGAAAGGAAAACTTACTATTCATATATAGAGGGGTGGAGCCAAGGTGTTCATTGGGAAAATCACACGTTGTGTAAAATGTCAAATCTGCTATTTATGAATACAAAATGCATATTGAACCCCCTTGACACAACTAATAAAGTTGGTTCAATGGTATAGGGGTTTCAAATTCATTTCTTGTTGAGGGTTCAATTTTTTTTAAAAAGACTTGATAGAGTAGGGCAAAAATTAGAAAGAAACGCTAAACAAGACATTGCTAAACAAGTTAAACATTTTATAAATTTTAAGTTGAAATACAAAAAAGACACCATAAAAGCCCTCTCATGATTGAATACAAACTATAAAACAGTAATGTAATAACTAATTAAATTCTACAAACTCTATTCCATATGAAACCAGCAATCCTTTTTCCACAATAATGTATCTTCTGTTTAATCGAAACGAGGAGGGAGTGTCCCGTTGATGAAGGATGAGAACATGGTTAATGCACGGCCAGGTTGATAGCTTGGAACGAAATGACCTGCTCCGCGCACTGTCACGAATGTCAAGTTCTGGTACTCTACTGCGTAACCACCAACCTGGAAATATGAAATACTTATTTCATATTCATACCTGAAATTAAGTAATTGTAGAGTTGAAGATCGAAATGAATGATGACAACTTGGTTAATTACCTCCCCTTGGAAGAACCATGGGTACCATGCTGTTTTGACTGGTGTTTTGATTTTGTCGATACCATATCTACTTGTGGTTACAGGCAAAATATGATCTATGTCTCCGCTGGAAAAATAAAAAGGACGAAGCAGAGTGTCTTGAGCTAGAGCCTAGCAGATAAATTTATTATTATAGTGACTACCTGATTCCTTGCTTGATTTACTTACCTATATATCCAAACCCGAATACCACTCTGCATGAGCTCTTTGTAGATTGGCAGAACAGTATCTGGGGAGTCTTGCCAAAAGCCGTGTATGTAACCACTGCACAAGTGATCAAATTAAACCCAAAAAGAGAGGGGGAAAGGTCAGTAATTTGAAGAATTAAAATGTTTTTTGAAAAACATCTACCTGCAAGATTCCCAGGAATGGGGTATATCTCTGACATTAAGTGCCTTCTGTACTTCAGCAGTGTTTAGGTAATTGTCTACGTAATCAGGTGAGCATGGATCAAATCCATCTATCTGTTATCATATACAAAAGAAGAAGTTATGCTATAGATTGCTTGTAATTTGGGCGTAGAATGTCGTTGTGCATGATCTTTCATTTTTCACTCCCTTTAATTTCTAAAAACTATTATTTAGATTGGTATAGACACCAGGAAGGAATGAGCCAGTTAGTTAGTGGAACTTACAGGAAGGGAAGTATAGGAAGAGGAGTTGCAGAGTTGAGAGTATGTGTTATAATCATATATATTGGCTTGACATGAATCTGCTTCACTTGTGTACTTGTCACAAGCTTCTGAGGTAGACGTTTCTGTCGAGAAGTTGCAATTCTTGACAATTCCTTCATGGACTTCATCTGATATTAGTGCGTGCGTCCAATAAAAGTCGTATGAACCACTATTCCATGTTTCATCGTCAAGGAGGGCATTTCCAGTCTGAAAATCATGTCATGTGCAATTAAGATAACATTAGTGGCCTAGTCAGGATTTAAAGAAGGTGATTATCATTTGAACAAGTTTAATTAGCTTACTGCAATTCCTTGCAAGTGAATGACAAGGTTGGGTTCTGTTTTCTTGTGAGATAAGATTAGCTGAGCAAGTTGAGGTACGTAGTGACCGGCATAACTCTCCCCAACAATGTAGAAATCACGGTGTTTATATTCTGGGTATCTTTCCATCCAATTGACAAGAAAGGTGAAACTGTCTTGTCTAGTTTTTTCGTCTCCAGTAGTATAATCTGATGATGTATTAGAATAAGAGAATCCAACACCAGCTGGTGATTCTAAAAACAGGACATTTGCCACTGCATAATTATAGTCACAAAAATGTCATTATTTATAGTTTTTTTTCCAGTAGTGATGATAGATTTTGTTATTAAGTACCATTGTTCCAGGCAAATTGATTGAGCCACAAGGTTTTCCCATCTTTATTGACGCGGAATGGTCCAAGTTCCACCATCCCTCCATTTCCGAATGAAGAGCAACCAGGTCCTATAAAAAAAATGCATAAGGTCATAAGGTTAAGTTAGGAAGACAATTCTAGTAATTAGCGCAGCGTGATGTGTTTATTTACCTCCATTTAGCCACAAAACAAGAGGCTTTGTAGTAGGATCATTAGACGATTCTGCCAAGTAATAGAAGAGAGCTCTACCATTATCAGCATTAACAGTCACATATCCTGAATATTGAGCAAAATGGATCCCACTTGGTTGCCCTGGCAATGCCGATATCTTGTCATTTTCCTTTGATCCTACCTGTGGCACTATGAATTCAGACACTGATCTCTGTTTCTCAGCAAATGCTACGCCTTGGCTAATAGCATTTGTTGTTTTTGCCCGTCGAGCCTTGAGAAATTCACGTAGAACATCTATTTCCCCTGCGTAACATTGTTGGGCACTTAGGTAGCACAAAATCAGAAAGAGACTTAAAACAGAGGAAATATTCATTCTCTTTCTTCCTAATTTAATGAAACAAGAAATGGTGAGTGAGAACTCAACGATAACTCTTCTTTACTAAATAGCCTATGTAAAATGTTGAGAAGGTCGTCAGATATTGTTAGTTATAATCAAATTGGACTAATATCTTTGTAGTTTGTGCTCTTTGGTTAAAACGCCATATATATGTAAACATTTAAGGAACATGTAATAGCTATGTTTAGGAGATTGTTGGCTGTCATTTTTTTGTTGTGGTCGATCAGACGGCAAGGGCTCAAGATAAGAGAGAATTAAGATGAGTATTACATTAACAGTATACATATAGCTTAAACTTTGATGAAAAATATTACTTTCTCTTCCCAATTTACACGACTTACTTTTCTTTTTAGTCTGTCTAAAAAAATGTTACATTTTTATTTGGGAAACTTTCACATATAGCCACTAAAAAGTAGCATAATTACTCTCTATATCTATAATTTGATACTTACAATTCGTAGCTACATGTTATAGGGAGGAGAGAGTAGACAGGCGAGAGAGAGGGGGCAAAAAGTGAGAGAGAGGTAAATCGTATATGTATATTGGTGAGATAGTTGTATATTATACATATGTATTTGTATAAAAAGCAAGAGAGATTGGGAGAGGGAGGAGAGAGGCGAGCGAGAGAGGGAGGAGAGCGGGAGAGAGGTGAATTGTATACGTATATTGGTTAGATAATTGTATATTCTACATATTTGTATAAATGGCAAGCGAGAGTGGGAAATAAAGGAGAGAGACGAGCGAGATTGGGAGAGGGAGGAGAGAGGCAAGCGAGAGAGGGCAGAGAGTGAGAGAGAAGTGAATTGTATATGTCTATTGATTTGGTAATTGTATATTATACATATGTATTTGTATATTCTGGCGAATTATAGATATACAAATGTGGCTAATTATACAAATTCGAAGTCAGCCCACACAATTAATGTATAATGTTAGCCGTAAGTGGTAATTATAGCAAACTATAGCTATAATGAGTAATTAAGTAGTATAAGTTTGCTTAACCGCGTAATATTTTCTTTTTATATTAAGTATCAATTTAACAATAAGTCCTACTCCATCCGTCCATTATTATTTGTCAGATATATTAAAAATAGTTGTCCAAAATTAATTGTCAATTTAAACAATCAAGAAATAATTAGTCACTTTTTTCCAATTCTGCCCTTAATAATTACATAACTACTTATTTGAAAAAGTAGTTATTTAAAAGTTATAAGACTACTTTAATGTGAAAAAAGTTATTTTTAAAATTTTCAAAAAATACAAATCATTTTAATAATGATTGATAGTAGGATTATATTAATCAAATTACACCTTATATTAAATTTTTCTTTAATGATCGTGTTTGATTTTTCGTGACAAACAATACTAGACGAGGGAGTATAACTTTGTTTTATACATTTAATGTGATTTATGTATTATTTTGTGCAAAGATGAGTTAGGTATTAAAAGTTGAAAAAAACATTTCGTGCATGGTTTCTTCTGCGTAACTAATTATTCGTTAAACTAAATGACACAATGAAATACACACAAGGGTTAGGGTTTGGTATTTTCTGCATAACTTCTTTTCCTTTTTCTTCGTTATTCGGCAGAAACAAAATTGTTTTGTCTTTCTTTTAATTTTGATTCATTTTTCGTTGAGGCAAGGGTTAGGTTTTGTGAATGTTATTTTTAAGTTACAGTAGTAGTATAAAATTTGCGAATGCATGTTGATTTCAATCTTAAGAATATGAAAGGGTTGGAGAATTTGTCCGTTTCTGATAAAGCAATTCAAGTTGCAACTTGTCATATTGAAGTGAACTATTTCATTTCAAACTAATGAGAAGAACACTACTCCATCATTTATACTACACGTCTCATGGTTTGGAACATAATTGGGTAGTAGTTCTACAAAATTAATGTTCCTTATGAAATCGATCAGCTTTTCTTTCCTTTTTCCACCTCAATAATCTTTTCTCTACTGTTTAATGTAGATGAGGAGGGAGCGTGATGAAGGATGAGAACATGGTTAATGCACGGCCAGGTTGATAGCTTGGAACGAAATGTCCAGCTCCTCTTACAGTCACAAATGTCAAGTTCTCGTATTCTACTGCATAACCACCAACCTTGAAAGCAAAAGAATTATATGACATTTATTAATTTATATACATACATGATATACTGAAAATAGACATAGTACATAGAGTTGAAGAATAATGACAACTTTGTTACCTCGCCTTGGAAGAACCAAGGGTACCATGGTGTTTTTATTTTGTTTATGGCATATGTACTTGTCGTCACAGATAACATATGATCTATGTCTCCACTGAAATTGTTGAAAAAGAAGTCTTAAGAAACTGTTATTGTTTTGAAATCACTAAAATTCAGAATTGTTTCTGATGACTGCTTCCTTGCTTGATTTACTTACCTATAAATCCAAACCTTAATGCCACTTTGCATGAGCTCTTGAAAGACTGGTAGAACAGAATGCGGGGAGTCCTTCCAAGAGCCGAATATGAAACCACTGCACAAGTGAGAAAGGAAGAAATTGAAATGAATCCCCAAAAGATAAATAATAAGCCTTAAGAATTAATGAAAATGTTTTAGAGAACTCAATGTATTAATTATTACTTGCAAGAATAACAGGAATAGGGTGCATCTTTGACGTTAAGGGCCTTTTGTACTTCAGCAGTGTTTAGGTAATTGTCTACGTAATCAGCTGAGCATGGATCAAATCCATCTATCTGTTATGTTACACAAAAGAAGAAGTTGCATCACAAAATTTAATAGAAGGATGTAAAATCTACTGAGAGGTGTGCGTATTGAGGCGTAGAATGTTGTTGTGCATATATTGTTTTTACTCAATAATGAATGAGCAGTTAGCCAGTGAAACTTACAGGAAAGCAAGTATTAGGCAGAGGAGTTGCACAGTTGGGAATATGTGTTATAAGCATATATATTGCCTTGAGATAAATCTGCTTGCTTAATGTACTCATTACATGCTGCTGAGGTTGTATCTGCCGAGAAGTTGCAATGCAAGACAATTCCATCATGGACTTCATCTGATATTAAAGCATGGGTCCAATAGAAGTCGTATGTACCACTGTTCATTGTTTCGTCATCGATGATGCCATTTCCAGTCTGAAATCCATGCCACGTGCATGCAATTAAGACGCAGACGCAATATAACTAGTGACTTAATCAGGAGAAAATAATTTAGTGACCATTTGAAGGTTAGCTTACAGCTATTCCTTGCAAGTTAATGACAAGGTTTGGTTCTGTTTTCTTGTAGGATAAGATCAGCTGAGCAACTTGAGGCACATAGTGGCCAGCATAACTCTCTCCAGTAATGTAGAAATCTCGGTGTTTATATTCAGGGAATCTTTCCATCCAATTGATGAGAAAGGTAAAACTATCTTGTCTGGTCTTTTCGTCTCCAGTAGTATAATCTGATGATGTGTTAGAATAAGAGAATCCAACTCCAGCAGGTGATTCTAAAAAGAGGATGTTTGCCACTGCATTAGTTCACAAAATTGTTGTTAGTATTAATTATATAGATTACTCTCAATTGTGATTACAGATTTTGCAGAAAAGATGTGTGCAAGTACCATTGTTCCAGGCAAAAGGGTTGAGCCACAAGGTTTTCCCATCTTTATTTACACGGAATGGTCCAAGTTCCATTCTTGCTCCAGCCCCAAATGAAGAGCAACCAGGTCCTGTATATTAAGTATGTATAGAACAACAAAGAAACATGATAAGCGTGCCAACATGAGTTTTAAAGCAATAGCAGAATGAATTACACAATAAAGAGACGAACAATGCATGCTTTTATTGAACTCATCTTATTTTTGCATGAAACTAGTGTTGCAAATAACGTTCTTCAACTTGGCAAATGGAAAAGTATGGTGTGTGTATTTACCTCCATTTAACCACAAAACAAAAGGCTTGGTAGAAGGATCTTGAGTTGATTCAGTGAAGTAATAGAACAATGCTCTACCAGCATCAGCATCAACAGTAATATATCCTGAATATTGATCAAAACACACACCACTAGGTTGCCCTGGCAATGCTGAGATCTTGTCATCTTCCTTTGATCCTACCTGTGACACAAACACTGATCTCCGTTCCTCAGCAGCCGCTAGGCCACTGTTAATACTTGGTGTACTTTGCACACGTCGAGCCTTGAGAAATTCCCTTACAACATCTGCTTCTCCTGCATAACATTGTTGGGTGCTAAGGTAGCACAAAATTAGAGAAAGACTTAAACGGTAAAACAGAGGTAACTTTCATTTGTTTCTTTCCATGCAACAAAATTAGAAAGGTTGATCAGTGTTCACTCAACAGTAAATCTTCTTCATTATTTATAGAGTAGTATGTAAAATGTTGAGAATGTCATCCTTTTTTTGTGTTGAAAATTAGATTGAAGCTATTGTATTGACATGTTTGTTCTTTGTGCACATCTGTTAACAGAAGTATATATTAAGGAAATTGTTGCCTTGTAGTTTCTATCTTTTTTTTTTAGATATTTTCGTTTGAATTTAGTTTATTGGATCTACTATATAAATGAAAAGAGAATTGAGACTCTCTAGCTCAATCTCTCCCAAATTTGACTCATATGTTGAGAGAGATTAGCATAAGCTGCTGATTATAGTGCCAAACAAGTAGCTAATTAATCAAGGTCCTTTTCATATACTATATGTTGAGCCAAATGTATTTAGCATTAATCTTTAGATCCAAACACTAAAGCCACTGGACATAAGCAATTTAATATACATTAGTTGGTAATACTGTTCCTGGAGTGTTCTTCCAGTTTTTTAATACAATTGGCTGTTGCCTGGACGGGTTTGGTCAAAGTTGGTGTTGAGTCACATATCGATGGGACGAGATAAGTACGTCTTTTAGATTAGTATTAGTTAGTTTTTGGAGTTGAATTAGGTCCAACGATTAATTTTTCTCTGACTCCATGATAAAATAAAACTCGATCATGACGCAATACTTTGATCAATAAAATATGTCCAATTATTTGAATGAGTTTGAAATGGAGTTGCAATAAGGCCAATCACCAAATGCTAAAAATGATTGGCAAAGAACATATTCAACAAAGCAAAAGCTCTACGTGGTTGAAATTGTGGAACTTGATGCCCTGCTCCCCTAACTGTTGCAAAAGCTAATCCATCATACACCACCATATATCCAGCTACCTGCAAAAAATTAAATTATACAAACCCACCTTTAAATAAACAAAAAGATAAGTAAATTAAATAGTTCATAACATTTATTTTTACATTTGTCTTAGCCTATTGTAGGTGGGAGGTGATAAATATCTCATAGAATTAGTCGTGGTTTGTGAAAACTAGCCTGGACACCATGGCAATTAAAAAAAATTAATCAGATAAGAAGAACTTACTTCTTTTGTATCATCATGCCAAACATGCCAAGGTTTGATGACTGTAAGGTTCATTGCACTAATACTATAACGAGTTGAAGTTACTGAAACTACTGCATCTACATCTCCACTGTTTCCACACAAAATAAATAAAGTAGTATTATAAGCATAAACTAATTAAGTAAAAACGATTATTTATAATAAGCTAATCCAATAAAATTAATTACTTACCTGAAAAGAAGTATCCTGAGACCAGATGCAATTAGTCTATTGTATATTGGAAACATACTTGATGGACTATCCTTCCAAGTCAGATCACTAACATATACCAAATGAAAGTTAAAAAAAAATCATATCATATCATATATGTAATAAATAATAATGTTTTAACGTGTATATATATACACTGACAATGTAAATACCTGCAAGATTCCCAACGGTTAGGAAGGTTGGCATGCAGGGCCTTTTGAACTTGAGGAAGATTGAGATAATGGCGAACATAATGTTGTTCACAAGGATCATATCCATTTTTCTTGAATATTCTTCTTCTTGATGACGATGATGATGATGATGATGAATCATCGTCATCAAGGGGACAAATTGGACCATAGATGTTGTAAGGATCTATGTTTCCAAACTCAGTTTGAGCTGTGCTTTGAAATTGTTCACATATTTTTGTCTCATCAGTTTGGGTTTTGCAATGTTGTTGGATGCCTAAATGAGTCTCATCAGAGATTAGTGCATGACTCCATAAATAATCTAATTGCCCTTTCTCATCTGTTACATCGTTCATTATACCATTTCCTATCTGCATCCATACAATTAATTATTTGGTGTTTCAAACAAATAATAATGCATTCTTGTAGAAACAAATAAATGATCGAATAATATTATTTTATTTTTGTGTGTTCGTTGGATTTAACATGAAATTTAATTAAAATGTTAAGAGTAAAATGGATGTATATTCTAGTCTTAAGTTAAAAGTTTAATGCATAATCAATCCCTTAAATTTGTCAGGATATTTCATGTTGACACTTGAACTAACACCTCAACCCTAATAAAGTGTTTCAATTAGACATTACTAGTTCAAATTTTGGGGGAAAAAAAAATTAAAATTGTATATAATTCTCATTCGTCTATTAGGTAGTTAACCTTATAAAATATGTAAGTATTTCTCTTAATTATATGTCTCGCCTCAATAAACCTTAAAACCTCAGAAATTTTCTATTTGAAATTGATGCTTATAATAAAAGGAGACGATAATTGTAGAGTTAAAATCTTAGACTGGCACTCAGATTTTCTTTTTTAAAAATATTTAAAAAAATATGTTAGTTAAAATTTTCAATTTCTGGCATGCATGTTGTTTGTGGTGGTTTTTAACTCATTGGTCATGGATATAGAATCATGTGAGCCAATCCAGTCCTAGGTATACCGTATACAAGTTATATACATATGATAACATTTATTTAAGTAAATAAAGGGTGAAAAATAAAATGAAAAGGCATAATACATAAATTTGACCCTTAACATGACTTCAAATTATAACTTTGACCTTTTAAGTCTATTAGTGTACAAATAGACACTTTAACTGTCCGAAACTTAAACAAAAAAATACTCAAATCCTACCTGGCAAAATGCGTAAAATACACCCAAATTAGACGTGTCAGATGTAAAAATCGAGGGGACCAACAGTAAAAAAACACTGAAAATGACAATTAAACTCTCTTTCTAATTTTTCAACAATTTTCCCCTCTTTTTTGCATTATTTATTGTTCATTGCAAGTGACATTTAATTACTTTTTTTTATTATGAAAAAAATTATAATGAATTTTTTTTGGCAAGGATGGGGTGAGTATACAATTATACAAGTTGAATGCAATTCAAGTTCGAAGGCATTTTGATTAGATCTACTCCAAACTTGACAAAAATCTCTAAAAAATTATTTCAGACAATTTATCAAACACTTTAAGTGCACCATTTCACTTTATAATTTTTAGCATTGTAAGTTCATTTTTTGGCCTCCAAAAATTCATAATTGCAGTTGTCTTCACTATGACAATCACAATACACAAAGCACCCTTTTTTTCCATCAAGTATTTAACAACTTAAAGTACAAATATACTTCAAACTAAATAAAAGAAGAAGTTCATTGATTCTCATTTCTTTTCATATTTATGGGCTGCTCTGAAATAATTTTGCAATAAAAATATTAGTTTCCTCTAGAGATTTGTCATATTAGTTTGAACATTTGACCAAAAATGTGTAAATTCTTGTTTATAAAATGTTGAAGTTTGGTACCTTAACTAAATTGAGGAAGAAGAATAGATAAACTGTTAATGAAATTTCAGCAAATATTTTAAACAATTTTTTCTTTGATTTGAATGTAAGGGGCATGAATTTCATATTAGAATTTTTTTTAATAGAAAGAAGAGAAGAGGTACTAATATTTTTTTTCTTCTAAAAATAAATTTGTTTTCACTTTCACCTTATTCTATATTATAATTTATTTTTATTATTTTTAAAATCTAAGTGTATTATTTTAGTTAGTTGGCACTTGGCAGCAACTGAGTGGTTTACTTTTCCATGTCAGAGCATGTGTGTAACACGCGTTTTGCTTGAAATATTCGAGTGCTTTTTTTGTTTAAATTTTAGATAGTTAAAGTGTCTCTTTATGCACTATCAAAATTAAAGATCAAAGTTATAATTTAAAATCAAGTTAAGAATTCAATTTATGTATTATGCCAAATGGAAATACTACCATGATTCCTTTGAATTGGATCTTGGAGTTTGTGGTTGCTAGCATGTTGCTCTTGACAATGATGTCTGCTAGCTCTGGCACATAGAATCCTGTCATCTACCAATATTAGCTGTCTAATTGACCTCTCTTAGATATATAATAATTGTATAACAAATATAGCCAAAATTTTCAATTATAATGTGCTTTGAGAAGAGGACATAACTATATTGTATAGTATATGATTCAATCATATAAATGCTCAGACAATTGTCTCTCATAAAGTGGTCCTTAATTCTTACAAATTTAACATCTTGTTTGACAAAAAAACAATCATGGGCTCTCACTACTAGAACCATCGATCCAATACTATCTTCTTCTTTTTTATTTTAATTTTTCTACTCCCTCCGTTCAGATTTACTTGTCAAATATTTCCTAATTTAATTTTTACTTTTTATTTTTCATAATTGACAAAATCAAGAGAAGACCAAAAATATTTCCCTCAATTTATTAATGTTGAGTTAATGTCTTTGAAAAGTATAGTGGAAAAATATGTTTGGGACACTACCAATTAATAGCGAGGAGTGAAATAAACACATTATATCAATTATTGTTTTTCTTAATAGGTGCATCAAGTCAAAATTTGACAAGTAAATCTAAACCGATGGAGTAGTTATAAGTACTCCTCTCTTTTTAATTTGTTTTGTTTATTCTGACTTGATATGGAATTTGAGAAAATAGAGAAGACTTAAATTTTATGGACTTAAATTAGAAATATATCAAATTATATCAGTTAATCTTATAATCTTAAACATATTGTGTGGAAAATTAAAATTAAAAAGTTATCAAACACATTCTATTTTGAATGAACTAAAATAAAAATAGGACAAATAAATTAAAACGGAGGAATCAGTAAATATACCTGCATAACTTTCTCCCATGATGTAGAAATCCCTGCTTTTGTAATGTGGAAACCTTTTGAACCAATTCACTAGAAACCTATATGCATCTTGAGCTGTCACACAATGACATATATAGTTTGTATGTGTTATGATCTTAAAAGTAATTTAAGAGTCAAATTTTATGATTTAGACTGTCAAATTAGTTTTTTGAAATCAAATAATTAGTATTATTTGGAGATTAAGGTTGGGGGTGTAGGGTACCAGTCCTCTTGTCGCCTGATTGTGCATAATCTGAGCTAGTATTGGAATAGGAGAAGCCAACTCCTGCTGGTGACTCTAGGAACATCACATTTGCAACTGTATAAAAAAACATATTTAAATATTAATAAACATATACAAATTCAATAAAAAAAAAAATTAAAACGTTATCTGATAATCGATGGTGATGATGATATTGATGGCTTATGGCGGTAGTTGTGGGTGCCAATTGGAGAGAGTGTTTGGCTAATAAAGATGTCATGGTGGGTACATAGTAATTAGTGATGATATGGTGGATGATAGTGATATATAATAGTGATGGTGAATGATGATTGTAGTTGACGATATATAGTTATGATTAATGATAGTGATTAATGGTAACTATTGATCGTAATGCGATAGACAATACTAATAATGATTGTGACTGATAATTAATAATGGTAAATAGGATTTGATTACCTTTGTTCCAAGCAAATGTTCTGGAATAAAGGGTTTTACCATCAGGTTTTACACCAAAAGGGCCAAGCTCTAGCATGGCCCCAAAACCTAATGAGGAACATCCTGGACCTGCAAGTGCAACACAACGATGTTGTTTCATCCAATTATAGCCATACAAAATGACAACTCTTATCTTCATGTTCTAACCAATACTCCCTTTTGTTCATATTAACTGAATTTGTGAAACAATACGCATCATTACAGAAAAATAATTAGTACATAATTATTTTCATTTTACCATTTTAGTTATTCTCGAACGAAAATAGAAATAGTTTCAAAGTAAAATCATAAATATGACTGTATGAGCAATTAACTCTCTTGAATTTATTATATAGAAAATAAAAGTGCTGGTCAAAAACGAAATAAATTTTCAACAACTCTCTTCAACGTTGAATAATTTATTTACATCGAAGAAAAGCTCAAAATTATTATGATGCATGTACTAGAGGAAGTATTTTTATTTATTTTTCACTTTTACTTTATAAAAGAACAATACGAATAAAGCTACCAATAATTCTCAATTTTACGTCCCCACTTATTTACTCCATCTGTGTTTCTATGAACTACTGACTGGAAATGTTCCTCGGACTATTATATACCTTTTCGAATATTAAATGGTCATATATCCCTCCTCTTCATAATAAACTTATTTACTAATCTTCCAAATGAATAATTAAAAAATAATAATTAATTTCAAGTTTATCCTAATCTAATAAACGATCTGAATAAATTTCTAAAAGATCTTCATACTTCTTAATTAAAATATTGAAGATAAATAAAGGATAATTTGATTAGTCAAATAACTATCTTCTCTAATCTTATTATATATGATTTTTCTTATTGAACATGTCAATTGTCATACCCTTAGAATTACTTTATTCTAAACGGGATTGAGACTTGAGAAAAAAAAAAGTATTAATTTTCAGGTGAAACTAAAGTATTAAGTCACATAAAAGATAATTATCCCTAAGAATGGATTAGTCAGCTGAAAAATAGTTTAAGTCACGTGATAAACTCATGATACATTTTTATATTAAGTAATAATATAACCATAAAATGTCTATTTTAATTTTAATAAATTAACTTATAATCATACAAACATTTATCGTATCAACTTATTTTAGACCATACATTTAAAAAAAAATTCTTTTTTCCTTAAATTTTGTGACGCATCAAAGTTAAATCCTTAATACTACTAGTAGATAACTGAAATGCAGCAGATATATGTGCACACTACATAAATGGAAATACTGAAACAAAAACAAACATAAAAGAACTACACAAGTCATTCCACTGCCAAAAAAAAATAAAAATAGCGACAGACTAAATTTCATAGCAAAATAGTATAACGAATAATTTCACGATAAATATAAGAAAAGAGAAAATGATCAAATTAAAACATCACCTCCATTTAGCCAAAGAACAAGTGGTTTAGAAGAAGCATTTCCAGAAGCAGATTCAGCAAAGTAATAAAAAAGACTTCTTCCATTTTTTTCATCAACACTAACATAACCTGCATACTGATTAAATTTCACATTTAATTTTGGTTGTCCTGGAAGACCATCTTTTATCAAATCATCCTTCATATTTCCAACATGTAATTCTTCTTCATCATCATCACAATCAAATACAATTTTTTCAGTCGACCATGTTTCATCTTGATAAGAATTAATCATCCGAGAACGAATTTTCGAACGACGCCACGACATTAATGTACGTGCCTGATTATCAATTTGAAAGCCATGGACAATACGACCATGAAAAATTAATGTTACAAGAAAAAAGAAGTTCAATTTTGTGAGCAACATTTATTTCATGGGTTGCTTCTCCATTATTTTTGTGTTTAGTGTATTTAGTCACACTATGGTTATTTATAAGGGGAGAGATATTTGGACAAGTATGAATTATTTGAGGTTAAATTTGTCTTTTCGACAAAAACTTTATAAAAATGGATATAATCATATATCTTATCTTTAACTCAATTATTATTCAAGATGCTCTTCATTGCAGTCTCATATATATGTGACCACTTACTTATTAGCTAATTCCAAAAAAAAAAAAAAGAAATACTAGTACCTACGTCATAATGCCAGCTCATCTATTTTGCTATATATATATACACACGTCGAGTTTAACATTTATATAAGTAACTAATTATTTATAAAAAGTAAAACTGTAGGTTAAGAATAAAATAGTTATTCGATGCAACAGTTCAAACATTTTAATATGTTAAAAAACAGTTACGTTGTAATAATCGATAATTTATAAGTTTAATATTTCCATGAAACAGTAGATAGTGAAAAATATCGATAATTTTATTATGTTGCCTAAAAGCCCTTGTTGATTTGTCACATTTCTTTTGGTACTAAATTCCAAGACAAAGTGGAAATCTGGGAGAAAGGATGACTAATTAATCAAAGAGTTGATTTGTTCGACTTATTTATATAAAAAAAGTCGTAAAGCTATCACAAATAGAATAAAAATCTCTTTTGTTAGTTTTAACCACTTTTAATAATGGAAAAGTTCAATTACACGTAATCACTAATCTTTTGAATAATATTTTTTAAAAGAAATCGCGAATAGGAGGTAAAAATAAAATCTTGATCGTGCATCTCTATTTATATGTCCAAAACATAAGAAATCTAAGATTTGGACAAAAAGTAGCATGCATTCGTATTCAAGTTGGACTTAAAAGTATTGTTATTTTTAAATTTTTGCAAGTGACATAGAGTAACAATTATGAAAACAGTTTGAAGTTTTTGAAATTAACAATTCTATGTTCAAAGTGAACTATTCCTAGGTAAACGGGTCCTAAATGTGACACACGAGTGTGATTTTCAACATCAACTTTTGCTTGTCTTCTATGTGGGGTAGGAAGAAAGATAAGTGTACCGTAATAAAGAATTTTCGAATTATTTGTAATGATGGCTCTATTAATCCAATTTTGACCCATACAATATAGTTAGTCGTACTTGGCTATTGATGGACACTTGACCAATTATTTGCTCCACAAAATTAATACAACAACAACAGCAAAAATACAATCTTCTATCAAGTGTGGAATTCATATTTCTTTTCTCATTGGGCCTTTCTGGCACGTAACCTCCTTATAAAATATGTCATATAAAAGACAATAAACTCTAAACTTTTGATTACTAATTAAGAATAAAAGAGTATTTAACGTCAACTACAACCTTTTAACGATGGAGGGTTTCTACTCACTTTGGGGCTTTTAGTGTCACTTTTGCAGTTTCACCCTTTCAAGTCACAAGGAAAAACAATCTATGCAAGGACTTAAAACTGAAGTGTTGATTTCGATGAAAGAAATACATATCAGCTGAAGATCCAGATCCTATTTCACCCAATTAATGGATCATGTTTAAAGGCCAATCGATAAAATTGAACAAATCGAAAAGATATGCCTCTGATGAAATATTGATCTTCTATAGTCTCGTATTTTTCACCATTTCTATGTTCTGTACCACACTGATACAGAATTACGACTACTCGATTATGGTTTTAAACATGTTTCTGACCTATATCTCAATAAGCACCAAACTAATAAAAAGTAGTCAATTGCCAAACCATTTCTAGTCACACAGTATATCAAATACTAGGATTGATATATTGGAGAACTTACAGCTATTTGTGATTCTGCAAGAAAGTTTCCTCATTTCTTGATCCTAGGCAGTTTGTGAAGTCTATAAGAAAAATATGAAGTCAGACATCAAGATAAGTTTAAAAGGCAGCAGAAATCGAAACAAGTTTTCACCAATCATCATAGCTCACATCTCTAGGTATAACGTTTCACATATCTTGAATTCATTAAGCATAAATCAAATCCAGCTACAAAATTCTCATCAAACACTATATGCTTTAATCTTTTTAAGTCAATTTAAATTTAAAACCCCCAAAGAAAAGAGTGTGTTGGCAATGTCTCATTTAGCAGCGGTTGACTACAGTTCAGCTAACAGGCTGCTGATTCCCGTAGCCATTAGAGGCTGCTCCAGCAGCATACATGCCAGAATCCTGATTTTGTGATGCCCCATACCCATATCCTCCATAATTTTGCCTTCCATAATAGCCGCCCCCATTACCAGAATCACTTCTCATCTGCAAAAGTAGAGACAAGTAAACAGGTTATAAAGGAAGATAATTTACCACAACAAAAATACAAGACTGAGGATTGCAGCCAGCAAAAGTTTCAATAGATCAAAATCCTCAATACAAAGAGACTAATAAACTAGGAGAGCATGCAGAAAGATCACATGAACCAAACTTTGCCATTGGGACTTTTGAAGTTCCAATTACCCAAAAGAAAATCAGAAGAATTAAGATTGTACGAAACAGAAGTAGCAATCAAGAAATTATTAATAACATCCAAAACTATTCAAATTGGCCAAAAATTTCATATTCTGAAAAGATTTACCATTAGAAATCTTTTATAAAAGTATCAAGCCCCAATGTAAAAGATTTGATCATTTTGGAAAGGGGTTGACTTCTAAAGCGACTTGTAAAACAAAACCATTTAAAGATTTCAAACAAGGGACTAAATATGTGAAGTTGAAAAGGTTCTGAAGAACATTCAACATAGACTAAGGTCGGCACTTGAAAGGTAGAATTGTAAAAGATCGATCATTTTCACAAAAGGGACAACTTCTAAAAGGCTGTGCAGAACTGAACTGATCACCTGCCAACATTTAATTGTTTTATTGAGAAGCCAGCTAATATCTCTTTTTTTAAAACTATTTTGATCAGACAGTTGATATGAATATTGATGTGGGAAATACCTGCTTGTTTGCTGGACTTCGCCCCCAGGAAAGACGAACTGCCTGCTTGCCAATTACAGCACCACTCAATTTTTGTATCGCCTCCTGAGCAGAGCTCCTATAAAACATAAAAACCCAGAAGGTGGTTAAGCATGCTGCCTTTTGTTCTTCTTTTTGTTTTTTCGGGACAAGATTCATTTGAATAATTGCACCAAGAAGGTACTGATATGTACAGCAAAAAGACCTTTTAATCCGTTAAACATGTAGGAAATTCAACTAAAATATTTAAATCTTGATTTTACTGCACTTTGCAACAAGAAAATATATCATCTTCTGCGTGCTGCATTTAAAAATTTCAGAACAAGACTACAGTATTTTATACTATATCAATAACCTAAAACTTTGTATCTCTTTTTTTTTAATAACCGTACTGTTTGGTGTCCAGATCAGCTTGTGCACACCTCGACTAACCACACAGCTTTAAAAAGAATAAGTTGACAGAATGCTACATTAAAACCATGGACCAAAAGGAAGCAAATCCAAACTTCACTATCTTATTTGTTATCAACTTAACGAAAATATGAGATTAATACTCCGCCCATAAGCAGTTGTGTTCAGGCTTGGGCAATTTCTCAAGAATCATAAAAAAAACAAATAACAGAGATCCTTAAACGTAAAGAACTCATATTTTAACCCAATATCTAGAACTAATCCAATTACTTAAATGGTACACTATCAAAGGAGATTAAATGACAAAGTATAGTGAAGTTATCTACCAATCAATGTCCATGCCTCAAGATTCGTAGCATCACTTCTCTTAGTTTCTCATACAATGATGCGCAAAATAATTCACTACTACTCACCACCTAGCACTTCAAGTCAAGCATTACAGAATTTTACCTGTCAGAGAATTGTACAAAACCACATCCTTTTCCAGCAGGTATTTTCACAGAGACCACTTCCCCAAACTGAGTAAAGGACTGCCTCAGTTCCTCATCAGTGACATCAGAATCAAGTCCTCCAACAAAAATCTATCATAAAGAAGAAGTTAGACCAACTAACTATTGTTCTATAAGTATTAGTTGAATTAGGAGTTACTCCAATTAACCAACTTATGACCAACTTCCACAAGAAAATGGAGCACACTTACTGTCGTGTTTGATGAATCACCATCAGACTGGGATCCATGGGTTGCAGCACCATTTGATGCATATCCACCAGATAATATCACAGCTGAACAAAAAGAGTAAGCAGTTCTAGCCTCAATAAAAAAAAGTCGAACATGACATCTACAATTTGATGCAAACATGGAACTGCTAGCACATACATAAGAAATAACTGGTCACAATAAACCACAACAAGAAAACCAAGCTCAATAAATCTAGAAAAATTTGGTGCATCCAGGATAAAAATAGCAGCATGCTTTTCACCACTAACTTGATCAGCCAGGTAGAAAAGTTGATGCTGTCTTTGCTCTAAACAACACATCCACTACATTTGTCAAGCTTCAATTTGGCTAAATTCTGGATTTAACTAGAAAATGATCAACTGTTTTATGTTTCTTTTTTTATTTGTCATATTTTTGTTTTTTCGGAAGATAAAATTCAAAAATTTAGGAAGTAGCCAAAGGATTCTAAATGATGCAATATTACAAGTCAACAAGTTGCAATATTACATACCTTGAGAAGAAAATTGTTGCTGTGCTGATGGTTTCTTTGGGGTAGCAACACCAACACGCATGGGCCTGCTGGAACAATATATACCATTCATTTCAGTCATGGCCCGAGACCTCTCGCTTTCATCACCAAACCTTACAAAGCCATAGCCTTTTGAGTGGCCTGTGTTTGCATCTACTACTACTTTTGCACCTTTAACAGATGGATATCTACTAGCGAATGTGTCACGTAACATTGTGTCAGTAACATCAGAGGCCAAATCTCCTACAAAAATTGAGAAATCAGAACCAGTTTCTGCACGCTTTTCACCAGCGCTGAAGGCTGCCCAATTTAAGCGGAAAGGTTGCTCGGCATTTGGCATCATTGTGCCATTGTAGCTCTGTAGCACTTTTTCCGCTGCTGCGTGAGTATTGAACTCAACAAATCCATAACGCTCTGACTGACCAGTTTGCTTGTTTCGAATAATTTTCACAGAAATAACCTGCATGATTTCATGGTCAATTACTAGCACAGAGTGCATGCCTAAATTGGAAACCAAATAATCAATTCTTGTAGACTATACTAGTATTGATGTATAAGCTTGAAAAAGATATTCTTGAGATAATTTTATTTCAATTCTTAACTACAAAAGGAAGGGTTTCCCACATATTTACAATCTAAGGCAAAGGAATTCCAAACTAAAATTGTTAGAATTATTCAATCAAATGTGGTCGGTCCAACTTGGAGTCCAGCGGCAGCTCTAGTCTCCATTTTGAGGATGGAAAAGCATCTCTCCATCCTCGCTACTCCATTCTCTAGTGTTTTGCCATCGAACAAAACTGTAAGAATAAAATATCTTGCTTCAAGTTTTAATATCGATAATTTTCCTCGAATATTCATTAATTATTTTCTTAGAAGAAAAGAAAATCAGTTGATTTTCTCGGCAATTACATAAGTCCATGTGCGTCTTTGGTTCTTTTGTAGTCGTATAATCTTCTAATCGTACAATCTTAACGGAAATTAGTGTGTGTCGGATTCGCCAAAAGTAGAGTATTTTGGAGAATTCGAGACGGGTGCGGCATTGAAAGTAAAGAGTCCGTGCAACTTAGATGATGGGAAGAAAAAACCTAGAATACAAGTACAAATGACATACCAAAAAATAGAGAATCTGCAAAGAAATAAGATTATTTATGCAAGACACCCACAATCTTCTATATTGGAATCTCATATGGGTGCTCCAAAAGAAATAAAGGGCATGTTTTTCCTCAAAGATAGAAACCAGTTGATGTCAAAGCGTTACTAGAAATAAAGGTTCAAATAAAAAGGAAACTGAAGCGAGACGAATATTCTCCAGTTCCGTTGAGAAAAAAAGTGAGAACTTATGAAGCACCAACACTAAATCTGAAGCCGTGTACCGGAGAGAGGAGACCGACATTAGCTACTCAGGACGCATGCTGGGCTTCTTTTTCTACGAAAGCAGGGAGTGGGAAGCCCACCTGTGTATCGCAACAAGGATTGGGACTTGTCCATTGCAGTTCTAGTTTTTGACCACATAAATTTTTCCTGGGCACCACTGCTCCACATGGCTGGCAATTTATTCTTCTAGTCACGAGAACTCTCATGAAGCTAACAACACTTTATCTCATTCTAGTTAAATTTATCATTTCTACTAACTCAACTCCCCAAATTTGAGACCAAGGTGAATCTCTGCGATAACCTGAAGTCGAGTTAAATACTGTACTTGACCAAAAAGAATTAGTATGTAAGAATGAGAAGTTAAACGCATGAACTTTATTTCCCGTATAGTCAAATGCATTTAAAATGGGGAGACCATTTTAGCTTAACAATCGCGAAATCAATAATCTTTTCACGGGAATTATCTACTCTTTCACGAAAAGGTAAAAAAACCCTAATCAAAATAGAGTAGACAAGATCCCAAAATTTCTCTTCAGAATCTCTGCATTGACTGAGATCTCAGTAAGGTCAAATCGTGTTCGCAGGTAATTACTTCTTAACTATGATACTACAAGTTTCTAGCGTTTCACATCTCAATTAACTGAACAAAATTGTTAAAAGCAATTTAAGTCGAGACAAATACAAGTAAGGAGTAGAGCTAAATGAATATATAAATCAAACCTCGCCAGCATGAGAAAAGCATGAATGAAGATAACTCTCATCCATCCACTGTTGAAGATCACCAATCCAGATCGTTTTGTTATCTTCAGATGAGTTCTGAATCTGAGTCGGCGGCTGCTGTTGCTGTTGATGGTAGTAAGGCATGTATTGCTGACCATACATCATCTGTTGCTGCATAGCCATTGCTGCTGCTGGATACTGCATCGCCATCCATTGTTGCTGATACTGCTGCATCGCCACCCACTGTTGCTGCTGCTGCTGCTGTTGTTGCTGCTGCTGTTGCTGTTGTTGCTGCTGATTCAAATCTCCACCGTTCATTTTTCCCACGCAAATTTTACTCCTTCTTCCTCTCTCTCTCTACAACTCACTTTCTCTCTCTAGCTGATTCAAGGTTTTCGCAATGGAGTTCTAGAGAGAGAATAGAATGAGCAAAGATGAAGGCCCTTTTGGTGACGAGAGAGAGGAAGGAGACTAGTTGAGAGTCGGCTTGCTATTATATAAGGAAGAGAGATTCAAATACGCTATACGGGATCTAGGGTCTCTATCTATCTCGTGTGTAACGACCTTCAATTTTGATCGTCCGATTAATTTAATAACAGCCGTCGATCAATAAGTTTAAAGACAAGTTGTTGTGGGACCAGCTGATACGCGGTGGTGTATGTGGGTCCCCTCTCCTTGTCGTTGAAGTCCAAACACAAATCGGCGGTTCCTCACGGCAACCGTGTCCACTACTTCCGGCTGACGTTAAATTGGTGGAAGGACTAAATACATTTATCAAATTTTATCGTTTTCTATCGTTACATAATTATTAAACAGGTTAAATGATAATTACATAGAATACATATTAATAAATAAATAAATAGTATAAAATTATTAAATGATAAGTAAGATAAAATTGTAAAAAAATATTAATTTAGCGATTCGATCATACCAAATAAGTAATTATATAAATAACATTTTTTATGGAACATCAATCAATTTAAACGATATGATAAAAAATTTAGATAATAATCAATATATATGAAATATTAAAAATAATAATATAATATAATTTAAACAGGGTGTAAATGTACTTTCACATGCACCGTTGATCTAAAAAACAATATGGAGTATTCTCTCCATCACAAATTATACTTGGTACTTTATTTTACGCTCTTTAAAAGCTAATAAAAAAGGATATTTAATTATGTTATCCTTATTTCTATTAAAATTATAATATCTTTATTACTATGTGTTATCTTCATTAAAGACAATAATCTACTAAGGTAAGATGGAAAAAAATAACCAATTCTACCTTTAAATTTCTAAAACAATAAATATTTTGATATAATTATTTTTAATAACCATGACAGATAATTTAATACGGCAAAGTAGTTAATTAAAACATCAACTAATTGGGTAGTTTTAATAGTAACTTAGTATTCCTTCCATTTCTATTTATATATCACCATTTTAGATTTTACGTTTGAAACTATGTAAATTTACTATTATATTCATATTTCGTATTCTCATGAAGTCAAATTTTCATATAACAAATATTAAAAATATCTATTTTAAGGACGACATATAAAAAAGAACATAAATAATATTATGGGCTGAAATCACGAGATTGAGATAGTTTTTACAGTTTTGAGGTTTGTGTTGCATCATGTTGGTTCATGGACAACATGATGTCTCGTGTTAAGCACATGCTCATCATCTCTCCCATATTGACTGATGTGTGAAGATTCTGCTACATTTTCCCTTTCCGTTACATTGATTTAAACAATGTGAATACCTTTCTATTTTTAAGACTTTTTAAAAAAAAAGAAAATTGCAACTTGGAAGTAGTATACTACTCTATAAAATTGTCAAATTGTTGGAAAACAAAAAGGCAGCTGATTACATTAGAATGCGTTAAGGTCATTGGATTAAATTAAGGGTTTTACCTTTTACTCCTTAAAATGAAATAGTACCAAGTAGTAAAAACATACGTCAAAGGGGACCAATATTTAGTAACAACATTTTCATCTTGCATGCCTATTTTTTGTATATGTTGTTTATCGTACGAAACTACAGATGCAAACAGTTCTGTCAAATTACTGTTGTCTATAGTACTTCAGTTTGAAAACAATGAAATATCAAATTCAAATCCCTGTAGAGATAAAGTATTAAGCGATTTCTTTCCATTTGTTCTAGCCTTGATAGATAGAGTTACTGGATACCTCAAATATCCAATGGAATTAATTGAACTAGTAACCAAGCATTATTCAAGCACAACAAATTTCATATTTTCTTGTTTAAAAACACACCATAGTAGTTTGGTGGATACAACATAATTTATGATTTTGTACAATAGTAGCTATAGGTACTAGTTACAAGCATCAGATGAGGGCAATGGATGCTTAAGAATTTGGTTGTGTTGATTTATTGCTTCTCTCCTGCTATATTTTCACCTACTTAATTTACTCATTCTTTACCTTGTCTAGATCAAGTAAGCCAGCCACACAATTCACTGGATTAAAATAGCAACTGCACATATAGACAGGGAATATATGGTTCGATGTCAAAATTGCTAATTTCATTCTCAGTCAGCTACAAAAGCCTATTTAACCTGAAGAGCCAAACTTGATTACCTGAAACGAGAGGAACTCCGTAACAACCTGCCTTAGCCAAATCCTGCTAGCTTCTGCTTACACATAAATAATGAAAGAATAGAGTTAACAACAGAAGCTACTACATATACACAAGGACTGCACATTTATATTTTGTAATCTGCATGTAGGAAGCTCTCATAAGGTGTTCCCTTGAGTGCCTTTTCAACATCACTCCAATTTTCAACTTGTAAAGACAGTGGCGCCTTGTGTATCTTCACTTGACGACTATGAAGATCCATTCTTGGAACTTTCAGGAAATCTTGCACGTCATTCAGCATCTGTGAAAAAATGGCAGGAAGTGGGCATAAAAAAACAAGCTTCCACGCAAGAAAACTAAAATATCAGTATAGTAGAATATGCAATATCTTACAGTCGGATTTTTTATTATATCCTCATAGAACAAGATCATATGCCGAGTGCCTTTGAAGTACTCCAAAGCGTTAGCCGTCATGCTTTGTATTTGCTGTAGGTTAGCAATCAGCGTCGTTGTGTTCAGTGTAGGCTTGTAACTTGCAAGAATCTCAGCCTGTAAAACGTGATTGCTTAAGACAGCATGGAGACATAAGCATGCGTCTCTACATCATAGGGATCTATCAACTGACCTCCTTGGGAAAATGCACATGAGACTTGTGGGTTCCATTCAACAGCTTAGCATTCTGATCATAGGAATTAGCTAGAATTGAAACCATTCTGCGCAAAAGATTTCTTCTGAAGAGAAAAATTGCAGAAACTCCTCTCCGTTTGAAATACTCAACAATTTCCTCATGATGTTGCAATAGACCCTGTAATAACATGTAAATGTTCATGCAATCCATCATGATCCATAACTACGACAAAGGGAACCAAGCCACCAAGGCGTAAGCTGCTTACAGAGTTTACATGAGCTCTTCACAAGGTAATACATCATGTAGACCACTTTTTACATGATTTAGTTCTTCATAAGGTGACTATCTTGTAGACCAATCTTTGTATTCCTTCCTACCTAGTTTCAATTGTACATGGGTGGATCAGTGGTAATATAAAATATGGCTTTCTGCAAAATACTATATGTACCTACGAGATCGAATTGAAATTCTGTTAACTCACTCTTAAATTGAATATATATTTCCCACCCATTCTTGCTGGGATAGGAAATTTTACATTTTTCATATCCATACGATTAGTCCTTTGTTTAGACAAGTAATTTTGGATATAATACCATCTTCACTTTTTAAATCAAACAGGTGAAATGGGGGGAGAAGTTAGGAGCCAAGCATTTCATATCTGTTAACTTTTAGCGTTTTTCCTCAGATTACACATCACATACTTCTATTTTCCTGAAATCATAATGCATGTAGTTCTTCAAGGATATGTTATCGTAATATCCAATATGATCCCATAAAATGAAGTTTCGTTCAAGTAACTGATTCTAAGACCCTATCTTACTCATTATTTCAATACTAGTGTCCATATACTATACACCATATCACAGCAGCAGTCAAGTGATAAGAAACTATCATAACTTGGCTGATCATGCAAGGTCGGAATTTCAATATTTTAACTAGATATTCAAAAACATACCTACAATATGGTGATAAGAAGAATTAGTAAATGACATTGACCCAAACTCTGGAAACAAGCATGTTTCACATATAACAATTATGTTTAATTAAGAAAAAAAGAAATCTCAGCTGATTTCCAAACAAGCTAACACAGCCAGGTAGTAAATAGTACATTGTGAAATTCCACCAACAATCTTCCCCTTTATTAATTCCATTATCAGATTTTTATATCAAGACCGAAATGAAATCTCAATAAAAACAGCAAATTCAGATGACAGAAAAATATGTGGATATTAACCATAACATGCCAATTTCACATTAGAAAAATCAAGAAGCAACCTCAACATTACAAATTATGTATATCCCTACACAACTGGCGCACAATGTTGATAAAAAAGAATTGAGATTACAAAAGGTTTTCTACAAAACACAGCTATTCTCACTGCGTAGTTATGTACTCCGACCACATGCTTAGAAACAGACATGACAAATACGACTTCGAAGATAGCACTCACCTGATTAAGCATCCACTTCAGACCAACTGCAGTTGTACATTCATTCTTGGAAGCACTGGTCAAAAAGTCTAGGTCATAGAGTCTGTCCAATGTTCCCAAAATTGTTGATGCATTATTTTTACGGACTTTAACAGAAAAGATCTCCCCATTAGAGCTTATATTCATATGGCTGTTCAACAATGTTTCAAACCATCCGCTGCCAGACCTCTGAGTGGAGAAAATTGCAAAAAACCTTACAGGATTGCAAGCACACTCAGCCCTGATACAGCAGCGGTTAGTCAATTGTTTATCCATAGTGAGATACTAAAACATACAAAAAGATTGTCAATGTCTCACCGGCTAAAAGTTTTTGGCTTCGGGAAGTGCATGTAAGGTTTTTCCAAAGGGTCAACATTAGTCGTCTCACATGGCCTTTCAACGACATGAACAGTCGCAAGCAGTCCACTGGAACGCGAACCAATTTGTTTCAGACAAATTGAACATATATATATTCCACATATCATTGCAAAAAGTAAAACCACCATTCTCAGCAGCAGTGGAGATTTCTTTGGTTGCTTTAAGATGAAAGTATCCTGGAATTGAATCAGAAGTTCAAATACTTAGTATCTTAAGTCTCATCTTTTCATATTCAAATTTTCCTTCAGGGTCTCAATTAAAATAAATTCAGTTGCAAAGTTATTCAAACCAAAAAAATAAGGAATCTAGGTAGGTTTCATCAAATAGGAAAGCAACATCCAAGATATCTAAGGGATAATATGGATTTACTAAGATCTTATTGCTACAAGAAGCTCATCATTAGAATCAATACAAGCCTAAAAGTGTTTCCTCAAGCAGAACATTCTCAAAATGAATCCAGTAAACTCTACTGTATTTCAAGGGATTCATAACGTAGATAAGAGTAACAATAACATATATCTGTTAATAGTGCTCCTTCACTACTGCCTCTTTTATTATTCTGAGTATCTATCGGAAATAGCCTCTAAGGTCCGCTTACACTCTAATCTCTCCATACTCCACTTGTGGAATTAGCCCTAAAACCTCTCTTCACAGCTTAATTAATCTAATTTTACTGTCATAATAGTACAAACGCTACAGATGAGTTCAGATACAAGACCAAGATATTGAAACTAATGGTATGACATAAGAAGTAAAAAGGCTCAAATTTGACTAAACATTAACGATTGAGCAAAAACCCAGATCAAAACAGCACATACAGTTGTCAATGAAAAAACTTTTAGCGAAAAAAAGATAAAATACATAACATTACATACCTTGGTGAAGTCACAGAAATCGTCAGCCATAGCTTAAATGCTCAAAAAGGAAGATAAAGAAAAGGCATTTGGGGATACCCAGATTCAAAAAAAGATCCCCTTTTTCTTTCTAGCTTTAGTCATTCTTATTTATTCATCTCTTGTTCTTCACAATACATGCAGAAACACATAATTATGTCGAAAAAAACTAGAGCTATGATTAGCTTTATTCTCGTGAAGAACACTATGATGATAGGGTTCTTTAGTTCAATTATGACGCTCTCCTTTTTTATAGTGATTTACAGCAACTCAACTTCTTCTTCTCTACAAATCATGTGTGGAGTTCCATGTTTGGTACCATCCAAATGAAGGAAAACAGAAAAGTGATATCGTACGACACCGTTTCAGTCGGGGTTGATTTCGTCAAACAGAATTTTTTAATCAACATCACTTGCAAATTTCACCGTCTTTCATCTTCAAAAAGTTACTGTTTTACTTTTCACTAAGATACTGCAGCTCATGGAAGGACCCGTTTGGCCCCAAATAAAATTTGGAAAAATTTGGTTAGTGGTGTTCGGCTACATACTAAGTTTCCAAATACTATGAAAAAAAAAAATATTTTCGGAGTCAAGTAAATTGAAAATTTTAAAAATTATCATAAACTTTTATATTTTATAAAAAATACCTTAATAATCTATCTATTACTAATAATAAACAACTAGATTAATCCTCAATCTATTAAATGAGAGAAATCAAAACTTGTCGGCAAGAGATTGTTCGTAGAATATGGGGAGATAATATAAAGGAATAGTTTGTTACTATCTCTTCCGGAAAAGTTCAAATTCTATTTTAAGTGAAAAAATTGAGAAAAAAATAATTTATTGGAAAATTTGGTTCAAACACATAGTGTAATTACGCCAAAAACTTGACCGAGATATTATTTATCAAAAAAATTTAAAAACTTGGAATTAGACGCTAGGTTAATCATAACTTTTAGTACAATATAATTTTCTCTTCTTTTTTTTAAGTTATATTTTGTGCAAGAGTAATTCTTGAATTTTTAAGTTATATTTTGTCCTCAATGTTTTTTTGTCAAGTTTTAGTTTAATACGAAAATAAAGTTAAACATGATTTGTAGTAAATTTTTCTTTAATATAATCTTCGTATGTACAGTGGCGGATCCAGAATTTAAAGATTGTGGGTGCTCACTTCCTTTAACATAAACCTTTTAGCAATCACATAGTATAAACTATACTAACTGAAACTTTTCAATTAAAAAAAATAAAAATAAAAAGGAAAACTTTCACATATATCCACTTAAAAATAATTAATTACTCTCTATAGCTATAGTTTGATAATTACAATTTGTAGCTACATGTTATATGAAGGAGAGAGGCGAGCGAGACTGGGAGAGAGAGGAGAGAGGCGAGAGAGAGGGGGAAAAGAGTGGAGAAAGGTGAATTGTATATGTATATTGGTTAGATAATTGTATATTATACATATATATTTGTATATATGGCAAGAGAGATTGGGAGAGTGAGGAGAGAGGCGAGCGAGACTGGGAGAGAGAGGAGAGAGGCGAGCGAGATCGAGAGAGGAGAGAGAGAGGGGGCAGAGAGTGGAAGAGAGGTGAATTGTAAATGTATATAATTGTATATAACTGTATATTATACATATACATTTGTATAAATGGCAAGCGAGAGTGGGAGAGGGAGGAGAGAGGCGAGCGAGATTGAGAGAGGGAGGAGAGAGGCGAGCGAGAGAGGGTAGAGAGTGGGAGAGAGGTGAATTGTATATGTATATAGGTTAAAAAATTGTATAATACATATGTATTTGTATATCTTGGTGAATTATACATATACAAACATGACTAATTATACAAACTCAAAGTCAGCCCACGTAATTAATGTATAATGTTAGTCGCGAGTGGTAATTATAGCAAACTATAGCTATGATGAGTAATTAAATAGTATAAGTTTGCTTAGCCGCGTAATTTTCCCAAATAAAAAAGCCCTTAATTAGGAAAAGGAAAAAGCGTAAGAAAAAAAAAGAAAAAAAAAAGGTTAAAAAAAGAAGTCCCTAAATTAGATAGAAAAAGGAAAAAAAATTAAAAAAGAAAAGAAAAAAAGGATGCAAAATTCGCTGCAAAAAGAAAAGAAAAAAAGAATGGGGCGGGTGGGATTCGAACCCTGCCAGTGTCCTTTGTGAAAATCTTGTTTCCATGTGTAAATCAGCGCGTCCATGACTGCTTTCATACTATGGTGCTCATTTAATTTGTAAATACAAATTTATTATATTTTCTATATATATATATATGTATATATAAAAAAAAAAAATCGGAGTCAATGGGTGCTCGAGCACCCGAAACCCCCTTACTGGGTCCGCCCCTGCGTATGTAGCATGTCAAGCTTCTCACATTTAGTATGCATTTCTCAATATAAATATTTAAAGTACATATCAATTACAGTTGTTAGTGGTTGAAAATAATGATTATATGTGATTGAAATAATTTAAAAATTGGTAGAGTAATGATAGTATAAATTTTATTTATCTATAAAATAAATGATAAATAGATACGAAATTACGAATAATGTTTTTTTTATATAAAATGTTCCAATTTTTATATTCCAAAAATATGAATTATAATATGAAATTCTCTATTTGAAAAAATTTAAAATTTCATCTCCTGATTTTAGATTATAAAGTAAAATTGCATATTTATATACTAAATTTATCTCATAATTTCTGAGTTACTAGTAATAAACACACGAATGGGGCAATATTTAACTTACTTTCGAAATTTTAAGAGTATTGGAAGGCCCTTTGGTTCATGCTAGACCCATGCTTCAGTCTTCAATGCTGGCTACTGTGTATCCAAGTTCACTTTTATTCATATGCATTGATGGATTATTAAATTTTGATATATGGTTGGAAAATAGTAATAAATATAATGGCAATTCACCATGATTTCTATGTGAAAAATGATGGTAACTTCAACAATTTGTTCTTGCTATAATTTTGATAGTAAATTATTTTAAAACAATTACAAATTTTGTATTCGACCTTTTATTGTCTGTTTCGATATTTTTAAGGGAAAATTGTATATAATAATAAACTAATAAATCAAATTAATTGTTATAATCACCCTTTGATTTAATTGTGTCCCGTAGCAAATTGTTTGTCAGTCACCTTTCTTTCTCAAACTATCGCTCGCCACTCTCCGCTCTCGCTCCATCTCTTGCTCGACATAAATGTATAAAATCTGTTTCTATTTGTATAAAGCAAAGGAAATTGTATAAATACATATATTTTTGTTTCCCTCGCTCGCCACTCTCCCAGATCTCGCTCGCCACCCTCGCCTCTCTTGTTTATACAAACAAAAGCGAAATGTATAAATTGCATTTCGATTTATATAAAGTGAGAGAAAATTGTATATACACGTGCAAATACATATACTTTCGTCATAGACACTTATAATTATACAATAAAAATACTCCCCTGCCCAGTTTCTTTTGACTTTCTCTCTTTCTCGCTTTATACAAAATCAAATTGTATATAATTTCTCTCTTTCTCGTTTTATACAATTCGATTCAATTGTATATTCCCTGCCCATGTCTCTTTTGCCTTTCTCTCTTTCTCATTTTATACAAATTCAAATTGTATATAATCTTTCTATTTGTTTTATACACTTCGTTTTTGTACAATTCTCTGCCCAAGTGTCTTTCTCTTTCTCGTTTTATACACTTCGTTTTATACAATTCGCTTCAATTGTATATGTATAGCGAATTATACATTTATATGTTTGCTATGGAGTGCAATTACGCAAACTTTGCTATAGCATATAAATATGAATTTTATGTTTGTTATATATAAAAATTGCCCTATTTTTAACTATTAAATTCAACTCAAACTTTCAAAAATCAATACACTTCTTTGTCTTTTAACAAACAATCCTGATAAAATTCAATAATGATGTTATTCACGTTTTTTCAACTGAAATCAATCCAAAATAATTACAAATAAATAATGAATCTTCCATTTCTATTGCATATGTGAAAAATAAAATGTAGATAAAAAATGTACTCATATGTCCCTATTTATATGATATAATTTAAATTTCAAAAAATAAATATTTTAAGTTTGATCATGAATTTGAGCATGGAATTTTTAATTCTTTTTTAGAAAAATGTGATATATTTTAAATTACTTAAGAAATACTATAAGTTAAAAATATTTAAAAGATATATAAAAATTTATAAAAAAAAATAAATTTATTTAAATTTTAAAATTCTAAATACGTCATATAAATCAACACGAAAAAAGTGCTAATTAAGTCTGTTTTAATTCACCTTTGTTTGGTTGCAAAACTCATTATTTTATGCCTCCGCACATCATCAAAGTTTTGTGCCGCTAATTGAAGGTATAGCCTTGCTGTTTCTGCTTAAATTAATTTAGGTTTTGGAGGCAAGTTTGCCAACTACTTAATTATTTTTTCACACTTTTATTTATTATATTTTAATTTGATATGTCTATTAAAAAGAATGGACAATTGATTTTCTTATATGAATTTAAATGATTCTCACTTATAGATTATTTTTTAATATTGAATTAGATAATAGGATTCGATATTTATGTCATAAAAAGCATCCATTATATAATTTTAGCAGTAACCATTTCTTTCTTCTCTTTGTTCCCTTTTTTTTTTTTTTTTTACTAAACTTCTAGAAGATTTAATCATGGTTTGAATGAAGACCAAGGGGGGGGGGGGGAGGGGAATTACTATGAAAATTTAATGTGCTCAAATAGACTAAATTGACAGTATGACAACTATGTAAAAACAGAAAGATTATTCTGCAATTTAAAGCCAGTAAATTAAGGGAGTTAATTTTGAACCCAAAATTATTTGCATTTTTATAGCCAATAAATTAAGGGAGTTAATTTTGAACCCAAAATTATTTGCATTTTTATAGCCAATAAATTAAGGGAGTTAATTTTTAGGATTAGAATATCACCCAATTTTGTTAATTTTTCTCAAAATATATTTTACACTAAAAAAATTACATTCTCTCTTTTCTAATAGGGTGTCATGTCACATTTTTAATTTATTAATAATATATTTCTAATTCTTTAAATGACAACTTGTTTAATGCTTCTATAAGAGAATTTTAATTTATTCTCTATGAAAATCTAGTTACTTCAATTTTATAGCGAAAATCTTCTATGTTTTATTTACATGTATTATCATTATATCTATATAAAAACTTAGTCTTATTGTTGAGGAAAAATTAAATTAACTTCTTGAAGCTGATGAAGAAGATAATAAATTTAGTTAGATATTTATTTAGAGATAAACTAGATATTAGAGACATTGATATTTACACAAGTTATAAACATCTGTTGATTGTTCCCGGTAAAAAAGTCAAAGGTTTATTGTATATAGTAAAAAGAAAATTACACAAACTATAAACATTTGTTCAAAGCTTAGGCAGATTCAAATAATAGAAATATCTGATTAAAAACAAGCAAGCAAAAAAACCCTAAATTTTAAGAAAATTACTTATGATCATTTTAAGTATTCAAATTATTTCACAATTTACACTTCAAAAAAAAAATTTATAAGAAAACTTAAATTTTATCTCGTTACAGTTTCTTTAGTCGACATCAAAGTTATACATCGACTCGGGAGATATTTCCTTGAAGAATCAGAGGAAGCCACATATTTTCTTAAAGAATCGGAGGAGCTCATATTAATTACAGTTTCTTATATAATTATTTTTACTAGATATAATATATGAGTTGTTTAAAAAAAAATTAAAAATAAATAATGTGATACGATATCTTAGTAGAAGAGAGATAATATACTTTTTGTGTCAAAGTAAATTTTTGAAAAAAATAGACAAAGTTGAGTGATATTACAATATCAAAACAAAACATATTTTTAGATAATTTTCCAAAGATAAATAACTATCTAGAAAAATTACACCATATTTGAGCTTTGATATAAAATAATGAAAAGCATATCAAATTCAAATTAATCAAAACTCAATAGAAATATCAAATAAGCCTTGCATCGAAAAATGAACCTGGCAATACATATAAAAGGAGATATAGTAGCATACGTTAAAGCGTTCTTGGCATTTCTTAGGTAGAAAGAAACAGTTGACGGTTCACCCACCGTAGAAATTTTCCGTTTTCCCCGCCCCCCACACCCACTGGTGCAACTCCATTCAAAGCTATTTATAGCTACTTCACACCATTAATAATTTTCTATCTCACTTCACAATTTTGGTGAATTAATCAATTTCCATGGCTTCCAACACTAACGAAGTTGCAGTTGATATGACCCCTTTTTTCGTCCTCTACAATAATGGCACCATCAATCGACTCCGTCCAGCAGACAATGCTCCGCTTTCAAACGATCCACAAGCTCCTGTCCGATCCAAAGATGTCGTAGTTCACCCGGAAACAGGGGTTTCCGTACGTATGTTTCTCCCCAAAATTACCGACCCGGAACAGAAATTCCCCGTCGTGATTTACATTCACGGCGGGGCTTTCTGTATGGGATCAGCTCGTTCCTCCACATTCCATAATTTCATCAGCTCTGTAGTCGAAAAGGCCAATTTCATCGCTGTTTCAGTCGAATATAGACTTGCCCCGGAAAACCCTTTTGATACTACCTATGATGATTCGTGGGCAGCATTTCAATGGGTAATTTCACATGCTAATGGAAAAGGTCCAGATTCATGGCTAAATGATCACGCTGATTTTGCTAAACTGTTTGTTGGTGGAGAAAGTGCTGGAGCAAATATTGCTAACGACGTTGTTGTTAGAGCAGGGGTAACTAATCTCGATTCGGATATCAAAATTTTAGGGCTTTATTTGGTTCATCCGTATTTCGGAATCGAAAACGATAAACTGTATAAGGCTTTGAATCCGACAAGAAATGGTGGATGCTTCGAAGATCCGAGGGTAAATCCATTGATAGATCCAAGGTTGAAATCAATGGCGTGTAAGAAGGCTCTGTTTTTCGTGGCGGAGAAAGATCCTCTGAAAGAAGGGGCGATAAATTATTATGAGGGGTTGAAGAAGAGTGAGTGGAATGGAGAAATTGAGGTAATGGAGACGAAAGGTGAAGGCCATTGTTTCCATTTCTATAATCCTAAATCGGATAAAGCTGCTGAACTTGTGAATAAACTAGTTGATTTCTTGAAGCAAGATTAGTAAGGTTATTTTGCCTGAATTCTAGTACTTTTCTTTTACATATATTTAAATAATTACATGTTGATTTTGTGGTTCTTGGTATTTGAATTTTGAGCTCTATCCTTGTGTTATTATAAGTGGAATAGCAAGAGCTAGATCACATGTTATCGTTATAAAAAAATATTTATATATGTTTACATCTATGTGAATTTCGTTTTGTGCTGATTGAACACTTGAATATGCGATATACTCCTTCTCAACGCGCAATTTCCTTTGGTTAATGTAACAGCACGCATTTCCCTTGTTTCTTGTGGTTCAAAATTGAGCTATAGCAAAATATCTAAACCCCAGAATCAGCTATGTGTGTATGGTAAATATTTATTCAACTGTTGCTTCTTTTCTGTTTTTGAGAATGGTAAAATACAGTGGCGGATTTATTCTTGTCGAAGAGTATATTACATTCCTTTATTGAAAAATTATCCTGTATAGATTTTAGATAGGTGTATAATAAAATTGATACATGTTGAATTTTCTTATCCTTTTGATATATTTTTCATATATTTAGATTTATTTTAATAAAAATCACGACTCTATCTTGAATAGTACCGTAAGGTGGACCAATGAGGCAGGACCATACAAGAAAAAATCAGTTAAGGGATTAAATGTCACCAAATTATAGTCACATAAATTTAATTTCTGGTCACGATGGCCTTTCTTTTTATTTTATTTATAAACAGTTACATTGGTGGAATTGTTGTTCTAAGTCTAGATTGTCAAATTGTGACCCAGCAAATTAGGTAATTTCTTTACCAAGCTTTGTGACTCCTAAGTCATATGCCTTCTTTTTTCGCTCTAATATATAAGCTTGGAAACTGAGATCCTCGGTTAATATCTCATATAATCGCTCAACTTTGTTTTGTAAGGAAAAAAATCAGTTAACAAAAAGAATTTTGAACGGGAGATCTCCATTTAGGAAATCACATGCTCAACTCTTCACGGGTTAATTGAGCTTAAGTTATATAAAGTAAGTTAATAGAAAGAATTTTGAACGGAAGATCTCCATTTAGGAAATCACATATCAACTCTTTGCGGGCTAATTAATTTTAGGGAAACTGTCACATATAGTCATTTAAAAATAATTAATTACTCTCCATAGTTATAGTTTGATAATTACAATTTATAGCTACATGTTATATAGAGGAGAGAGGAGAGCGAGACTGGGAGAGAGAGGAGAGAGGCGGGAAAGAGTGGGAGAAAGGTGAATTGTATATGTATATTGGTTAGATAATTGTATATTATACATATGTAATTGTATATATGGAAAGAGAGATTGGGAGAGGGAGGATAGAGGCGAGCGAGACTGGGAGAGAGAAGATAGAGGCCAGCGAGATCGAGAGAGGAAGGAGAGAGGCGAGCGAGAGAGGACATAGAGTGGGACAGAGGTGTATTGTATATGTATATAGTTGTATATAACTGTATATTATACATATACATTTGTATAAATGACAAGCGAGATTGAGAGAAGGAGGAGAGAGGCGAGCGAGAGAGGGAAGAGAGTGGGAGAGAGGTGAATTGTTTATGTATATAGGCTAAAAATTTGTATATTATACATATTTATTTGTATATTCTGACGAATTATACATATACAAACATGACTAATTATATAAACTCGAAGTCAGCCCACGTAATTAATGTATAATGTTAGTCGAAAGTGATAATTATAGCAAACTATAATTATGATGAGTAATTAAATAGTATAAGTTTACTTTGTTGCGTAATTTTTCCTTAATTTTAAGCTCTTTGATTTATTAGTATTTGTAGAGAACTCTCCAGATTTGCAAGCCCATAATCATGAGTGATGAGTCAGATTGAAAGAATAGTCTAAGAGAGGAAAAAAAGAAGAAGAAACAAACTAAATCAAGATACTGTATGTCTATATGATGTATTAGATAGAAAAAATAGTACTATATGGTCTAAAGATAAGAAAAGGAAACAAACAAAATTAAGACAGTATATGATGTATCAGTTAGAAAGAATGGTCTAAGATAGAAATTAAAAAAGAAACAAACAAAACTAGACATTATTATATGATGATGTGTGAGATAGAAAAGTCTTAACAGATAAGAAAAAACAAATACTAATGTAAGACAAAACAATATAGAAATAATTTCTTCCGTGATGACCACTTTATGATTTAGATTTATTTTTTTTCTCTTCATATCTTTGAATTGCTGTAAAAAATAGGTCAAGTAGTTGGAACTTTGATGTAACATTAATGGTGGCAAGAGAATAGGAAATATCCTGGTAAAAACATGATATATACAACAACAACCTTCTATCTCCAATAACATATTCAATGTAATTTCATAAGTGATTCTGAAAAGAATACGATATACACAAATTTAATTTATCAAACTCAAAATAGTTTCAAAGATTATTTCGGATAGTATAGAATGTCACACCAGCAAATTTAATTTGCCTTGTAATATCTGCAGGTCAATGAAAGCACCACCGTAAGTCTATCACGGCACCCAATCTGCCACGCTTTAATTACCTACCACACACACACACAACTGTTGGTTCTCTAATTTTGGGTCATTAACAAGTTCTATAAAATCTATTCATTAATTCACCAACTTCTATAACTCAAATGGCACTAAATTTCACTCATCTTCATTTTCCTTTATTATTTCTAATAATTACTACTACTATCTTTCTATGTATATCTTCAACCTTTGCTGTAAAACCCCGGAATTTCTATCCATTTTTCAAAGTTGATGATGATGGAATTATTCACAGGTATCAACACATCAAGTTAGTCCCTCCATCAAACAATCCCAAAACCGGGGTTCAATCCAAAGACGTTACAATTTTGCCCCAAAAAAGCGTATCAGCACGACTATACCTTCCGAAAATCAATCGAAAAAAACAAAAATTTCCTCTGCTTTTTTACATCCACGGAGGAGGCTTCTGTACTCAATCAGCATTTTCTTCCATATACGATAGTTACCTCCACAAGCTAACCTCTGAGGCTAATGTAATCATCGTATCAATCGATTACAGATTAGCCCCAGAGCATCTGATCCCCGCGTGTTATGATGATTCATGGGCTGTCCTGAATTGGGCTGCACAAGGAACAGAGCCCTGGCTTAAAATACACGCCAATTTTTCGCGTGTTTTCTTAGCTGGAGATAGTGCTGGTGCTAATATTGCACATAACTTAATGGTTCGGGCAAGTGAGGAAAATCATTTTGCCGCGTCATTAGTAGGAATGGCACTGATTGATCCTTATTTCGGTAATGGTAAGCCTGATTCACTATGGACGTATTTATGTCCGAAAAGTAATGGGATTAATGATCGGAGATTCAATCCGGCAGCTCATATGAGGATGGTGTCGGAGTTGAAATGCTCAAAGATTTTAGTTTGTACTGCTGGTAAAGATTTTTTGAGAGACAGGGCTTGGACTTATTATGAGACTTTGAAGAAAAGTGGGTGGAAAGGTGAATTGGGGATAAAGGAGATAGAAGGGGAGGGACATGTCTTCCATTTATTTAATCAAACTTCTGAGAAAGCTAAGGTCTTGATGAAATCCATAGTCCACTTCTTAGCCTAGTGCGCGCAAATTCAGAATCTAGAGTAAGTAAGTTCAAAATGATAATAAATTTACCCTTGTTTGGATATCATGAAACGTAATATAATATAATGTTGTGTATTGTCATGTGTTGGGATACCAAAGGTGTGGCTGTGATGGTTCATCTTAACCCGCTAAAATTTCAACCCGTTCCACTTTGCATACCAATTATTTCATATTCAACCAATGCACTTTCTTTAAATTTCAAAGTTCTTTTCAAATTACTTTGGATTACTCAAAAATAATTTCAATTTGTATTCATTTCTAAACACAACCTCAATTTTCAACTACTATAGAAAATACTTCTAAACGGATAACTGTTAAATTAGGTCTTAAGCCAAACTCACACCTCAAAAGATAGCTCAAATGGAGGAGGATTGCCAAGCCTTATAAGAAGTCCACCCATCTCATTAACTACCAACATGAGACTTTTGTCATTCTTTAACACCTCACCTCACGCCCAGTGCTTAGCATCTGATGCGTGAGCAATTTTGATTCTGGGGTCCCAACATCGGTAAAACAAGCACTGCTCTGAAACCATGTTAAATTAGGTCTAAGATTTAACTCATACCCCAAAAAACTAGCTCAAAGGGAGGAGGATTGTATTTGTCATTCTTTAACAATAGCTAATGAATGAAACTAATAATTTGCATTGAGTTTGGAGATATTTTATGATTTCTATCCTAAAATAATTTCAAAAAGATGGTTGACTAGCTATTGCATAGAAGCAAAGGATTTACCCTGTGCGCATCGAAAGCATAGAGAGGTTTCCCTTTTGTCAAAAAAAAAAATCGGACAAAAATAAAAAGGTTTATGGCGTTTGAGCCAATGAGGAAGATACTGCGGAGACTACAATGTGCAGTTAACCTACTCTTCAATAAAATTAGGCTGTTAGGCATAAAGACAAAAACGCCTAATTATAATCAATCTGACCCTCCATTTTTTATCCCCTTAAAATCACCACATCACATCGCATTATTCCATCTCTGCAAACTTTAAGCAAACAATGGATTCAAAGGAAATCGATTATGATGTCCCAATGTTTTTTACGGTCTACAAAGATGGCAGTATCGAAAAGTATCGAAAACATGATTATGCCCCTCCTTCCGATAATCCAATCACCGGTGTTCGATCCAAAGATATCGTTGTCGTACCGGAGAACAACGTGACAGTACGCCTTTACCTTCCTAAAATCACCCAAAATGATGATCAGATATTTCCACTCCTTGTGTATTTCCATGGGGGAGGGTTTGTGATTGAATCAGCGTTTTCTACTTACTATCATAGTTATCTCCACTCTCTAGCTGCAGAAACCAACGTACTTATCGTATCTGTCGAGTACCGATTAGCCCCTGAGCACAAAATCCCTGCCTGTTATGATGATTCCTGGGCTGCCATGAAATGGGTCTCTCAGCAGGCCAATAGCGAACAGGGAACTGAACCATGGCTGAAAAATCATGCTGACTTCTTCCGTGTTTTCTTGTCAGGTAAATGAGCGAGTTGGGTCAAATTGAATTGGTTTCGAATTAACTTAGTTTCAGATTTCAGAGCAATAAATGAGTCACGATCTAAACTGATTTTTGCTGGATTGGATCGGGATGGACAGATGACAAAACATAAGTCAACCCACCCAAATTGATCCAATCTTCATACTATTTTATGCGTTTTGACAGAAAATACGAAAAGTATTACTATATTTTTCTTAAATTATTAGTTAAAATCTTCATATTTGATTTTATGTGCTTGTCTTTAGGTTGCATTGATCAATCGCGTTACTTAATTTGACTTGTTTTGACCCAATTATATATGAAGTTTATTTTCGGGTTCAAACTTGAGCAGATTGAGTGGGTACTGAAAATGTATTGATTTTGTCACCTCAGGTGATAGTGCAGGAGCAAATATTGCTCATAACATGATGATGCGAGCAAGTGTAGATGAAGATAAACTTGGCAATGGGTTAAAACTTGTTGGAATGGCGTTAGTTCATCCCTATTTCGGGAACAATGAGCCAGATAGAATTTGGTCCTATTGTTGCCCAGAAAATCCTAACACTGATGACCCAAGATTCAATCCAGCAGCACATCCAAGTTTGCTATCGAAGCTTGTTTGTTCCAAGATTCTGATATGCACCGGGGGAGCAGATTTTATAAGGGACAGAGGATGGACATACTATGAGTCCCTGAAGAAATGTGGATGGAAAGGCGAAGTAGAACTTAAGGAAACAGAAGGGGAAGAACATGTTTTCCATTTGGTTAAGCCAACTTGTGAGAGAGCTAAGGCCTTGATGAAATGGCTAGCTGATTTCTTTCAACAGTCGATCTGAATTCTTGCTGTATAGAATTTCTGTACTATTTCAGTTGTTTCTCTTTTCTTTTTATTGATCAAATAAGTAACCGTTTGGACTTGAATTTGAAATTATTAATTTCGAACTTGAAATTTCGTTTGGAATTAGAATTGTGGTAGGAGATATCATTTTCACTATCACAGTCATTAACTGGAGTCACTAGACTCTCCATTTATGGAACATCTTGTATTTGTCTTGGAAAATAATAGTACTTATTTAGTTTAGGACCAAATAACTTCATTTCCGACTCCACTATACCTCCAAAAGAAATTCTTTCTGGACAATAGAACTTGCAGTGGTCATTACGTATGGACTTTGCTCACTTGAATTGTTTTTATTTTATATATCAATGAGGACAAAAGAAGTCTCTGTCCTATAGAAACATTAATACAGATGTTGAGTTAAAATAGAATGCCGTCTTTATATTTAACTCCTATATATTATAAAATATTATACTTTTTTAAAAATGTTCGAATTTTATTTTACTAAAAAAAATCTAATCAATGTTGAGTGAAAACGAAAGGAGGGATTATCTGTGTTAGCATTCATCAGTTGCTCAATCAAATCATATAATTACTCAATAGCAAATATGATATACTTGTTGGTAAGACGGAATATAAGACATAAATTTTTTGAATATACAATTAAAAATAATAATTAAAATCCAAAGCAAAATATTTTAAAAAGGGAAAATTAGTTGGCCCAAACTACGACCACCGTAGAGACGGCGAAGAACAAATAATTTACACAAATTATTGGTTTTAAAAGTAGCTATCACAGAACTTGTGTATAGTAAACACCAACCTTCTCTTGTAACTTACCTTTTAGCAATGGCGGAAATAGTACATGATTTTTTCCCATTGATGAGAGTTTACAAAGACGGTCGAATCGAAAGGCTGGCGGGCGAAGGTTTTGTCCCACCTGAATCTGATCCTGAAACTGGACTACAAATCAAAGACATTGAAATTGATCCAAAAATTAACCTATCAGCAAGACTCTACCTGCCCAAAAATGTAGACACTGTTCAGAAAATTCCCCTTTTCGTCTACTTCCACGGCGGTGGCTTTGTGATCGAATCTGCTTCTTCACCTTCATATCACAAGCATCTTAGCACCGTAGCAGCTGAAGCAAAAGTCGTCATCGTTTCTGTTAACTACAGGTTAGCTCCTGAGTACCCGTTACCCATAGCTTATGAAGATACATGGTTAGCTCTCAAATGGATCGCTTCACATGCTAATGGTGATGGCCATGAGACATGGCTAAAAGAACATGCCGATTTCAATCGGGTTTATTTTGGGGGAGATAGCGCGGGTGGTAACATCGCACACCATATAGCAATTCGAGTCGGGTTGGAAAAGTTGGATGGTGTGAAACTTGAAGGTATTTTCCTTGCCTGTCCTTTTTTCTGGGGGAAGGATCCAATTGACGGTGAGGGGGGAAACTTGGGCGCCAAGGATTTCGTTGAGAAGCTATGGTTGTTTGCGAATCCGAATAGCTCAGGATTAGATGACCCGTTGATTAACCCGGAAAAGGATCCGAAGTTGTCTAGCTTAGGATGTAATAAAGTAGTTGTATATGTGGCCGGAAAAGATGCGTTGAGATTCAGGGGATTATACTATAAGGAAGCGCTGGAGAAGAGTGGGTGGCCGGGGACAGTGGAGGTTGTGGAAGTCAAAGATGAAGAACATGTATTTCACCTGTTTGCTACAGAAGCTGAAAATGCCATGAGCATGATGAAAAAATTGGTCTCTTTCCTTAATCGGTCCTAGGACTTGTAGTCATGGAAGTGAGTACTATTTTTATGAATAAAATGAATATAATTGTTAAAAACTTTCCCCTGTAAATCTTTTTCTTAATATATTTCTCAATCTTTCAAGAATGAGTCTGCTGATTTTATCGACTATCATCAATGTTTATTAGTATTTTTTCTTCTTTACTCTTGAAGCTTGTCTAGGTAAGCAGGAGAGTTCATTTATCGACTATCAACCCTTCTTTGTGTAACTTAGCTTTTACCAATGGCGGAAATAGAACATGACCTTTCCCCACTGATTAGAGTTTACAAAGATGGTTGAATCAAGAGGCTGATGGGTGAAGGTGTTGTCGAACCTGAATCGGATCCTGAAACTGTAGTACAAACCAAAAGACACTGAAATTGATCCACAAATTAACCTATCAGCAAGACTTTACCTGCCAAATATATAGACCCAGTTCAGAAAATTCCCCTTTTAGTCTATTTTCACGGTGGCGCCTTTGTAATTGAATCTGCTTCTTCACTTACCTATCACAAGCATCTAAACATGGTAGCAGCTGAAGCAAAAGTCCTCAGATCATTTAAATCCTTTTAGACATTATTTCAAGATTGAAGTGAAGCAATTGCAAACTTCTCTAATATTTGAAAAGAACTTAAGCATCTGACTTAAAATCTTAGAATAATGGATAAGATATCTTAAAACAGGGTCTAAAACACATGAAAATCTTCACGGATATAATTACTAGATTACAAAAATAATAATATTAAATGATGTTAATCATGGCTACTTATCGGAGTAAGTGGTCATAATTCATATTAAGCCACTTTTTTATGATCTAGAAAACCATTATTATTCCATCTATATTTCTTATAACTTATTATTTCACTATCTTTTAATTGGAGATGAAAAATGTTGTAGAGTGAATGAAAAGGTGAAATTATAATTAAAAAAAAGAGAGATTTTTTTATATATATTTATTTTGAAATGAATGTTGTTTGTTTATTTAGTTAAGGAACTCCATAGTGTTTGAACAAGTTATTGCACAAATAAATGCAGATCACCATAAAAACTATCAAAATTAAATTATTAATCACTTTAAGTAAACATGTTTAGCCCAAACTAGGAAAAAAAAAAAGGATTTGGACATTCAATTCAAAATGCATATAATTAAAGAGGCAGATTTTAAAACGAAGCAAATTCTTGGTTATAAAAGAAGTGTCACAGCACTAGTGTATAGTATACCAACCTTCTCTTCCTTGCAACTTAGCTTTTAGCAATGGCGGAAATAGAACATGATCTTTTCCCATTGATGAGAGTTTACAAAGATGGTCGAATCGAGAGGCTGGCCGGCGAAGGTTTTGTCCCACCTGAATCTGATCCTGAAACTGGACTACAAATCAAAGACGTTCAAATTGATCCACAAATTAACCTATCAGCACGACTTTACCTTCCCAAAAATGTCGACCCGGTTCAGAAAATTCCCCTTTTCGTCTACTTTCACGGCGGCGGCTTTGTTATCGAATCTGCCTTTTCTCCTACATATCACAAATATCTTAGCCTGGTAGCAGCTGAAGCAAAAGTCGCCATCGTCTCTGTTAACTATAGGTTAGCTCCTGAGTACCCTTTACCCATAGCTTATGAAGATTCATGGTTAGCTCTCAAATGGGTCACTTCACATGCCAATGGTGATGGTCGTGAACCATGGTTAAAAGGCAATGCCGATTTCAATCGTGTCTATTTGGGCGGAGATAGCGCGGGTGGTAACATCGCACACCATATAGGGATTCGTTTAGGGTTGGAAAAGTTGGATGGTGTGAAAATTGATGGGATTTTCCTTGCCTGTCCATCTTTCTGGGGGAAGGATCCGATTGACGGTGAGGGGGAAATCGTGGGTGCCAAGGATTATGTTGAGAAGCTATGGTTGTTTGCAAATCCGAATAGCTCGGGATTAGATGACCCCTTGATTAACCCGGAAAAGGATCCGAAGTTGTCTAGCTTAGGATGTGATAAAGTAGTTGTGTGTGTCGCGGGCAAAGATCTGTTGAGATTCAGGGGATTATACTATAAAGAGGTGTTGGAGAAGAGTGGGTGGCCGGGGAAGGTGGAGGTTGTGGAAGTTAAAGATGAAGAGCATGTATTTCACCTGACTGCTACAGAAGCTGAAAATGCCATGGCCATGATGAAAAAATTGGTCTCTTTCCTTAATCAGTCTTGGGACTTCTAATCATGGAATTTGGGTAATTTTTTTTTATGAATAAAAAATGGATGTAATTCTCATGCTAAATCTTTTTCTTAGTATATTTCTCAATCTTCGGGAATGTGGTCTACTAATTTTATCGACTTCAACAACGTTTATTATAGAGTGATAAATATTTTTTCATCTTTATTTATATTCATAGGTATGAAGTGCATCTACGTATGCACAAGAGTTCTAACCAAAAAAAAAAAAGAAGCAGGATTGTACATTAATCTGACTCTCCATTTATCATTTATGGAGCATCTTGCTAACTGCTTCAACTTAATATTTATAAGATAGAAACAAACTACCGTAAAGTGATGAAAAGGAATACCACAAACATACGTTTTGTTTTATAAAAATAATTGGAAAACCAAAGTTCACAGTAAACTTGCTGTTATCGATCTATGTAGTTCTTTCTCCATTTAAAACGAAGCCATAAATAAAATAATTGACCTTGCCTTGGTCGTGATCAGTGTTTTAAAAGGCAGGGGCGTGAGGTGAGGCGTTTTATACAGTACGGAGCGAGGCGTAAGCCCCGAGACACGGGGCGTAAGTCCCATGGATCTACGGGGCATAGTCTTATGTATATTCAATTTTATAGTTTTACTACTAATTAAATTTCTTTCAATGATTTTATAAATAATTTTTTATGAAAAACATATAATATATAGAAATTATATTATGATTTTTATTTGAGATAAGTATTGATAATTTATAAAAAAAGAAAAGAAGTATTATAATCACTATTTGAGAAATATAAACATCACTCTTTCATGAATAAAAATAAAATTACTTCCAAATAATTAAATAAAATATGATAATTTTGAGACATATGACAAAACCATGAAGACCAATGATAAGTGAAAAAGTAAAATTTCGCTACATATATTTAAGAAAAATGTTACGTAATATATAATTACCTTCATAGTATTACCAAATAGTAAATATGTGATACTACATTTGTTGCTTGAGTTACTCTCAATCTTTTCGTATTTATAGATTAAAAAGTTACGTATATTCATTTATTCAAAAATTATGAGGGTCAACAATGTTGATTAAAGATTTTAACACATAATTTGTGTAAGATCTGTTAGGTGAGTCCCGAGCGTTGGGCGTTGGGCGTGCTTAGGGCGTACAGTCGGGCGCTTAGAGCGTAAGACTTATAGAACTAAGTCCCACACTTGAGTCTCGAGGCATTTTGCTAGAGTCCCGCCCTAGGGCGAGTCCCAAAAAAGTCTTTTAAAACACTAATCGTGACGTTTGAGTTATGCACACTAGAATTGTTTGTTTAGTATATGGTGATGAATAATAGGGGGGGAAATATCAGATGTGGCCCTTCACATTGTTCAGATTGAATATAAAATTTTGATTTGAGTTTTTAATTTTACATCGAATAAATTATAAGGTTGAATTGATTGGAGTTCTTAGGTAAAATTCAAAATTATTCAGTTCTTTAATTTTGAATTTTGAATTTTAATTTTTTGAGTCTTTTAAGGCAAGTTAAGTATGACAATTAACAAGCTCGTCATTTTTTAGAAGGTATACTTTTTACCATTTACCAAGATTGAGGTCACTCTAAACTTGTGTCGTGGACTAAGTTTTACTTATTTATGGACTATTTTTCATATTTTATCTAGATTAGTACTAGAAAACATAACATATAATATTAGAAATGACAAAAGAATTAAATCAATGTGTGGACAAACTATGAATCTGTGAAGAAATGTGGATGGAAAGGTGAAGTGGAAATCAAAGAACATGTTTTTCATTTGGTTAAGCCAACTTGTGAGAGAGTTAAGGCCGCCCTGTTGAAACGGCTGGCCAATTTCTTTTAATTCATAGGCTTTAAATTTCGACTTCACTGTGGGTGTGTTTGGTATGAAAGAAAATGTTTTGCATGGAAAATGTTTTTCCTGAAAAACAAGTAGAGTTTGGGCTTATTTTCTCATGTTTGGTTGGTGAGTAGAAAATATTTTCCGAAAATGATTTTTAGTGTTTATTTATGAATGAAAAATATTTTTGAGAGACATCTTTTATTTTTACTAGAGTAAAAAATAATTTATAAAATTGAATATATTTTTTTAAATCAAAATTATTATTTTTTGGGATGATGGTGGGGGTGGGGTGGGGTGGGGGTAGTGGGTGGGTGTAGGGGGAGGGGTTAGGAGTGGAAAAATAAAAATTTGAAGTTAATAGTATTTTCAAAAAACAAAATTAATTTTTTGGGGTTGGGGTTAGGGGGGCTGGCCGGGGGTGGAGTTTAAAAATAAAAATTTGAAGTTAAAATATTTTTAAAAAGCAAAATTATTTTTTAGGGAGGGGTTGGGGTTGGGATTGGGATGGGTCAGGAATCGGGTGAAAAAATAAAATTTTGAAATTTAATTATTTATTTTAAAATTGATGTTTTTCCAAAAAAAATGTAATTTGAAATTGAAGGAGAGTTTTGAAAAATGTTTTTCTTAATTTTTAAAGGGAAGTTATTTTCCTTAATTTTGAAAAAAATGAGTTGATTTGAAAAATATATTCTAAATTTTTGTCCCAACCAAACATGAGAAAATTAAAAAACATTTTCCATACCAAACACACTCTGTATCTCGAAAAGAAATTCTCTCTGGACAAAAGAACTTGCAGTGGTCATTGCGTGTGGACTCCGCTCACTTGAATTGTTTGTATTTTATATATGAATGAGGACAAAAGAAGTCTCTGTCATGTAGAAACATTTTTATAGATGCCGAGTTGAAAAAAGAACGACGTCCTTATGTTTTCTTATAAAAGATAATTCTATTATTTATACTTTCTACGTTTTAAAAAGGATAACCTAGTTTAACTTGGAATGGAGTTTAAAAAAAAAAAGAAACTTTTTAATCTTGTGGTTCTAAATTAAAGTTATGTCAAATGTACCAAAACGCCTTTTAATCTTGTAGTCTTAAACATGCCACGTGGAAAGTTAAAGTTAAAGTGTTGTCAAAAAAGAAAAGGGGATATTCTTTTTTTAAATAAACTAAAAAGGAAATAGAAACATTCTTTTTGAAACAGATGGAGTAGTATACTTTTTTAAAATCTCCGAAAATTATTTTAATAAAAGATCAAAACAATATTGCATACAGGTGTCAAATGGGCGGATTAGATTGAAATTAGAAATATTAAAATAAATAAAAGTTTAAATAGATTGAGATTAAATCCAATTCAAATTATATTGAATCCAACCCTCAAAATTCAAGACGAATTAGGTGAGCAAGTTGTAGTTGGACTCATTTTTTATATCCATAATGTTGAGTGAAAACGAAAGAGGAGGTTATTTGTGTCGCATTCATCATTTGCTTAATCAAATCATACGATTATTCAATAGCAAATATAATATACTTGATCGTAGAATACTGATTTATTAGACCTTTGAAAATTATTTAAAAATTCAAAGCAAAATATTTAAAAAGCATAATACATAAATACACTCTTTAACTTTATCTCTTTTTACATTTATGTCCTCTAATTTTGAGTGTGCACAAATAGACACTTAAATTTGTATAAAGTTGAACAAATAGACACATATGTTCTACGTGTCACAATACATGTAGGACGCCACGTAGGACACAAATTTCTATGTAGGATGACATGTAGAACGCTTGTGTCTATTTGTTCAATTTTATACAAATTTAAGTGTCTACTTGTGCACATCTAAAGTTAAAGAATATAATTGTAAAATAAGGTCAAGTTAAAGAGTATATTTATGTATTATGCCTATTTAAAAAGTTGGTTAAACTACGAGTCTATCACAATCCTACCGACAAATGTTTATACAAAGAAAGAAAGAGGGGGGGGGGGGAGGGGGAATCCTTCTTATTTTTGGCAATCTAATAGGCATCTTAAACAAAACTTCTATAAGTAATTTAGAATCCAAATTATTAAATAATAGAATACTTTGTTATATTTTTATTTGAATATAAACAATATGTGGATATATTATGAGAAATAAGTATTTTTAAAAATGAAGGGATAGCGTAATTTTTTTTATTCATGGTGTGTGGATAGAAGTTAGTCTTCTTTATAGAAGTTTGTTTAAGATTCTTATTTGTGTATTACTCCTACACACCAGCCTTCTCTTGCAACTTAGCTTTTAGCAATGGCGGAAATAGTACATGATTTCTTCCCATTTATGAGAGTTTACAAAGATGGTCGAATCGAAAGGCTGATGGGCGAAGGTTTTGTCCCACCAGAATCAGATCCTGAAACCGGACTACAAATCAAAGACGTTCAAATTGATCCACAAATTAACCTCTCAGCAAGACTTTACCTGCCCAAAAATGTCTACACTATTGAGAAAATTCCCGTTTATGTCTACTTTCACGGCGGTGGTTTTGTGATCGAATCTGCTTATTCACCTTCATATCACAAGCATATATGCAAGGTAGCAGCTGAAGCAAAAGTAGTTATTGTTTCTGTTAACTACAGGTTAGCTCCTGAGTACCTTTTACCCATAGCTTATGAAGATTCATGGCTAGCTCTCAAATGGGTCGCTTCACATGCCAATGGTGATGATGGTCATGAGCCATGGCTAAAAGACCATGCCGATTTGAATCGCGTCTTTTTGGGTGGAGATAGTGCGGGTGGTAACATCGCACACCATATAGCCATTCGGGTGGGGTTGGAAAAGTTGGATGGTATGAAACTTAAAGGTATTTTCCTTGCCTGTCCATTTTTCTGGGGGAAGGATCCTATTGACGGTGAGGTAGAAAAATTAGTTACCAAGGATGTCATTGAGAAGCTATGGTTGTTCGTGAATCCGAATAGCTCGGGATTAGATGACCCGTTGATTAACCCGGAAAAGGATCCGAAGTTGTCTAGCTTAGGATGTGATAAAGTAGTTGTGTATGTGGCCGGAAAAGATGCGTTGAGATTCAGGGAATTTTACTATAAGGAGGTGTTGGAGATGAGTGGGTGGCTGGGAACGGTGGAGGTTGTGGAGGTTAAAGATGAGGAACATGTGTTTTACCTGTCTGCTACAGAAACTCAAAATGCCATGGCCATGATGAAAAAATTGGCCTCTTTCCTTAATCAGTCCTAGGCCTAATCATGGTAATTGGGTAGGCACGTATTGAAGAAAGAAGAAAACTGAATATTAAACATGTCAAAGGAATAGATCCAACAAAATTGACCAACGAGTTTACAACATTGCTGCCTACCGTACGTATTATTTTTATGAATAAAAAATGGATGTAATTGTTAAAGATTTTCTCATGCTAAATCTTTTTCTTAATATATTTCGTAATCTTCGGAGACTTGCGGCCTACTGTTTTTGTTGAAATATGTTGACTAAGCGGACAGACTATAAATGTAAGTTGGTAAATATTTCGTCTATTATCAACAACGGTTATTATGAAGTGATAAATATTTCATTTTTAATTAGAAGTCTCAAATTTTAAACTCGTTGTTATCGGTCTTTCTGGTTCTTCTCCATTAAAACTAAGCCATAAATAAAATAAATGGCCTTGCCTTGGCCGTGACGTATGGGCTACGCTCACTAGAATAGTTAGTGTATATGGTGATGAACAGGGGCGGATCTACGTGGCCTCGTGGGGGTGCGACGGCATCCAGTGATCTCGGAAAAAATGTTATATATATGTATATATATATATATTATTTGTATATATACTCGTCTTGCCACCCTGTAACTGTGTTGAAAAATAGCTCAACTGGCAAATGAACGGATCTACCATCTAGGCTATGCAGGCTCGAACCTGGCCATTAACACTTTCTTTTTTGTTTGCTCTTTTTTTTTCTTCTCTCTATTCGTTCTTATTTATTTATGACTATTCTTTATTAATTCAAATTGACCCTTTTTTTTCTTGCTTTTCTTTTCTTTTTCTACATTTGTTCTTATTTATTTATTATTATTTTTTATTAATTCAAATTGACCCCTTTTCATAATTAATTTTGAGTTTTTATTTTACTTTCTCTTGCTCTAATTATTAATCTCTTGATATGAGTGTAACGTGTTTATTTATTTTTATCAATTAGTGAGTACTGAATTATGAGCATTAAATAAATATTATGAAGAATATATTTAAATAGTAGTTTTAAAAAACATATGTTTCAAAAATAATTTTTTCTAATTTAAAGATTCTTGCGATCTTTATCGACGTTTTTGCTATGTAAGATTGACTAGGCTGAAACTACAATTTTTATTCTTTCTCAACTATATATTTCCAATAACACATAAAGTCAATGGAAGATGAATATATTATGTTAATACTATTAGATGGTTTATACAAGCTCAAATTTTAATATGAAAAATCTTTTTTTTTCTTAAAAGTTTCAACGAAGAAGACATCAAATTCCAAAAAAAGAAAATAAAATTGAATTATTTAGTTATATCTAATCACATAATATCTAAAAGAGAATATTACTACATGCATATTTGATCGATTCATTTATAAAAATAAATAAAATTAATATCCTGAGTTGTAACCCAAAATTAAAGCAACCGATCCTGTCATCTTACTTGAACGTTGTGGCACCCCCGACCTTCAAATCCTAGATCCGGCACGATGAATAACATATCTTAGAGGAATAAAATATCAGATCTGGGCATTTACATCGTTCAAATTGAATATGAAAATCTGATTGGAATTTTTTATTTTTATATTGAAGAAATTACCGTTCAAATTTAATTTAAACTTGCATATGATTGGAGTTTGAAGGTTTGATTTAAAATTAATCAATTTTGATATTTTGAATTTTAATTTTTGAACCTTTAATACAAATATGACAATTAACAAGCTCAATTCACTCGATAGTTTATTGTTTCGAATGTATAACTTTTTACAGTTTATTTGAGGTCACTACACTCATACTCGTAGACTACTTTTCACTTTTATCAACGTGATATTGAAAATGAAAATAGAATTATTTCATTTTAATTAATGAATTCATTTAGATGACATAGAATACTAATAAACTATTTGACTTTTAAAAATAAAACTTATTACCAAGTTCTTGGTTTTAAAAGTAGATCCATCTCACACCAACCTTTTCTGGTAAATTAGCTTTCAGTAATGGCGGAAATAGAACATGACCTTTCCCCACTGATTAGAGTTTACAAAGATGGTCGAATCGAGAGGCTGATGGGTGAAGGTTTTGTCCCACCTGAATCAGATCCTGAAACTGGACTACAAATCAAAGACATTGAAATTGATCCACAAATTAACCTATCAGCAAGACTTTACCTGCCCAAAAATATAGACCCGGTTCAGAAAATCCCCCTTTTCGTCTACTTTCATGGCGGTGCCTTTGTAATCGAATCTGCTTCGTCACCTACCTATCACAAGCATCTAACCATGGCAGCAGCTGAAGCAAAAGTCGTCATTGTCTCTGTTAACTACAGGTTAGCTCCGGAGTACCCGTTACCCATAGCATATGAAGATTCATGGATAGCTCTCAAATGGATCGGTTCACATGCTAATGGTGATGGTTATGAACCATGGCTAAAAGACCATGCCAATTTCAATCGCGTCTATTTTGGGGGAGATAGTGCGGGTGGTAACATCGCACACCATATGTCCATTCGGGTCGGGTTGGAAAAGTTGGAGGGTGTGAAACTTGATGGGATTTTCCTTGCCTGTCCATATTTCTGGGGGAAGGATCTGATTGACGGTGAGGGAGAAAACTTATTTGTCAAGGATTGCATTGACAAGCTATGGCTGTTTGCGAATCCCAATGGCTCCGGATTAGATGACCCGTTGATTAACCCGGAAAAGGATCCGAAATTGTGTAGCTTAGGGTGTGATAAAGTAGTTGTGTATGTGGCCGGAAAAGATGCATTGAGATTCAGGGGATTATACTATAAGGAGGTGTTGGAGAAGAGTGGGTGGCCGGGGACGGTGGAGGTTGTGGAAGTTAAAGATGAACAACACGTTTTTCACCTGTTTGCTCCTGAAGCTGAAAATGCCATGGCCATGTTGAAAAAATTGATCTCTTTCCTTAATCAGTCCTAGGCCTTTTAATCATGGAATTGAGTACTATTTTTATGAATTAATTGGATGTAATTGTTAAACATCTTCATCTCATGAAGAAATCTTTTTCTTTTTATTGAATTAAAGTTTCAATTAATAAATGTTAAGAATTATTTAGAAAGATATTGTGGTTGTTTTATTAACTTTGTTATCAACCTTTGTTTAATCAAAATCGCAAGTCCAGACAAAATTGCTTAACCTGATTTCAAATTGCTTATTAAAAGATTTATGTCTAAATAATCATATTTTAACTTGTGATCAATCCATATATTCCGATTTAAAAAAAAATCATAATAGTTACTTTTCTGTATAACAAGATTATTAGTTATTCCTTGGATTTCTTCAAAGATATTTCCCTTGAATCATTAATTTTTCTATCATAGAGTTTCTCCCTTGTTCGCATAATACTTCTTCCGTCCTAATTAGTTGATTATCTTACTAAAAAAATTTGCCTCATATTATTTGATATAGGGGTGTCAAAATGAATCCAAACATAGCTTAACCGCCCAAAATTTTAAGGGTTGGGCTCAAGATAATTTGAATTGGGTTTAATCTCAGTTCATTCAAGCTTAGCCATTTGAAGAGAATTCTCAATTGATCCCAATTCATTCTCTAACTTCAATCCGTTTTAAAATTTTTTATTAAGATATGTTCCTATATTAAAGGTATGAATTATTATCTATTTAACATCTTTTAGAATTTATCTATCCATTTTTTTTACCTTTTTAACATAAAAAAATCTTGAGCGGAAATTCAAATTGTGATTATAAAAGTTAAATATCAACATGTTAAATTATTGAGATTAATCGGGTCAAATTGGGCCCGTCAAGACCCAACCCGTTCTTTAGCCCATTTGAGTCCAACCCATTTGAGCCCAAAGTAAACTTGCGCGGGTCAAGACCCAACCCAATTTTTATTCAACCTATTATAATATTTTTCAATTTCAACCGAACCCGCCCATTTGACACTCTTAATTTGATAAACTAAAAAAAACATTAATCAAAATTTTCCTATATTACCCTTGCAATTATTTCATTTGAAAGTGGTTATACTTATTTGTAAAATTTTAAGAAGTTTTTTAAGGAGGTGAATAAGTAAAATTATTATTTTTATTTATGTCATAGCTATTGTTAAGGGAAATTGTTTGCAACTTCAATTTTCTCCATTCTTGCTATAAGCCTGATTTGTATAATTCACATGATTTGTATAATTTAGTTTCTGATGGTATGAATTCAGAATTTTATATATGCTTACCCTAGTTATTTGTATATGATTTATGAAAAAAATCATAATAAAGTACCTCGTTTGTATTTTGACAAGTGAAATATACAAACGGATAGAAATATACTTTTGCAATTTCCATATCAAACGAAACTATAGTTATAAAGCATAATCATCGAAATTATAGCTATAAAACATTATTATATCTATTATGTTTGCTATTTCAAAAAATTTATCTTCTTAATATGCCTGTAAAAAAAGGATTAAGGAGTAATTGGCCCAAGTGCTATCTTGATCAAGGCTTTGCTACGTCAAATATTTCACCGATTTGGAATAGCGATACTTACTCTTTAATTTGAGTGGTTAATAATGCACATAAATATGATATGATGATATTCGGCTAGGCTACTATAAATTTATTATATATGCCTAAAATATAAGTGAAAAGTTGTTGCCCACATAATTTATTTTAAAGTTTGAGTGTAATATCCTTAAAAAAAACATGAACAACACATCAAAATTTGAGAAAATACATGGAATAGCCATATGATCATTTAAATCCTTTTAGAAATTATTTCAAAATTGGCGTGAAACAATTACAATCTTTTCTAATATTTGAAAAAACTTATACATCTGATTCAAAATCTTAAAATAATGGATAAGTTATCTTAAAATATGGTCTAAAACCCATATGAAAATCTTCATAAGAGATGAGAGACGTACATAATTATTGGACTACGAAATAATAATATTAAATTATGTTAATTATGGCTATTTATCGGAGAAAGTGGTCATAATTCATATGAAGCCACTTTTTTATTTATTAGAAAATGGTTATCATTCCTTGAAATAGTCAATCTATATTCCTATAACTTATTACTTCATTTTCTTTTAATTGGATTTGAAAAATGTTGTGGAGTTAATGAGAAAGTAAAATTATTATTGAAAAAAAGAGATCTTTTTTATTTATATATTTTGAAATGTGTTTTTTCTTTTTGTGGAGTTGGTTGAGGGACTCCACAAGATGTTCAGATTGGATAAATTACCAATATAAACATCTTTATTTTTCATAATTTTTATTATTCCATACCGTTTAAAAATATTTCTAAAATCCCTCCTTTTCTTTTCAAACCCATTGTTCTAGATGAATAAAGTTATACATATTTTTTTTCCTATTTTTATTCCTTATTTCACTCCCTCAACTTCTTCCTAATTTCACTCACTCAGGGTGTGTTTGGTATGGAGAAAAATATTTTTCAAGAAAATATTTTCCTGGAAAACAAGTAGATTTTGTCATGTTTGATTGGTGAGTAGAAAATATTTTTCGGAAATGATTTTTAGTGTTTGATTTATGAATGAAAAATATTTTTTGAGAGACATCTTTTATTTTTACTAGAGTAAAAAATAATTTATGAATTGAAAATATTTTTAAAAACAAATTTTTATTTTTTTTGGGATAGTGGTGGTGGTGGAGTGGGGGTAGTGGATGGGGGTAGAGCGAGGGGTAGGAGTGAAAAAATAAAAAACTAAAGTTGATAGTATTCTTAAAAAACAAAATTAATTTTTTGGGGGTTGGGGGTGGGTGGCTGACTGGCGGGGGGGGGGGGAGGGGTAGGAGTTTAAAAATAAAAAATTGAAGTTGAAAATATTTTTGAAAAGCAAATTAATTTTTTGGGAGGGGTGGGGTTGGGGGTATGGCCGGTGGTTGGTTGGTTGGAGGGGGGGGCAGGGATCGGATGAAAAAATAAAATTTTAAATTAAAAATATTTTTTTAAATGGACGTTTTTCTCCAAAAAAAATGTAATTTGAAATTGGAAGAGAGTTTGGAAAATGTTTTCCTTAATTTTTGAAGGAAAGTCATTTTCATTAATTTTGAGGAAAATGAGTTGATTTGGAAAATATTTTCCAAGATTTTGTCCCAACCAAACATGAGAAAATTGGAAAACATTTTTCAGAAAATGTTTTTCCTTCGTACCAAACACACTTTCAATCTCTTTCTATTTTCACTCCCTCAACCTTTATTTCCTTCATTTTTTTAATTTTCAGATTTGTTCTCTCTCCTTTCAGTAAGATAGCTCCACAATTTTTTCAAGAAAATCCAAGTAAGTTTTCGTTTCACAATTTTTTTCCAAAGAACTACCAGATCTCCTCCATTTTTACCTTCACAAAATGCACAAGGGAAAGGTAAAAAAAATGATGTATTCATATTGCTTCTTGCAACAAAATTGTTTTCAGAAGATCCTCTTTTGTTGGTGAAACTACATTATGAAGTGAAAATAAGTAGTTTCTACCAAATATATCATTTTATCATGTATCAAGTGTTGCTATGTATCTTCTACAGTTATTCAAATTTAGAATAATACGTATTCGTACACAATACCAGATTATATTCGTGATACATTTGAGCGGATAAATCAAGGAAGGACACATGCTCGAGCTTTAAATCTACTGCTGAAAAATACCCAAAAAGAGGGGCGAAATTGGATCTACCATTACACGATTATCACTATAAAAGATACATATTTTCAATGTATCTCGTTTATTTTTATTCTTAAATTACCTTTTGTTAGTGTTATCACTCACAGTAACCTTTGTTTTATGCAATGTATCATATTTATATTTAAGGTGTTGATATATTACCCTAATATTGTTAAATATTCGATTATCATATTCAATATAAATGTTGTTGATACATAAACACTACATAATATATCATTTACATGTTTCAAGTTCTTTAATGTATCATCAATCTTATTCAAATTTGAAAGGCTATATAGACAACAAGAAATCTTTCGTTGTATCATGAGTAATATATCCATCTCGAGATCATAAATTAAAAAAATGGCTAGACAACACAATACATGTAATTTCGTATCTTGCATTATCATATATTTCTTTACCATGAAGTTAAATTATAAATAGATAATGTATCATGCACAATTTTATGGGCATGATATGTAAATAAATAAAAGTTGATAATTTTATTGTATCAAATACATTATTATCAACTATAAAATGATATGTTTATAGATACACTTTATTTTAGCTCACATACATCCTTCTTTCACAACACTATTGTATCAGATACATTATTATCAACTAGAAAATGAGACATTATATAAAAATGTATCTTATCAACTTGAAATATTTTACAATTGCATATTTATCTTTCAAGGCAAATTTCATAGACTGAATAAAGATACTTAGATGATGCAACAATCCGTTAACATTAAAGAAATTAGTGATACATTCCATAAAATAGTTATTTTCATGTTCACAACCCTATTGTATCAGATACATTATTATCAACTAGAAAATGAGACATTATATAAAAATGTATCTTATCAACTTGAAATATTTCACAATTACATATTTATCTTTCAAGGCAAATTTCATAGACTGAATAAAGATACTTAGATGATGCAACAACCCGTTAACATTAAAGAAATTAGTGATACATTCAATAAAATAGTTATTTTCATGTATCGATCACAAATAATCAGACAACTAACTTATACTTAATATTAGGTACAAAATATCGATCATAAATAATCAGACAACTAACTTATACTTAATATTAGGTACAAAATCTAAATATAATCTGATACATTTTGATAATTTTATAACAAATTACATGCATAATGTATCATCAATAAAGTACAGTATTTCACAAACACAACAAGATACAAAAATGTAATGAAATCTGATACAAGAAATTAATAAAGTATGTGACGATTGATTATTTTTCTGCCGATATTTTTCATTTGTGTTTCTTTTGGGTTCATGATTTTGGGGGAATGTAATGGGGTCAAGGTTTCTCCCTGCCGTCATTGGTCAAAGAAAGAGTTAAGAAAGAGAAGGGAGCGAAAAAACTAAAAAACTAAATGATGGGTTAGAAAAAGATAAGATGTAAGGTGTGTTTGGTATGAAGAAAAATGTTTTTCATGTTTATAAGTGGGTTTTGGATTTATTTTCTCATGTTTGGTTGATGAGTAGAAAATATTTTTTGAAAATGATTTTTAGTGTTTGACATATGAATGAAAAATGTTTTTGAGAAATCTCTTTATTTTTAATAGAGTGAAAAATAATTTTTGTAATTGAAAATATTTTTTAAAATTGAATTTTTTTTAGGGTAAGGGGGGGGGGGAGGTAGGGGTGACAAAAATAAAAAATTAAAGTTAATTTTTTTTTGAAAAAACAAAATTAAATTTTTTGGGGTGAGGGTTTGGGCTGGGGGGGGGGAGGGTAGGGGTGTTAAAATAAAAAATTTGAAATTGCAAATATTTTTAAAAATAAACTTTTTTTTTTTGTGGTGGGTGGGGGAGGGTGGAGTGGGAGGTAGGGGTGAATGAGGTAAGAAATAAAAATTTGAAATTGAAAATATTTTTTAAAATTATACTTCATTTTTTTTGGAGAGGGTGGAGGCTAATCTGAGTGGGGTGAAAAATAAAAATTTAAAATTTAAAATATTTTTTAAAATTATGTTTATCCAAAAAAAAAAAAAATAATGCAATTTGAAGTTGGATGAGAGTTTTGGAAAATGTTCTCCTTAATTTTTGAAGGGTGAGAAAAATGAGTTGATTTGGAAAACATTTTTCAAAACTTTTGGTCCAACCAATCATGAGAAAATTGAAAAATATTTTTCTTCATATCAAATACACTCGTAGATTAAAATATATCTTTATGAAATAAGAGGGTTCATGGTATTAATGTTGAGATTAGTGCAAATTGATTGAATTGAAGTTTTCTTTTAATGGTGTGTTGGATGAAAGGATCGAGAACCACACTGAATTTGGTGTTGGAATACTTTTTGAATATTGTTCAAATTGGTTGCGGATGTTGATGTATTCGAAGAGGATTTGAAAGAGAATTAAGAGAAGAAAATTTGAAGTCTGATTTGATTGAATATGTTAAGATTTGAGAGAGATTGAAATCAACTAGGATAGCGTGATTTGGAGAATTCAAATTCAATTTTAGATTCTTTTTTCTTTAAAAGTGTAACTGAATTTGTTTTAATGTATGGATTTAATGTATCGGGACTCTTTGCTATGTACTCCCTCGTACGGATTTAATGTATCGGGACTCTTTGCTTATGTACTCCCTCCGTTCAGTATTATTTGTCATGTTGCGCTTTTCGAAAGTCAATTTGACTAATTTTCAAAGTTAAATTAGATCACATTAATTTTATATTTTAAACAAAAAAATTAGATATTCTAAAACTATATGAAAAATATTATAAATTATAATTTTTTGCATATTAATAAGATGAAAAAATACATTTTAAAATGTTAGTAAAAGTTTTTATAATTTGACTCTATAAATAGAAACTATGATAAATAATATCAGATGGAGGGAGTATCTGGATAACACTAATTTTAAGGGATTTCTATAAATTAAAAAAATAAAAATATAATGTTATTTAGATCTTTACTGTGAAATTTATGTAAATTATACTTAAAAACTATCCAAATTAAATTTGAGTGAACATTTTGACCAAACTAGGGAAAAAAGGATTTGGACATTTAATTCAAAATGCATATAATTAAAGAGGCAGATTTTAAAACAAAGCAAATTCTTGGTTATAAAAGTGAGTGTCACAGCACTAGTCTATTATAGTATACCAACCTTCTCTTCCTTGCGCAACTTAGCTTTTAGCAATGGCGGAAATAGAACATGATTTTTTCCCATTGATGAGAGTTTACAAAGATGGTCGAATTCAGAGGCTGGCCGGCGAAGATTTTGTCCCACCTGAATCTGATCCTGAAACTGGACTACAAATCAAAGACGTTCAAATTGATCCACAAATTAACCTATCAGCAAGACTTTACCTTCCCAAAAATGTTGACCCGGTTCAGAAAATTCCCCTTTTCGTCTACTTTCACGGCGGCGGCTTCGTTATCGAATCTGCTTTTTCACCTACATATCACAAATATCTTAGCCTGGTAGCAGCTGAAGCAAAAGTCGCCATCGTCTCTGTTAACTACAGGTTAGCTCCTGAGTACCCTTTACCCATAGCTTATGAAGATTCATGGTTAGCTCTCAAATGGGTCACTTCACATGCCAATGGTGATGGTCGTGAACCATGGCTAAAAGACTATGCCGATTTCAATCGTGTCTTTTTAGGCGGAGATAGCGCGGGTGGTAACATCGCACACCATATAGGGATTCGGTTAGGGTTGGAAAAGTTGGATGGTGTTAAAATTGATGGGATTTTCCTTGCCTGTCCATATTTCTGGGGGAAGGATCCTATTGAGGGTGAGGAAGAAAACTTGCTTGCCAAGGATTTCGTTGAGGACCTTGTGTTGAGTGGGAATCCCAATAGCACGGGGTTAGATATGGATCCTATTGACTTAGGTTCCAAGGATCTCTTTGAGAAGCTATGGTTGTTTGTGAATCCCAACAGCTCGGGATTAGATGATCCGTTGATTAACCCGGAAAAGGATCCAAAACTGTCTGGGTTAGGATGTGAGAAAGTAGTTGTGTATGTGGCCAGAAAAGATGCGTTGAGATTCAGGGGATTTTACTACAAGGAGGTGTTGGAGAAGAGTGGGTGGCCGGGGACGGTGGAGGTTGTGGAAGTTAAAGATAAGGGACATGTGTTTCACTTGTTTGTTCCTGAAGCTGAAGAAGCCATAGCCATGCTGAAAAAATTGGCCTCTTTCCTTAATCAGTCATAGGCCTAGTCATTTTTAATCTTGTTTGTCATGGAAATTCAACTATAATAAGGCAAATGAATTAGGTACTATTTTTATAAAATTGAATTACATGTAATTGTGTTTTTGTGGCTCAAAACCTTAAAGTGATTAATAAAATATATTACAAGTTTTATGGAAATCTTCATTACAGGGACATGCATAATTATTAAATTACACAATAATAACTAAGCATTAAACTATGGTTATTGTGATCGCTATTTAGTGGAAAGAGTGGTCATGACTTCTACTAAGCCATTTTTTCATAGAAAGTGAGAGGCAAAAGGGGTTTAGGGAAGGCTTGACCCCGCTAATATCTTAGCCAGCTTTATTCTGCCTCGTTTAATATATATTCAAAAATTTGCCCTAAACCCAATTTTTAATATGTTTTAGAAATATTTGAAATTTTTTAATTTAATATAATTTTTAATTAATATATGTTACTCTTTTATGTCTCAATTTTCGTTATATATGTGAAATTTTCAAGTCAATTAATTTTTTAGTTACTCCCTCCGTTTCACAATGACATATTTTGACTTGACACGGAGTTTAAGAGTATAAAGAAGACTTTTGAATCATGTGGTCCTAAACTAAAGTTAGGTTAAATGTACAAAATTGTCCTTTAATCTTGTGGCCTTAAACATGTCACGTGGAAAGTTGTTATCAAAAAAAGAAAGAGGTCTTTCTTTTGAAACATACTAAAAAGGAAAAGGTTATTTTTTTTGAAACGGAGGGAGTACTAATTATTGTTATTTTCAATGATGTAACTTCTAAAAAGAATAAAATGTGACGTCTTTATATTAGTTGCTTATTTAAGTATTTTAAAGAATATTGTAAGGAACCTCAAATTTGGATATATTTAACAAATTATCTGACGCAACTAAGTACTAAATAAATAAAGTATGGGCAAAAAGTTAAGCTAACGGCCAAATTGGTCAACACCTAATCAAGTTGGGAACTATACAACAAAATAGCGATTTTTTTTATTTTGAGCGAGATACAACCAACAATAATTGTATGAGAATCATTTATTTTTTGACACGTGGAAATATTGGGTCAATTTGACCTTTAAAGTCTGCTAAAGAAATAAAAGGAGAGATAATGTAAATTTTAAATGAAAATTAAAAAGAAAAATAAAAGGAGAGATAATGTAAATTTTAAATGAAAATTAAAAAGAAAACACGGGATCCACACCATATTATATTAATATTAATAAAACATTTGGATTGAAGTGTTTTAGTGCATACACCACAGTAGCAAAAATTGAAGGGAACGAGAAGACACTTTCCCTCCATAATAAAGTATTTTGATCACATCTCACCAAACAAAAGATACAATATACTAATCACTTTCTTCCTCGAATAAATTTTTTCCATATCACAACTTCTCCATTCTACATGTAATGAATATATCTTTTTTTTATTTTTTATAACAAGACACTGTCTAGTCTAAATGTAATTAATATATCAATTTTTTCAATGCTCTTTTTTATTTTTGCTATTTGAATTTGTGCAATTACTTCTCTTGTTAATTTTTTCCAGGTATAAGAAAAAGAAAAAAGAAAAGTTATTTATCGCTGAATCTTGTTTTCATACATATATATCATCAACATAGATATTTTATCTTTATAGAGACATTCAAATTGTGCACATCTATGCATAGCACTTTTTCCAGGTTATGATTTGTTGAAAAATTATGTAAATATACAAATATTATTTGTTAGAGAACAAAAATAAAATCAACAAAAAATGATTTATAGTAATTTTATTCAAAATCTAACAATATTAGTGATAGTTTACTACATAATTCAAACTATATCATAATATTTATAATATTACAAGAGGAAAACATGTTAATATGTCTATACTAAGATATCTTTGATATTTTCTAATGCTATAATTTTTTGTACATATTATATATATTTCAAATAAAAAATGGAGAATATAAATGTTGATAAAGGAACTACCGACCAAAAAGGTAATATCTTACTTCTGTGAAATTCTCTTAATTCTAACAGAAATTCTTAATTAAATAAGATTAGCTTATGTTTATTTATTCCTCGTATTTTGATACTTATCATCTAAAAACTGTTATTGTAGCTCACAACGTAAATGATAAAGAATACTCCACAAGAATTCATAATGTTTATAACATCAACAAAAAAAATATCTTTGAGATTGGTATGAAATTTGTCTTAGAAGAGGAACCATACAATGCATACAATTCATATGTTGTGGCAAAAGGTTTTGAAATTCGAAAAGGTCCAAAAACTTATAATAGAAATAACGAAATGACAAGGTGCATATTTTTTTGTTCTTGTCAAGGAAATTTTGACACGTGGAAATATTGGGTCATTTTAGGCATTTGCATTGAGAGGACTCAAACTTCTTTTATTCTTTTCAAGTTGATGAAGATGGTAGATTATGCAACTTCTTTTGGAGGGATAGTATATCCAGATTGCATTATGAGTGCTTGACACTACATATCACACAAATAGATCTAACATGATTTGTGCTCCATTTGTTGGTGTCAATAATCATTGGAATTTTATTTTTTTTTGGATGTGCCTTCTTGTGTAATGAAATAACAGACTCTTTTGTTTGGTTGTTTCAAACATTTTTGAAGGGAATGAGAGGAAAAACACCAAAAATAATTTTTACAGATCAAGATCATGCAATTGTGGCTGCCATTAGACAAGTTTTTCCCAACACATGTTATCGATTGTGTGAATGACATATTGATAGACATGCTCAAACGAATATACCTCAACTCTATTGGAAAGAGGGATTTCAAAACTATTTTGATACTCTCTGTTACGACCCGATTTCGAAAACTGAAGGTTTCGAAGCCGATTTCGCAACTTTGGCCTATTTGTTAAAGTTTTTGGAAAAAATGTATTTTTAGAAGTCGCCACTTAATCTTTTAGGGAAAATTAAGAAAACCATTTTTTTTAAAAATAAATTTTTTAAAAGAAAGCGTTTAAATAAACCAGAGTTGGGTAAGGGATCAAATAATTCTCTAAGGAAGGGTTTAGGCATCTTAGAGAATCCGCTTACATGCGGTTGACCGACGGATTTTAAAGTTGGCTAATTTTAAGAAAATCTTAAGAATACTAAAAAAAAAACTTATTTATTTATTTTAAACTACTCAAAAAATTCTTGTTGAAAACTTAGGTAAAAATCTTTTGATACTTCTAAAAGTTTCAAGATTAAAATCTAAGTTGAGACTTTTATCCATAGTCAATTTTGAACCATACAAATAATTCAACATATAAACATGGATTACGACACTTTGTTTAACAACTATGAAAGGATATTAAAGATCCTTAAGTCATTCATACAAAGTTCTAAGTTAAATTAAAAGACAACTAATTTAGTTTAAGAAACTTAACAATTTTATCCTATTCAAAAATTTGAACTAAATAGTTAGTTCAAACTCGCAAACATGGATTCAAAGCTTTTAATAACTATGAAAGAACATACACAGTTCTTAAGTTATTCCATAAGCTTAAGTCGCTAAAAATAAACTGTGTTAACAAATCCAACTCCTTGAAAAAGAATTTGATAAAGAAAAGAAAAAATAAATAAATTAAACTCCTATGAGGATTCATCCAAGTTAATGGAAATATAAAAAAATGGGTTAATAAGAGTTAGCATTCACAATAAACAAGATAATAATAAGATATAAAGTAAATATTGAATGAAAATTTTCAGCCCCTATTCGACCATTTTGGGGGCTAAAATGTTGCAAACTACTGCTCCATCGATTTTTGGATTTTAACCCAATTTTTGCTTTTCGCTTTCGGCCTTTTTAAGGTTGTTGTTGCTGCTGCTTTTTTGGGTTTTAATCCATTAATACTAGCTTCCTTTCGCAAATTTGATGGGGCCGACTCGAAGAAGGGAAAATGCAAGAGAGGAGAGTCCATTGAACTCATTCCGAAGGAGTTCATGCAGAGAAGATAAAGAAAATGATTAGCACGAGTAAGTAAGAAGAGTATGAGTCGATACTTACAAAATAAAACTACTCAATGCAATAAATTTGTCTAATATTTGATATTCTAATAATAACCTATTCCTTGTTAGCTAATTTAACGTCAATTTCCCATAATGAACTAAGCACCCAACTTTGTGTAACATAGGATAATTAAAACTTGAAAGAAAACCATCAGACCTTCCAGGCAACATAATCAAATGGGTATTATATATCCCAACAAACCATAATGTCAAAAGGGTCTTATGAAATCACAACTAACTCTAAAATGCATGAGAATGCTTATATGATTCACTAAAAAATGAGATAAATCTGATCGAGTTCTGAAAATAAAAATGAATAAAATAAACCACTGTAAACAAACATGCAGCCACATTCAACAAGTTAATATGAAAATCCTATTTCAACAAGTTCAAGCATGGATCTAAAGACAATGCATTAAAGAATTCGGATGCATAAGAGTTGAGAGTTTTTCACTTATCCGAGCCTAACTCCTTTGGAAATGCTAAAGAACAGCCCCAAAGATGATTTATTTCTCGCTCAAACAGGCTCTTAATTAGTATTGAGAGACAATGGGTATGCTGGTTGGCAAATCACACTAACAAATTTCACAAAATAGACAGGCAGACATGTCAATTCTGCAACAAAATCAGACTTTTGCAATACATGAGATAGAAACTCTAAATCAAGGTAACAAAAGTTGTTATATAAGCAAATAACAGATTGATGCAAAGTAGAGAAACATACTGGAGTAATTTGACATATTAGAAGTAGCAGCTTGAACAAATTAAAAATCACTAGCTATAAGTAATAGATGACTGCACAAACTTAAACCAAATAATATCAATATATCACTCTAGATTGCTAAAGTTTTACATGAGCTCACAAATAGAGCATTTAAACTAATAATTAGCTAATAGTAAAAGTCCAGAACCGAGCCAATGTACGCAATTTAGAATCTATAGCTCAAAGGAGTGACATGAGGATCTAAGGGATTTAGGAGCAACCAAAGAGAAGTCGAACTAAAATTCAACTTCATCTAGAGCTCAACTAAACCTAAGATCAACTTCATGACTCCCAAAAGAATAAGATACTTAACAGGACGAACAACAACAACAATGGCGATAAACACTTGATGACACACATCGAACTCTTACAAATAGAGATGGTCAAACTCACAGTAAAGAATTGCCAAGCCTTTAAAACCAACAAAAGACTAATGAACAACTATATACCAAACCCAACAGGATAGCAAGACCACATATTTTAATATAAAAACTAAAGTAACTTCCAAGAGAATAACGATATACATAATCAAATCAGAGAATCTTAGCTGCGATTAAACTAGTCCACATGGAATAATGTGAACATCATATTGAGATGAGGGAACCAAATCTTCATGTGATTGACCAGAAAGTGGAACTAAAAAATGTTCATTAAACACGTAAAGGAATAATAGAACATTGCCAAAATACTCATAAAATCAGCATTCAACAGAGAAGAGGAAAACACATTAAAAAAAATATATAACTAGACTTAAATCAGCTCCAACACATACACTAAAATCAAACTAAATAGAAAGGGAAAGGAAAGAATTACATGGTTCTGGGCAGCGAACCGACGACGAGTTTGACGAAGACGATTCCACCTTTTTCAACTCGAAAAGCCACAAAACGTTTAAAATTTTAAACTATGGAACCAAGAATTCCCAAAAAACTTTATGGGTACTCTTTGGCCTAAAAAAAAAGATCCCCCCTTTTTAAAAGCAGTCGAGAGAAGTCTATTTATAAGGGGGAAATGGGGAAGAAAAAGGGTCAGTTCGAAATTCGAAATTCGAATTCGAATTCCCTCTTGGATAAGATTGCCAGCTCCACTCTTGTACCAATTTGTATAATTTCTCAACGGAATGAAGAGGATAGCCGTTGATTCTAGGTGAGGCAAGGACGAACAAGCATAGAGATTGCTCCATCTGGCATATCAGTAAACGGTCTTGTACGAGAGGATAAGGGAGAAGGAGAGAATGAGGCTGCCGCGAGCTGGGCTCGATTCTGGACTGAATTTTGGGCTGGACTGGTCCTCGATTTCTGGGGCGAGGAAGAAGAAGAGAATGGGATCGCTTATATGCTGCTTGAAACGTTGGTTGGTGATGCTTTTGGAATGGGTCTTTTTGTTGTCAAAAGAACTGGGCCGGGTCGGGGATTAAAGAGAGTGGACTGGTGAATTGGAATTGGTTAGGGGTGGGCTGATGAGCTTTGATTTGAGGGAGAGGTCCAAAATTGCTCTCCAAATGGGTTAAGGACAAAAATCAAATAAGTTTCTTTTTTTAAAAAAAAAAATTAAAAAAAATTTAAGCTTTGGCCATATAAACCTAAATTATAGCCTACGGGAGATTCAAAATAGTAGTCAAACTTAGTTACTTAGGATAAATTCCGCTAATAGTCATATAAGATGAATTAATATAATTAATTTACGAGCTTCTCAAACTTAACGAAATGAAATAATTAACCTAATTATACATTAAATGATTTAAAAATTATAAGTATAATTTAAACTAAACTAATCCAATAAGATACTTACTAAAAAATTTAAATCTTTTTGCGATGATTTTTGAAATATTATGAAATATGCTAATTATATACTAAGTTATATATAAACATATATATATATTACTTAAAAATCATAAATATTCTAAAAACTATTTAAAATATCTTTAAAATATTTTGAATTTTATAAAGTTAGTTATTTCAAGTCGTTTGGAATTTAAGAAACTCGAAATTTAATTCCAATCATGGGAGGTCAAAATTGTGTGTCAACAGCTGCCCCTCGTTTGACTTGGATTGATGAAAGAAATTCGAGGCAAATGAATTTGACAAATCCAATTTTGACTAACAACATCTTCATCTTTCATAAAAGTGTTTTTGGTACGGACTTCAGGAATTGTGGCCGAGCCCCGGAAGTGGGTTTCTTACATATCTCAGGCTATATGATAATTTAGGCCACTTGTAGTTCGATACGCTTGATTTGACGCACGATTTTCAAAGAAATGCAAAAGCTATTTCGGTGTCGAAGTATGGAGAAGTCGAAAAGCTTGAGAACAAAGTAATGACAAAATAATTGGAGTACAGTCGAGTTTTCAACATTGAGCACTCCTACATATCCCTAAATTTAGGGAATCAGACTGCTTGTAGTTCGACTCAATCGGTTGAAAAGGAAATCTCTTATGCGGATTTAACCTTTAGCTTAAGGATAAGTGACAAAATAATTGAGCTTGGAAAAGAGGCTTGCAACCATCTCAACTGTGAATGCGGGGCCCTTCGCACCCATAGGTAAGGATTTACATGGACATAATTTCCGAATCTCTAGGTGTATTGTCACCCGAATTTGAAAAATTGCCTTGGGTGAGAGTTCAAATTTTCACTAAAGGCGAAACTGAAACTAATAAACCCAAGAAAATACCCACATGCCTTAGGATAGGGGTGTGGTTTGATTGTGGTGGAAGTCGTTCCTCAACTCGCGTCCTAAGAGTTTGATATTCCTCTTTGGACTATGCCTCAGTTCGCTGCTAAGAAAAGTTCCACGCTATGCTGCGTCCTATTTGACGTAGTCCACTTTATGTATTGGAAAGTCTGGCAAAAAGTTGTCAGTGGAAAATGTAACACAAATGCAAATATAATTTGTGCAAACCTGGTATAACATGTCATACTGAAGAAGCTGACGATCCAATTTCAAGTGTAATTCTCTTGAAGGAGGTGGCAATTCAAAATAGTATGTCAGTTTGAAGTATGTGATGATTCAATAATATTATACAACGTGTCACGTCGAAGGAAGTGACTCTCCAATAATAATTAAACGTGTCACGTTGAAGGAAGTGACTCTCCAATAATAATTAAACGTGTCACGTTGAAGGAAGTGACTCTCCAATAATAATTAAACGTGTCACGTAAAAGGAAGTGACACTCCAATAATAACATTAACGTGTCACATTGAAGGAAGTGACGCTCCAATAATAATTTTAACGTGTCACGTTGAAGGAAGTGACACTCCAATAATAACATTAACGTGTCACATTGAAGGAAGTGACGCTCCAATAATAATTTTAACGTGTCACGTTGAAGGAAGTGACGCTCCAATAATAAATTAATGTGTCACGTCGAAGGAAGTGACTCTCCAATAATAATGTAACGTGTCACATTGAAGGAAGTGACGCTCCAATAATAATTTAACGTGTCACGTTGAAGGAAGTGACTCTCCAATAATAATTTAACATGTCAGTTGAAGGAAGTGACGCTCCAATAATGATTTAACGTGTCACGTTGAAGGAAGTGACTCTCCAATATTAATTTAATATGTCACGTTGAAGGAAGTGACACTCCAATAATAATTAAACGTGTCACGTTGAAGGAAGTGACTCTCCAATAATAATTTAACATGTCACGTTGAAGGAAGTGACACTCCAATAATAACATTAACGTGTCACATTGAAGGAAGTGACGCTCCAATAATAATTTTAACGTGTCGCGTTGAAGGAAGTGACGCTCCAATAATAAATTAATGTGTCACGTCGAAGGAAGTGATGCTCCAATAATAATTTTAACGTGTCACATTCAAGGAAGTGACCCTCCAATAATAATTTTAACGTGTCACGTTGAAGGAAGTGACGCTCCAATAATAATTTAACGTGTCACGTTGAAGGAAGTGACTCTCCAATAATAATTTAACATGTCACGTTGAAGGAAGTGACGCCCCAATAATGATTTAACGTGTCACGTTGAAGGAAGTGACTCTCCAATATTAATTTAATATGTCACGTTGAAGGAAGTGACACTCCAATAATAATTTAACGTGTCACGTTGAAGGAAGTGACTCTCCAATATTAGTTTAACATGTCACGTTGAAGGAAGTGATGCTCCAATAATAATTTATCGTGTCACGTTGAAGGAAGTGACTCTCCAATAATAATACCCTATGATAAAGAACATCTTTGGTTGTCATTACAACTTTGTCATTCCCAGTTTTCTCTGAGGTCTGTAGTTTGAAACAGTAGGAAAACCGAATTCTTATATAGAATTGCCTACGTATCTTGCTGGGACAAGAAATCAGGTCTGACGTAGTTCGAACATGAAACTTAACAAAATTTTAAAGAATGAAAAATTTGCCTTAAAAAGGGCGAGGGATTTGGAAAATGAAGAAAAATGATCTTCAAACAAAATAGAGGATAAGCGTCAGTTTGGATTGGATCCTTGGTGTCAGGAATCCTTCATAATAAAATTTTCGATAAGGATTAGTGTGTGTCCTTTGTCTGGTGAATGTCTGGGCAGATCTTTTAAAAATTGAAAGGATCTTTTGCAATTTTGACTCCAATTCTGACGACACCATTGTGCCAAGGTGACGAGGCCACTGTGGGTCTAATGATGTCTAGTAACTTTATAGTTCCTGCATCCAAAGAAAAATTCTTAGTTTTGAGAGACTGATTCATGTGGCTTTGTCTTGCCATCCTGATGCTCTTTTGCCTTCTGGATTACAAACTTGTTTGGTCTTGAAATGTCGCTTGATGGAATTTTTGAGGACCTTCCTCAAAAATTCTGCCCCAGTTTAAAACATAACATAAATTTCGAACTTTCTGTAGTTTTCAGTTGAATTTTTGAGTGAATCTCAAAAATTCTGCCCTAGTTGCAACTCTGAAGTGATCCTCGATTCTGGCTTGTCGAATAAAACTCTCTTTCTAATGAATTTTGAGATCCTCTCAAAATTCTGCCCCAGTTTTCATTATAAAGTGAAACGAAAAACTTACGGGGAATATGATCGAGCCGTTGTGGTGCCAACGTATCCCGTTGAGCAGGAATCAGGTCAAACGTAGTTCTAACTCTCGAGGATTAACAGGACTAGAAAAAATTTAACTAAGGAAAACGACCGAGGCCGACATAGGCCGCCTACGTATCTCATTCTTGAGAATTCAGGTCGAACGTAGTTCATTCTCGTGAAAGATACTTAAAAGGGAAATCTAAACCAAATAAACGATTACAAAGTAATAAAGCGATAAAAGTGCGATTACAGAGAAGTAAAATAACAAACTCTAAATGCAAGACTAAAAGCTGCCAAAAGTGCGACCTTCCAGGAAACTTGCTTCTTCTTTATAACTGGTTATGCTAACAACTACTCCTTATGCTTGGGTAGCGGATTGGTGTTCACATTTGGTGGAGCTTGAGCAAGTTTAACCACCTCGTTGTCAATTAGATCTTGAATTTTGTGTTTGAGAGTGATACACTTCTCGGTATCATGACCGACAACCCCTGAATGATAAGCACAACGCTTACTTGGGTCATACCACTCGGCTGAAGTATTCACAGTCTTGGCTTCCACTGGATAAAGTATTCCTGCCTCTTTCAATCTTTCAAAAAGTTGACTCCGTGTCTCTCTCAATTGAGTAAAGGCTCTGGGAGGTTTTTTCTCAAAATTAGGACGAGGTGCATTATTTCGAGGATTTTGCATTGGTCGTGGAGAACGAAATGTTGATTGATTGTTGCAAACATAGTATTGTGAATTAGAATAGCCTGGAGGTGGTTGACGATTATATGATGCAGCTTCTCGGGTCGTTATCATCATAACTTCTTTCTCCTTTTTCTTTCCAAAAGAACCAGTTTGATAGGTTCTATTAGCAAATTGAGATGAGGCGTAACTCATTATTCTGCCAGTTTTGAGACCGTCTTCAATCATCTCTCCAGCTTTGATAACTTCAGCAAATGTCTTTCCACCCATTATCACCATTCGTTCATAGTATTCTGAGTCTTGAGCCTGAATGAAGTAAGTGATCATTTCTGATTCCTCCATAGGTGGGTGCACCCTAGCAGCTTCTTCTCTCCAACGAATAGCATATTCTCGAAAGCATTCAGTCGACTTTGGTTTTAGCTTGGTATTAGAGATTCTATCAGGAGCGATCTCAATATGAAACTTGTAGTGATCCACAAAAGCATTCGCCAGATCATCCCAGGTGCGCCATTTGGCCACATCTTGTTTAGAATACCACTCCAATGCTTTTCCAGTCAGACTTTGATTGAACAGCTTGATTCTTATACCTTCGTTGTTTCCAACGCCAATCAACTTTTCACAGTAAATTTTCAAGTGAAAGAACGGATTTCCTGATCCACTAAATTTCTCAAACTTTGGAATCTTGTAACCGGGTGGCAACTCAACCTCAGGAAATGTGCACAATTCTTCGTATCTAACACTCTGGCTACTATCGAACCCCCGAAGACCTCTCATAGCATCCTCCAAGCTTTTCATCTTTTTATTCATCATTTCAGCATCAATTGATTTTCCATCGCCCTCAATTTCAATATAGTGATTAACATCTGGGCGGTGAAACTCTAGAATCTTGGTAACAGGTGGAGCGGTGACATAAGTGTACACTGGCGGAGTGTGATGTGTTACCGTTGGAGCTTTTGGAGGAGCAAATGTGTACACAAGAGGAGTATCCTGAGTTGAATTAGTGAGTGAGGCGCTTCGAGTTTGCTGAGAGGTGGCAAAGTGATCTCCTTGATGAAACTCAGTCGAAGTCGGATACACAGGTGGCATGGGCCCCCTTTGGCGAGCATCAGGTGGTTGATTCGGAGAAGCAGCTTGGTATTGAGCTACTAGGAGATTCAGTGTGCTAATTTGTCGCTCCAGACGAGTAATGACTTCCATAGGTGATTCTGTTGCTACTGAGGCACTAGGATTGACCGGTATAGATGAAGTGGGGATCATTTCGGATGAAACAACTGTGTTGATAGTGAAATCCATTTTTGATCGAGTTCTCTTAGTAGTCCAAGTAAGAAATGAAGAGTCTGTAGAGCTTCCCTTGACCTTAGACCGTGTAAAATATGAATGTTCTGCCAGCGGGTACTTTGATGAAGTGAGCAAGTTTGATTACCAACACGAAACAGTCTCTCTTTCTAAAACAACTCAAAAATAAGAATAAGAAAGTTAGTCCATTAATCATAATAATCAACCAAAGCAGCATATAAAACAAATAACATGTGTTTTGTTTTAAACAAACTAGTCCAAAATTCGAAGAAGGTGAGTTTCTAAAAAATGATCAAATGGAAAAAAATGTTTATTGTGAACTAACTTTTAACGAAAGAAAAGAGTTTGGTTCAATTGAGAATCTCTTTTGGAGAAACAAAATGTCTTGATATTCGCTTGAAACTGAAGGAATGTTTAGTAACGCCGAGTAGTAGGTGTGGAAAATAATTTTCAAGAAACGACGAGGTCAACGTGAATTTGAATGATGACCTAACAATTTTTTTAAAGCTCTATTGAACCTAAAACTTGAGTGATTTTGAACGTATTTTTGTAATGGAGTTGTAGTATTTTGGAAGGTTTGACAATTGGATTAATGTTCTAAGACATTGGAATGGAATAATGGACCAATTATGCTTAAAGCAAAACATATGTATATAAACACATAGGTCAAACAAGCACAAATGAAACAAAATATATAACATTTAACACACAAACAATATATAACGCCTCCTAACATGCATGTGACCTTTTAAGCCAAAGGTAAGCCTAACGTTTGAAGGATCTGTATATCATTTGTAAATCGTTCCATTGCCCCCCCAAAAAAAAAATATTTATACAAAAAATTTATAAATAAAACAAATGGGGATACATAATAGAAGGGGAGGGAAATACATAGCAACCCCACGCAGGGGTACAATGGTAAACTAAGCTAAGCTTCCATATGAATCTTCATTCCCGAACTTCTTGATGCTTTTGAATTTCTTCTTGATGAGAATCTTCATTTGAATTTAAACAAAGAAACTACCTATAAAAATAAAAATCTCAACCCCAAAGGACAATGGTACTTACAAATCGACATACATATCCTTCAAATATAACAAATAGTTGGATGATCGTCTTATATTGACCGAGGTCAATCAGACTCAAGGTGGTCTTCTAATGGGTCCAATACACCTTGGGTATTGGATCATCTTAGGTTAATGCACCTAAAAAGGGTTTTGGTTGAGCTCTAACTTAGTTGACTAAGAGTGTCTTTTGAAGGACCGGTAACCTAAGCGGACAACTTAGGCTGAAATTCACGATAATCATTGGACGCATGACGAACCAATAAATTATCGATAATTTCGGACAAAGGTTGAGTATAAAAAGTCTGGTTGCGGTTCCGCAAACCATTCTTTAATATACTGTACATATAATATCAGAAGATGTCATGAATGCAATATAATAGTTAATAATCAAAATTTAAACACATAATTGCATCAAATAACAGTTAATACAATAATAGTTAGCCAAACAATAAAATCCTTTTGGTTAGAACCTAGATGAATCCCCAGCAGAGTCGCCATTCTGTTACGACCCGATTTCGAAAACTGAAGTTTCAAAGCCGATTTCGCAACTTCGGCCTATTTGTTAAAGTTTTTGGAAAAAATGTATTTTTAGAAGTCGCCACTTAATCTTTTAGGGAAAATTAAGAAAACCATTTTTTAAAAATAAATTTTTTAAAAGAAAGCGTTTAAATAAACCAGAGTTGGGTAAGGGATCAAATAATTCTCTAAGGAAGGGTTTAGGCATCTTAGAGAATCCGCTTACATGCGGTTGACCGACGGATTTTAAAGTTGGCTAATTTTAAGAAAATCTTAAGAATACTAAAAAAAAAACTTATTTATTTATTTTAAACTACTCAAAAAATTCTTGTTGAAAACTTAGGTAAAAATCTTTTGATACTTCTAAAAGTTTCAAGATTAAAATCTAAGTTGAGACTTTTATCCATAGTCAATTTTGAACCATACAAATAATTCAACATATAAACATGGATTACGACACTTTGTTTAACAACTATGAAAGGATATTAAAGATCCTTAAGTCATTCATACAAAGTTCTAAGTTAAATTAAAAGACAACTAATTTAGTTTAAGAAACTTAACAATTTTATCCTATTCAAAAATTTGAACTAAATAGTTAGTTCAAACTCGCAAACATGGATTCAAAGCTTTTAATAACTATGAAAGAACATACACAGTTCTTAAGTTATTCCATAAGCTTAAGTCGCTAAAAATAAACTGTGTTAACAAATCCAACTCCTTGAAAAAGAATTTGATAAAGAAAAGAAAAAATAAATAAATTAAACTCCTATGAGGATTCATCCAAGTTAATGGAAATATAAAAAAATGGGTTAATAAGAGTTAGCATTCACAATAAACAAGATAATAATAAGATATAAAGTAAATATTGAATGAAAATTTTCAGCCCCTATTCGACCATTTTGGGGGCTAAAATGTTGCAAACTACTGCTCCATCGATTTTTGGATTTTAACCCAATTTTTGCTTTTCGCTTTCGGCCTTTTTAAGGTTGTTGTTGCTGCTGCGTTTTTGGGTTTTAATCCATTAATACTAGCTTCCTTTCGCAAATTTGATGGGGCCGACTCGAAGAAGGGAAAATGCAAGAGAGGAGAGTCCATTGAACTCATTCCGAAGGAGTTCATGCAGAGAAGATAAAGAAAATGATTAGCACGAGTAAAGTAAGAAGAGTATGAGTCGATACTTACAAAATAAAACTACTCAATGCAATAAATTTGTCTAATATTTGATATTCTAATAATAACCTATTCCTTGTTAGCTAATTTAACGTCAATTTCCCATAATGAACTAAGCACCCAACTTTGTGTAACATAGGATAATTAAAACTTGAAAGAAAACCATCAGACCTTCCAGGCAACATAATCAAATGGGTATTATATATCCCAACAAACCATAATGTCAAAAGGGTCTTATGAAATCACAACTAACTCTAAAATGCATGAGAATGCTTATATGATTCACTAAAAAATGAGATAAATCTGATCGAGTTCTGAAAATAAAAATGAATAAAATAAACCACTGTAAACAAACATGCAGCCACATTCAACAAGTTAATATGAAAATCCTATTTCAACCAGTTCAAGCATGGATCTAAAGACAATGCATTAAAGAATTCGGATGCATAAGAGTTGAGAGTTTTTCACTTATCCGAGCCTAACTCCTTTGGAAATGCTAAAGAACAGCCCCAAAGATGATTTATTTCTCGCTCAAACAGGCTCTTAATTAGTATTGAGAGACAATGGGTATGCTGGTTGGCAAATCACACTAACAAATTTCACAAAATAGACAGGCAGACATGTCAATTCTGCAACAAAATCAGACTTTTGCAATACATGAGATAGAAACTCTAAATCAAGGTAACAAAAGTTGTTATATAAGCAAATAACAGATTGATGCAAAGTAGAGAAACATACTGGAGTAATTTGACATATTAGAAGTAGCAGCTTGAACAAATTAAAAATCACTAGCTATAAGTAATAGATGACTGCACAAACTTAAACCAAATAATATCAATATATCACTCTAGATTGCTAAAGTTTTACATGAGCTCACAAATAGAGCATTTAAACTAATAATTAGCTAATAGTAAAAGTCCAGAACCGAGCCAATGTACGCAATTTAGAATCTATAGCTCAAAGGAGTGACATGAGGATCTAAGGGATTTAGGAGCAACCAAAGAGAAGTCGAACTAAAATTCAACTTCATCTAGAGCTCAACTAAACCTAAGATCAACTTCATGACTCCCAAAAGAATAAGATACTTAACAGGACGAACAACAACAACAATGGCGATAAACACTTGATGACACACATCGAACTCTTACAAATAGAGATGGTCAAACTCACAGTAAAGAATTGCCAAGCCTTTAAAACCAACAAAAGACTAATGAACAACTATATACCAAACCCAACAGGATAGCAAGACCACATATTTTAATATAAAAACTAAAGTAACTTCCAAGAGAATAACGATATACATAATCAAATCAGAGAATCTTAGCTGCGATTAAACTAGTCCACATGGAATAATGTGAACATCATATTGAGATGAGGGAACCAAATCTTCATGTGATTGACCAGAAAGTGGAACTAAAAAATGTTCATTAAACACGTAAAGGAATAACAGAACATTGCCAAAATACTCATAAAATCAGCATTCAACAGAGAAGAGGAAAACACATTAAAAAAAATATATAACTAGACTTAAATCAGCTCCAACACATACACTAAAATCAAACTAAATAGAAAGGGAAAGGAAAGAATTACATGGTTCTGGGCAGCGAACCGACGACGAGTTTGACGAAGACGATTCCACCTTTTTCAACTCGAAAAGCCACAAAACGTTTAAAATTTTAAACTATGGAACCAAGAATTCCCAAAAAACTTTATGGGTACTCTTTGGCCTAAAAAAAAAGATCCCCCCCTTTTTAAAAGCAGTCGAGAGAAGTCTATTTATAAGGGGGAAATGGGGAAGAAAAAGGGTCAGTTCGAAATTCGAAATTCGAATTCGAATTCCCTCTTGGATAAGATTGCCAGCTCCACTCTTGTACCAATTTGTATAATTTCTCAACGGAATGAAGAGGATAGCCGTTGATTCTAGGTGAGGCAAGGACGAACAAGCATAGAGATTGCTCCATCTGGCATATCAGTAAACGGTCTTGTACGAGAGGATAAGGGAGAAGGAGAGAATGAGGCTGCCGCGAGCTGGGCTCGATTCTGGACTGAATTTTGGGCTGGACTGGTCCTCGATTTCTGGGGCGAGGAAGAAGAAGAGAATGGGATCGCTTATATGCTGCTTGAAACGTTGGTTGGTGATGCTTTTGGAATGGGTCTTTTTGTTGTCAAAAGAACTGGGCCGGGTCGGGGATTAAAGAGAGTGGACTGGTGAATTGGAATTGGTTAGGGGTGGGCTGATGAGCTTTGATTTGAGGGAGAGGTCCAAAATTGCTCTCCAAATGGGTTAAGGACAAAAATCAAATAAGTTTCTTTTTTTAAAAAAAAAAATTAAAAAAAATTTAAGCTTTGGCCATATAAACCTAAATTATAGCCTACGGGAGATTCAAAATAGTAGTCAAACTTAGTTACTTAGGATAAATTCCGCTAATAGTCATATAAGATGAATTAATATAATTAATTTACGAGCTTCTCAAACTTAACGAAATGAAATAATTAACCTAATTATACATTAAATGATTTAAAAATTATAAGTATAATTTAAACTAAACTAATCCAATAAGATACTTACTAAAAAATTTAAATCTTTTTGCGATGATTTTTGAAATATTATGAAATATGCTAATTATATACTAAGTTATATATAAACATATATATATATACTTAAAAATCATAAATATTCTAAAAACTATTTAAAATATCTTTAAAATATTTTGAATTTTATAAAGTTAGTTATTTCAAGTCGTTTGGAATTTAAGAAACTCGAAATTTAATTCCAATCATGGGAGGTCAAAATTGTGTGTCAACACTCTCTTATGGAGATGCAAGTTAGAATCAGAATTTGAGGTGATATGGCAAACTATGATATGTGATTGGAAGTGTGCAGATAATTCTTGGCTTCAAAAGCTATATGATTTAAGAAAGAAATGGTGTCCTGCATTTAGTCGTTCCATTTTCTTTGCGGACATTAAATCAACTCAAACAAGTGAAAGCACGAATAGAGATTTCATAGAAATGACATGCAACATAATGAGTATAACTGAATTTATAAAGCATTATGAGCAACGGACAACTGAAATGCCAATCGCCACAATCTGTCTATATTTGGAATCTCATATGGGTGCTCAAAAGAGAAACATGAGAGATCAGATGTAGTTTTCTATCATCAAAATAGAAAACCGGCTAATTATGTCAAACAAAGCGTTTAGCGTCTAGGAAAAAAAGGTATCAAGTAAAATGAAGCGAAACTGACAGCGAGACGATTTCTCCAGTTGCCGTTGAAGAAAATAAAGTGAGATCTTATGAAGCACCAACACTAAATCTCGAAGTCACCGGTAGGTACCGGAGAGGAAGGGAGAGAGCGACATTGAGCGTACTGAGGAGTGGCGATGGTGAGCTGGGTACTCCTTATATTAACTACGAAAGCAGGGAGTGGCAAGCCCACCTGTGTATCCGCAACTAGGATTCGGGACTGTGTCCCATTGCATGTTCTAGTTTTTGACCACATAAATCTTTTCCTGGGCACCACTGCTGTCCACATGGCTGGCAATTTTATTCTTCTAGTCACTGAGAGAACTCTCATGAAGCTCCCGTGGCACAACCCACCGCGCGCCCCCCTAAGCGGCGGGTTAAGACCTGCCCGGACCCTTTTATGGGTGATACCTTCAGTTGACTGCGAAAGATCCAGGGCGCAGGTATAGTAAAATAGTGCGACTACCAGACCGTCACGAGGGAATTAAAAGAAAAAAAAAAAAAACCAAAAAAAAAAAAAAAAAAAAAAAAAAAAAGAAAACCCTTTTTCTGACGCGTTTGTAAAACAAAAATATTTCATGGGCAGGGAATGGGGTTGGGTGGCCCATGGCGGGTACCCCCCTTTTTTTCTCATTCTAGTTAAAGATTTATCATTCTACTAACTCAACTCCCCCAAATTTGAGACCAAGGGTAAATCTCGTGCGAATAACCTGAAGTCCGAGTTAAATACTGCTACTTGACCCACAAAGAATTAGTATTAGAATGATGAAGTTAAAGGCATGAAACATTATTTCCCTATAGTCAAATGCCATTTAAAAAGTGGGGGAGACCATTTTAGCTTGAACAATGCGGCGAAATTCAATAACCTTTTTCACGGGAGAATTATGCTACCTTTCACGAAAAAGCGTAAAACCCTAATCAAATAGAGTAGACAAGATCCAAATTTTCTCTTTCAGAACTCTGCATTGTACTGGAGCATCTCAGTATAGGTCAAGATAGGTTCGCAAGGTAATACTTCTTAACTATGAATAACTAACAAGTTTCTAGCGTTTCACAATCTCATATTACAAACTGAACAAACATTGTTTAAAAGCAATTTAAGTCGAGACAAATACAAGTAATGAGTAGAGCTAACCAGTGACATAATCAATAAATACAACCTCGCCAGTCATGAGGAAAGACATGAATGAAGATAGATATACTCTCCATCCTATCACTTGTTGAAAGATCACTCAATCCGAGATCGTTTTTGTTATCTTTCAAGAATGAGTTACTGATCTGAAGTCTGGGCGGCCTGCCTGATTGCTGGTTTGATGTGTAAGGCACTGTATGTGCTCGACCAATACAGTCATTCTGTTGCTGTCATAGCCATTGCTGCTGCTGAGTAACTGCAGTCGCCATCGACATTGTTGCATGAGTAACTGCTGTGCTCGAACACCCACTGTTGCTGCTGCTGCTTGCTGTTGTTGCTGCTGCTGTTGTGTTGTGTGCTGCTGATCTCAATCCCCACCGTTCATTTTCCCCCACAGCCAAATTTTAACTCACTTCTTCCTCTCTCTCTTACAACTCACTTTCTCTCTTCTAGTAATTCAAGGTTTTCGCATGGAGTTCTAGAGAGTAGGAATAGAGATGAGCCCCAAAAAAACCGATGAAGGCCTCTTATTTGGTGACGAAGAGAGGAAGGAGGACTACGGTGTGAGACGTGCGTGTCTGCACTATTAATATTAAGGAAGAAGGATCTACAGTTATAGCGCTATACGGGATCTAGGGTGTCGTATCTCATCTCGTGTGTATACTGGACTCTATCAATTTTGATCGTCCGAATAATCTTAATAACATGCCGGTCGATTCAAATAAGTTTGTAATACAGATCAAGTTTCTGTTGTGGACCAGCTGATAACGCGGTGGTGTAACTGTGGGTCCCCTCTCCCTTGTCGTTGAAGTCCAAACACAAATCGGCGGTTTCCTCAACGGCAACCGTAGTCCACTACTTCCGGCTAAGGCGGGAGAGGTACGTGTAGAGAGTTAAGTGAGACTATGGAGGTACCTCGAAGCATAAACATGCTGGATCTTTATATCAGTGAAGAGATATCAGTGCGAGTACTTGTGTCTATTACTATCGGAATAATCACAATAGTCTGTAACTGTATTGTATCAACGTATACGATAAATTGGATAAATTATTTCACCCTACAATTAGACCAATTACTTAGTATATTAAAGCATTAGAACGTGAAGACCAAATGCTATTCAAATTTACTTAAAATGAAAGTCTGAG